>CM077570.1:57220754-57572359 GCA_039657325.1 Stephania cephalantha | reverse complement strand
GGAGTCATTGATTCACTTTTGGATGGCACAAGGGACTTCCACGGCATCTAACAATTTTGTGAGCAAATCTTTGAGGACAAAGCGCAATACTTATTTCCAACACTTTGTACTCAAAATCTTTCTTTCACAGTAGTAAAATGAATTAACAATGGAGGTACATAAGACGCAACATGCACGATCTTGTAAAATGATTTGCCTCAACCCATCTCAAGTAAGTTCTAATGCCAAAATCTTGTATAGCGCAACAATACAGAGCATTTCTCCCAAATGCTTCATATGCTTCTTTTATTTCTCCAAAGACACTAAAAGTCTTAACTAAAGCCATGAAACGCGGCAAGACAATTTTTTAAGTTGGGAATCAGATTCTCATCGGAGAGGAGTTCTATGATGGAGTGTAATTATGAAGCTTACTAAAATTAGTCTCATGTCTTTTAGTATTCAAGCTACTAACGGTAATCTAGATTCGAGCTAGTTTTAGTAGGTTCGATTTTCTCTTCACTTGGTAAGTTGAAACATTCGAGATACCTCCACCTTCTAAGACTAGCATCAAGTCATTGCCTGCTGTGCTGGGTTACTCTTGGCAATAACACTTGGTAAACTTTGAAATTAATTCATCGTTACTTGCTTCTCGAGCTCCCCCAAGATTTGATGAATTCCGAAGAGCTCCTCGAGTACATTTGTTCATAAGTGATGACTGGAAATGGAAAAAAATGCCACAAGTAACGGGCAAACTTGATGAGCCTCAAACACTCCATTGCGTGTTCTGGGGGGCATGCCAAGAGAATGGAATTTCAAAGTTGTTGGTAAACTTCTGAACAGTCTTCGAGGTGCATTGGAGATTCAATGTCAGGTCTCATGAGAGAAAGCCAGCTTTAGCCAAGAGAGCTAATGTTTTAAGCAAGAAGAGTACAAGTTACTTAAAATTAGAGGTCACGCTCATTGGGATAGAGATTCTTCTATTCGTGACTGAGAAGTGTATGTGCTATAAGATTTACTACGTGTTGGAAGAGCTTATAACCTCACCATGCAATCTGGTGAGACTTAGCTTATTTATCAAAGGTGCTCGGAGGAGCTCTACTTCCTAGCACGGATGTCAAACGGTTCACTACTTCCTAACTTCAAGTCACATGAAGAGTAAGCTAATCGTAGTGAATCATGTTTTTATCCTCTAGCTTTGGTGAGTTGGCTTGCTTGGACAAAGGAAGATAATGAATATGAGCAATGTGAAGAGTATCGTGTCCATGCCTCAAAAGACGAAAGCAGATGGACACCACCACAACCTCCACAATCATCTTCATATAGTTGCCTAAAAGTGCTCGAGCTCGGGTAAGAATGCCTAATTTAGAAGAACGGTTTGAAGGAAAATGAAGCTTGCTTGGAGTGAGTTGTCCGTTGCTAATTGCTCCCAATTCGAGGCTTTATCACTATCTGCTCTCCTTCACTTAAGTCAATTGATAATTGTACATTGCATTTTAGTGGTGTTAATAACAAGCTCTTCTCACGTCTCTCACTTCTCTCTCCAGTAACACGCCATGACGATAAGTTGAATTCTCCCGCGTATGGGTCATTCATTACCTAACAAACTGCATCGGTTGATTTATTTTTAATGTAGAGTCACGCAGCCCTAAACTCCAAGCTTGAAAATAGAGCAGGTGATTAATTGCTTTCCAACAAATAGCAGCTCCCTTCGTGAATTTGCAGATCAGAGATCGTCGCGCTTTGAAATTCATTTCTGTACTTCGAGGTACTTAACTTCTCTTCAAAAAGTTGCACATTTGGTGGTGTCAAGAACTAGAGACGATACCGAAAGGATTTTGAGAGTTCCTTCAGCCGCTCTTGAGAGCTTCAGAACATCGGGGATCAGTGAGAGACTGAAAGGTACATTCGAGCTTTCGCCGAGCTTGAAGCATCTTCGACAAGTTCAAATCCAGAAAACGCCCTAACTCGAAGCGGGCTTTCTTTTCCGACGTGCGAAGCTTTGCTTCTCTTCGGGAATTGAAGATCACCGAATGCAGCAGACTCCATGCCTTGCAAGGCTTACCGTTCCTGACTGCCTTTAAGAAACTGAGCATTGCAGCTTCTCTCCTGCATTGCATGTATCATTCCCGCCATTAATCAGTGAGGATGAGGGTGATGATGCAGTAGAGTCTCAACAATCTCCTCCCTCCTCTCTGGGGAGTTAGAGATTATTGGGTGGCCTTTCTCTCCAAGCCCTGCCTCGCCACCACCTTCAACACCTCACCATGCTCAAATCCCTCAATATGGGGACTTCGGGTAATTTGACGGAATTGCTGGAGTGGATCGGAAAACCTTGCATCCCTCGAAGAATTGCAGATTTGGCGGTGGCACTTGATGCAATTACTCTTCCAAGGAACAAATGCAACGACCCACCTTCCTCAAATCCTTAATCAATTGCCCCTTGTCCCTGCTTGAAGGAAAGATGTAGGAGAGATGGCCCAGAGTGGCCTTGGAGATCCCAGCATTCCACACTTTTACACATATTTAAAATAAAAGTGATGTGGTGCGTGTTGTGTATATAGGAATGCATGCTTCTACTTTTTCCATGTTTCTTATTAATAACTATGTTTCTATTTATGGCGCCTCTGCATGCATCTTCTTCACCCAAAACAATACTTTCCATATGTCTTTGCATTCAACCTCATGATATACATTTATGAATTAATTAATTGCAGTAGAAGATCATGTTGTGCTGCTATGTTTCTCTTTCACTCCAATTCTGCTGCTATCAATCACCTTTTCAAGCTTTGGTTGCTCTCAATAATGTTACCAAATTAGCTACCTTTTTTATTTTTTATTTTTTTACTCAGAATATCATAAAGCTATGGAAGTTTATTTCTATATTTGTTTTTATTGGTTAGCTTCTTTATAATTAATTTGGATTATATATGTTCCTGTTGTAGGGTAAGCTAAGCGGGGCAATCTTTCATGCAGTATAGAGTCAACATTTGAGAAATTTCCGTTTACTGCTTCTGTTCCGCCTTAGAAGTGTACTGCATTTCTCATAAGTCGAAGTTTCCTTCTTGTAAACTTGTTTCTTTCACTTTGTTAAGTACACCTTTATTTTCATTTTTACTCTTGTTGATATGTTGAGTTTCTTTTCTTCCCAACTTCCAATTGTCATATTTAAGGACGTGTTTGAGAGCCCGACTCGAATTTCATGAAGAAAGAGCAAGATTGGTTCTAAAGCTTTCTTGCAAACTCAAGTTGTTAGAAGACAAAGTTCAATGGCTACATCTCCTGAAAACTGTTACATCCAAATGATTAATGGACCCCTGAAGATCAGATCAGTCTTGTACAATGTTGATCAAGGTGGAGGCCCCTCTCCAATTCAGGCAGTACTCCTGATGTTGAATGGCAAGATGTAATTTGGTAGGGAGGGAGATTTCCATTATTATTTTTTTTTCGAGGTAAGTTTGACTCTATGTATTTGTTTCATTAATATGAATTATTTTTTCTTGGTCATTAATTTGTTCCATGCACATCTTTCATGGATTTGAGTTTTTTTCTAGGTTGCTTCTATACTTATGTTTCATGTGTCATGTAATATATGTTATATTTTTTTGAACACTACCACTGTACAGTTCAACTTACCATTGCAAAGAAAAAATTGATCTAAATAATGGCCAATATGAAGGCGGGTTTTTGTGATCGACTAGAATGCCTTAAGATAGTGTTTTAGAATTATATACAATGATGTTTCTAGTAGCATTTTATAAATGTAAGAAAAGTCTACGATTAGCATTGATGAATCATTCAATTCGCATCAAATAATTTCAGCAAAGTTTCCTAAATGTTCTTAAAATATGGTTGATATTACTTAACGGAATGACAAATTAGAAGAATAACTCAAAACGAACAACTCAGATAGCTAATTAAAAATAAATATGATCAATATGTATGCCCCTCGACCTCCTTCATAATCCCGAGCTTTTTTTATTTCAGCCTCTTTTTGTTGCTACTGCTATTGATTTAGTCAACAAGAGGCTTCAAAGAGAAACAATCGCAGACACATAAACACAAAGCTCAAATTAAATATGACAACTAAGAAAAAAAGTGAATTAAAAGAAATATTCTGGCTATGAATAAACCAAGCTTTTTTTCATCGAATACAAAGAATATCTTTTCATTAGACGCAGTAGATAAAAAAAAAATTGCTACCACGAAAGAAAGATTACGCTTAGAAAAAGGATTACTAGCTAATTAGATTCATTCATTTATTTGTAAAATTAGAATAAGATGATTAACAAGGGTTGCTAATATACTTTTAATTCTGGACTTGGAGAATATGTTGGGTGATATAAATTGCTCTAAGAAATGAATCTATTTTAATTATATAACTAGATCGGAATGCATTATTCTTGACATCGCTACTAGCATTAATTATCAGCAAATAAAATATAAATGAAAGGCTTCAAATATGTAAGGTTGATAAGCTAAGGAACCCAAGGGAGAAGACTTGGTGAATTACAGAAGAGAGCAACTTAAACAACCACTTCATAAATTTCTAAGAAAATTGGGCAAAGAAGTGAGAACATAAACCAATTAAGCATTCATTTATAAACAAAAATAAGTTCCTACCTGGAAGGCTGGAACTTCCTCTCTCATCTTGCTAAAGGCACCCAAACAGCAGCATTAAGTGCTTCCTACTCATGCTATGTGATATAATTTCTAGCTTCGCTACAAAACTAGATGCGCACCTTGCAAGTGGTTTGTATTGAACTCTGCCGCGCATTAACTCTCCTTGCAATCGCTTCAAAACTTCCAATAGATCTTACTACATACATGCCAAGTGCCAGGGACCAACAATCAAAGCTTACTGGCAAGACCATGGTATGTACAAGCATTTGTTTCCTCATGCCTTCACTTGGTAAGTCTTCTTTGTTATTATCATTCAATCAACATATGCATACAGTTCTCTATATAGGGGTTATCTTTTTCTTTTGTTCTATGCTGTATGTTGATGTTAATAACTGTGCTCTGGACTTCCACGTTTGTATGAGCCATGAAAACAATTCCTTCATGCGGACCATGAGAAACATCCTAATTAAAAGAGGAAAATACCAAGTTTTCTACATCAAGCAAAACTATGTTATACGTAGTTGCATTAGCAATCCTCCATATATTCTAAGTGGAGGATGGCATGGTTCAAATGTGGTGATGATCTACTTCATATGTTTAGCTGTTTTGTCGCAGGTCACAATTTGATCTTTCCCTCCTATAAGTTAAACTTATGTGAAGGTATTTCCGATTATGGATGGTCAAGCATTAATCATATTCATTAATTATGCAATTTATAACAGCTGTGGTAGGAGGTTTAGCTGCTGCCTTTCGATCGATGGCAATAGTATTCGATCCTCCATGTCGATTTGACAGTGCTGCGATTCGAATTTAACGTCAGTATGCATTTTTAGGTTGAGATAGTTTCCTTCCAGTCTCTTGGCAATGATAGAGAGCTACGAAAAGTCTAAATACTACTCTCCGTTGTATCTTCTACTTAAAAAGGGGTGATTGTTATCGTTTACTAATTTGATTCTTTATGAAATACAAAATTGAGAAAGGTCTTCCATCCCAGAGTTTTGGTTACGGGTAATAGAAATGAAGAAGGAGAATCAATTAAATTTCGCCTTCAGCACGTAGCATGACATCTTGGTCTTTATAGAAATACCAGTTTTAGGAATATATTTATATAATTACTTTTAGTAGTGGTCATAACAAGAGTCAAACAGATTTTCTTTTAACAAGAAAAATAGATAGAAAAAATCATGTAGAGACCGGTGAAAGTAATACCTGGTGAAGCACTTACTACCCAACATAAGTTAGTAGTACTTGACACTCAAGCTTTAATAATTAATACGGATGATATAAGAATAAAAGAGTTAGCTAATTCTAGATATAAAGTGGTGGAACCTAAAAACATAGTAAACAAGTAGAAGTTTGTAGAAAAACTAATAAAGGAAAATGTTTGGAATCTTTGACTTAGATGCTAATACAATGTGGCTAGAAATGAGTAGTTGCATAAGTGAGAGTGGGATCAAACGTGGATACAGGTATATCTAAAGGCTCGTGTCAGACCTACCAAAGAAGGGGAAACATGGTGGTGGAACGAGGATGTCCAACGAGCAATTAAGACTAAAAGAGATGTATAGAGAAAAATACCTAAGTGTCAAGATGAAGATGTGTACAATCAATATGCGTAAGAGAAGCTTGAAAAACAAGCTAAAAAATTATTAGTCAATGTTTGAAACAAATTTCATGGAAGATCTATATATAAGCAAAGTTAAAATGTAATAGAGATGGCTTAAAAAATATATATATAGGCTAGGCAAATTAAGTTAGATAAAAAGAAACAAGACCTAAGTCATGTAAGATGTATTGGCGATTTCAAAATCAAAATGTTTTAACGCGTTATATGAGTATTAAGGAGAGATGAGAAGTTATTTATAGTTTATTTAATGACAAACGTTGATGCTATAATAGATGAAACCCACACCAAGAAAGAAACGAAACTATACACTTAATATTAGAATTGTATAAAGACAGCACTGAAAATCGAAAAATAGAAAGCATGTGGTCCGTATGAAACACCATAGAGGTTTGGAAATGCTTAGGAGAAACCTGATTGACTTGGTTGACAAAGCTTTTCAATAAAATTTTAAAATCAAAACGGATGATGCCAATGGTTGGAGAAGAAGCACGCTTGTGCCAATCTTCAAAAAACAAAAAAAGGAGACATTCAAAGTTGCTCAAACTACCATGGAAATTAAACTGTGAGTCTGCACTATGCCAAATTTGTGGGAGAGTGATAATTGACAATAGGCTGTTGGGAGAGAAACAACAATATCGAGCAGGAACCAATCTGGTTTCATGCCACAGGAGGTCAACTATGGAAAGTCGATTTTCCTTATTAAAGACGTATTGTTAGAAAAATATACAGTAGAAGAGAAAGATCTATCATGTGGTATTACTGAGATTTAGAAAAAAGCATATGATAGGGTCCCCAGAGATGTTCTTTGGGGTAGGTCTCTAGAAAAGAAGAGTGCCACGCTAGATTACCATAGACACTATTAAAGATATGTATTTAGATGGAGTAGTAACGATTTGTTAAGACATTCTTTGGAGGAATGCTATAGGAAGTTAATTTATTGACGATCATGGACTACACTTCAAGGACTCCTGGCTTCTAAGTATATCATTTACTTTAGTTACTGGACTGAATTAATCAGACATATTCAAGAGGATATACCATAAATTATGCCATTGTTACGATACTATTGTCTTAGTGGCGATGAAACTAAAGATGGAGTGAATAGGAAATTAGAACTCTGGAGAAGTAACATTAGAATCTAAAGGCCTTTAAGTTGAGTAGGACTTAAACGAATACATGCATCGTGAGTTTGGAAACTGCACTAGACATCAAGATGGCTTGAGTGGAAAAAATTAGGGGAAGTTTAGAAGTGCCTAGGGTAAAACCCACTTTAGATACCCTAGGTTCAATCATACAAAATGATGGTAAGCATTGAAAATGATGTCACACTTTTTGTGAATCCTAAGTGGATGGAAGAAATAATGCGGAGCAGTAACGCGGTAATTTCAAGTGAAATCGATAATGTATCCCACTAAGTTAAAAGTGGAAAATTTTATAGAGACCATGCAATTAGGCCACGGTATGCTCTATGTAAGTGAATCACGTATAAAGGCGACAAAAAGCAACGAAACAATTACATAAAGTGAATGAAAGCAGAAATGAGGATGCTTAGGTGGATATTGAGTAAACCCGTAAAGATAGAATAAGAAATATGTAAATTCAAAGAGCAAGTGAGAGTAAGCACCAATTGATACAAAGATTAGTGGAAGAAGCGTTTAAGATGGTTTGGTCACCCGCAAAGACGGCCTACAAATGCACTGCCAACTAGTAAAACTTGACCTCAATAGTGAACCCTGTAGTAAATCGGCTTACGAGGTGAGGTGATACCGTGCCACGTGGGATGCATTAATTACAGAGATTTGAGATGGATTTGCAAAGCTCACCATCAAATTGCACTGAATCTAGCACAATGGAAAAAGCCTTGATCCACTAGGTAGCCAGGCCTCAGCTTAATTTTAAAGACCCAAAGGCCATGTTGTTGTTGTTGTTGTTGCATTCCATCCCAGACTTAACGCTTTCCAAAGTGGATCATTAGGAGCTGTGGGAAGACACAAACAAATGGACGATAGTAATACAAGAAATCCCCCAAATTATTTAGTCCAATTGTTATCCAGACTCTCGTGCTCACTCGCCAGCAAACTTCTTTGTAAATAAGTTGCAGCAAATTGGTATCGCCAAAGGGGTGCACTATAAACTCTCATGTCTATCGATAGTCATCCTTGTAAAACTTGTCGCTCTTTCTATACCCTTTACTATTGCAGAACCTTTAATGCAAGCCTTGGATGAAGCTTTTGAAATTGTTCATTACCATTGATGAGAAAATAAATGTTGGGAACTCTCAAGATGGAATGAAGCGTAGGCTTGCAAAAAATCTTGTTGGCACTTAAAGTATGTCTATCTGAGCAGCATAAACATATTCCAGTACTCATAATTCAGGCATGTAGATAAATGAAGCATTTTTTATCCATTTAAAAGTAGACGGATTAGCAAAAAGAAATGTGAAAATCATAAGTTTATTTCATCCATGGCCAAGAGAGTTTCCATCAATTGAGGAGATTTATGAAGATTTGGAGCAGCTATTTCGTAGATAGGGTTGTTCTCTTTCTTCCTCAACTGCCAATTGTCATATTTAAGGATATGAATGAGAGCCCAATTGAAGTCCTTGAAGGAAGAGCAAGATATGTTCTCAAGCTTCTTTTACAGAACTCAAATTATTGGAAGACAAGGTTCAATGGGTATTTCTACACTGTGAATGGTTGCCGCCGCACACAAAACTAATGAATCCTTAAGAAGAATGCAAACGATGATCATCTCAGGCTAGTTGATCAAGATGCATAGTCAGCTCTACAATTCAAGTACCCAATGTAGGTGATCTAGATGTTGAAATAGTTCAATTGAACGGTGAACATTATTTGGACTTATCAAGATGTAATCACTGCCAAGGACAATTTAGTTTTTTTTTTTCCAGTTATTAATTAGTTCCATGCATATGTGTTTCATGGATTTGAGTTTTTCTTTCTAGTTGGTTTCCAATGCTTTATGTTCTCAGTTTCAGGGATATTTATGTTTTCTTCTTTGGCCTTTTATGTGCAGTTCGTGATTCAATATTGTGTTGTAAGTTGTAACATACAATATATTTTTACTTGTTCTTGAATGCTATACAGTTGCCTTCAAAAATATCATACAGTTTAATTTACTATGGGGAAAAAGTATGATCTCAAAGAATGCTTCGGCTTAATTGCTAGAAGTAAATAATGAGCTAGAGAGAAAAAATTTTTCTATGGCAATTCATTTTATTAACATTGACAGCATCAAATAATTCATAGTGTAAGAACATAATCACTGAAGTCATAAGAATAAGAACTCAAACATGAACAACAAGAGATAACCAGCAACCAATAAATATGATAAATAACATATGCTCCTATCCTTCCTTTGCAATCTGGGTTTAGGGACTTTGGCCCTTTCTTTTTTTACGTATGTTCTGGCTTACGCCTTTTCGCAAAAAATAATTCCAAGCATTATTTTTTTCATCAAGAACATGGAAGGTTTTTCTTTCGAGGAATTGACAGTACAAAAAAAAGAGATTATGATAATGACAAGATTACTATACTAGCTAGATAAAACTTATCATTGTGTACAATTACAACGTACAATGTACAATATGTGCAAGGCCCTCCTGCTCTATGCTTAGGATAGTCGGTTCTACTTCTCCAGTTCCTTTAGATTGGCTTTGTTTATTGCGTGGTGCTACAGCAGTGATAGCTTTTAGCCTCATGCTTTTGTGATATAAACACAAACTAGATACATACCTTACCTTTGACTGGTTACTTTCATTTAACTCCTTTACATTAGCTCTCCTTGCTATTGCTTCAAAACTTACCAGTAGATCTCACTACGTACATGCCAAGTGCTGGTGACCAACTATCAACAACGTCGAGAAAGTGGATGACTATAGTGTAAAAAAGCAATCTATGTTATGGTTATGGATTGATATTTTCGGAGAAACACTGGTTACTTCTCTATCTGCATGCAACGTATTGGTTTGGCTTTGCTGATCAATATCTCTAAAGTCTTTGAGGATATGATTATAAATGCAAACTGGCTCTTCTTCAAGGGGCCTTATTTGCTTATAAGAAGGCTGTGAGGTGATGGTGTGATTATGAATCAAACCCCATCACCTTCTTATATATCATCCTCTTCTTTAATTATACTATGTTTGTAAGTGTTGAAGAACATTTTGTGAATTCTAGTGTTGTCAATGTCATAGGAGCGAGTAAGTACAGCGGGAGAAGTTGAAGTTGTTTCTCGATTTCTCGCATTATAAGTTTTTGTTCCTCGACTGTTTGTGTGTGGCATTTTTAATTGAGGTTTTTTTCGTTTTGTTTTGATTGGCAAGACCAGAAACTCACAAGCTTAAGGAGACGAGTATGTTTGAGCAATAGGTGATGTTTCAACAAGAAGTAGGGGTAGCATTTTAGTATGAGGGTATTTGGGGATTTTAGGAAAAAAAATCTGGTTATGTCCAACAATTAAAATGCAAAATTGAAGATGAGTGAGCAAACTGAGATAAACTCAGTAAAAACTACAGGTCCGTTTTATTAATCGTTCCCTTCTAGATTAATTGATGTGGGTAAAACCTTCAGGTTTTTCAAGAAATGAAAAACTTTTATCAAATCGCGTAAATTACGCATTTTTCGGAGTCTTTTAAAATCACTATCAAACCGCGAGTTTAAGAAACTAGGCCCGGTTTGGACGGTTTTCAGATCACGCTTGCTCACCTCTATTTAAAAACTCTCTATAGATCAATATGCTTACCCACTTCCAGCTTCAACCCACTACTTAAATAAAATTTCTGAAAACTTCTACGTAAGCTTCGAGCTTTTCTAATCGCCGCCTCCTATAGATAGGGGTGACAAAAAGTGTCGAGGGACTCGTTTGTTACATGCATTCGTATCCAGGGACGGCTTTAACACGCTCCGGATAATAAGTTTTCAAAAATAAATATGCTCCGGACAAAGTTTTTTAAAGAGATCGGGTGATCCCAGATTAACGCTGATTAATTTAAATAATATTTTATTTATTTATAGAGATATTTTGAAACTTTCATTGATGCTTTGTATCAGTAATTTCACCAATGATAATATTATTTTTATCATAAAATTTGCAAGACTTGGATTTTGAATATGAAACATAAGTTTTTTTTTTGTAATGTGATGGAATGCGGGGAATTAGCATGAAAAGCCATGTATTTTTGTTAATAATTAAGTAAAAAAAATTATTTATTTTATTATATTAAAAAACAGGTGTGGACCGCTGCCGCCCCACAACCTGAGTCCCTGAGCAATCCACTTCCCTAAGTGCCGTTTTTTTTTTTTTTTTTTTTTTTTTTTTTATTTTCAAACAAAATGCCTGAATGCCTTACTGGCACACAAACGGACAAAATAGGGAAATTAGTTTATGTTATTGAAAAGGTGGGCTCAATCACACTCCAATGCCAAGGTTGACTGACTACTTTCTCTTCCATTTCCATCAATCTTCAATGTCTTCTTTCTTCATCATCATTCATCTTCAGTGAAGTTTTTTTGAATCTGGGTATTGGAGAGAATCCAAAACAGATCAACAATGGCAGAAGATCTGATTCGCGGGGCGGTACATGAAGGGACGAGTTAAATGCATGAGATCTTAGAGATTGTGGATTCATTGAACTAAGTAATAAACTTCTTTTGTGCCATTGTCGGGCTGTCGCTCAACTCACGTTTTCGTTAGTGTGCTGAAATAAGCCGGTTCCTTGGAGGCACCACGGGTTGGATTTTAGAAAATTTTTTCTTAGAATGTAAACCCCTCACTTAAGGCTAGTTAGCTAATGTTCCTTGCTCGGCTCTTTCTCACTTAGCTCTGTCACGCTTAAACTCTTTTAGCGATAGTTGGCAAAGTCTATCGCAAATAAGGTGTAAAATAAAATGACATGCTTGTCAATGGTTGTGCTTGTAAAAGTTAGCTTGGCAAGCGTTCCCTCAATTCTCCGGGATTTCAAATCTATGACAGACGCTCTACGTGAAGTTTTCGGCATACTGTTTACTACATTGATAAGTAGAAAAATGAATGCATAAAATGATGATGATGATGATGATGATGATGATGCAGAAAAGAAATGGACGGATGAAAAATGTTGTTGAATGCGGAGATCTGAACGGCAGATCCAATGTGTTTGCGATTAACATACATGGTAGAGATGCATTTAATAGTCCTTCAAATATATATAAATGATACATTGATTGATTGTGAAGATTCAATAAATTGTTGTACTCTTAACTCACAAAGCAGTTCTAGTAATCAAAGAGAGCAGAACATATTACATGGTGATTGTTTGCTTATGCTTTTGCTTTGTGCTTTTAATGGCAAAAAATATAGCTACTAGGTACAACATATTCAAAATAGTAAATCAGACAAACTGCTTTACTTCTTTTCTTTTTTCATTACTTTCGTGCACACAGTGGGATGCTTCTCTTTAAGGAAGAAGTGATGCTTGGTCTTTTTGATTCTATTGTTTCTCATACAGCTTTGTCTTGTTTTATTCTGTCATAATTGTTTTTCACTTTTTTTAGCCACCTACGTTAGCATCTACGTAAGTTTTAGCTGAATTAGAGAATCTAGCAAACTTACTAGCACGCTAATACTTGTAAGAGTGTTTTTGAATCAGGTGCTTCTCCATTCATCTAAGATTGTTTTTGTGCATCAAAGATGGCTGAAATGATCGCTGAGGCACAATGCGGGTAGGGGGATCGTGGAGAGAATTACTCACTCTTGCTATCGATGACTTGGTTCTGCAAGTAGATTGGTGTGAAGGGTGAATTGAAGAAGCTTAAAGATGTCCTCACCCACATCCAAGCCACATTCCTGCAAGGATGCCGAGGAAAAGCAAGTGAAGGAGAATAGGTGTGAAACTTTACCAGGAACTCAAGCAAGTTTCATACGATGCTGAAGACGCACTCGACGAGAGACTCTGCATATAATGAACTGAAATACATCATACTGTCCGCTATAACAAGAAGAAGCTACCTGGATGGCTTCAATTATCCTTCACGATTCTGGTAAACTCTCGTATTAAGATGGCTCCCATTCGAATCAAAGCCATCAATCTTGGGCTTGCACGTTAACGAGAAAGAGTGCGTTCCAACTGATCACTAATAATCTTTGCAGAGGCTGACAAACGTTAAATCGCTAGAGAAACTTATTCGTATTTGTGGATGAACTCCACTGTGATGATGGGAGGGATATTGAAAAGAAAGAGAGATCACTCAAATGCTCAACTTATGACGACGTCGGCTCCAGCAGTGTGCAGCAGCAGCAGCAACATTGCTCTTCCTGTCATAAAGTTATTGTCGGTCTTGGGAGTGCTTCTGGCAAGACCACACTTGCTCAATCAGTGTACAACAATGACGCTGTGAAGAATCATTTTTGATTGAAAGTTTGGATAATTTGTGTTTCTACCAATCCTTTGAAACCACAAATCTCTTTCTTTCAAATCTTACAGCATAAATCAATCCAAACATTACCAAATTACGAGTCATCGAGCGTGGAAGTCTTGCTGAAGGATCTTGAAAGCCAAGCTAGAGGGGAACAAAATATTGCTTCTACTTGATGATGTTTCGGAACGCAGATGATGATGAAATGTGGGAAAAATTTATATCTCCATTCACAGAAGTTTCAGTGCTAAAGGTAGCAAAATCTTAGGTTACTTCTCGCAGCCAACAAAGTCACCATCCGGCTGCAAAGAGCTCAAACTGCCACGCATCGCTTGCGAGGCTTATCTCGATTTATGCTTGTTGGGGTTTGATTGAAAAGTAAAGCTATTTGGTGCCTGGAGGACAAAGTGAAAAAGGACAACTCAGCTTGGTGGTAAATGGAAAAAGAGAAATCTCCAAGAAGTGCAAGGGCGTGCCATTAGCCGCAAAAAAGTGCTCAAGACGTGTATGTTGCAGTACCCAAAAAAGTTATACATGAATGGTCGTTGCCGTAAGGTGATGCCGGTTTTGGAATCGACTTCGAGATGATGCAAAACAAATTATGGAGATTATTCTAAAATTGAGCTCCCCGACAATTTGCCATCAAAGTTGAAGCCATATGTCTTTACCTTAATGCTACATGTTCCCCAAGGATTATTGGATTTTCGAGAGAGTCATTGATCCAATTCTGAGCTTTGGATGGCACAAGGACCTCTTGGGGCAAAATCCTAACAATTCTCACAGGAAATCATGGAGGACAAAGTGCAATACTTATTTCCCCGACACTTTATGTACCAAAATCTTCTTTCAAAGAAGCGACAATGAATGAATACGCGGGATAATAGGATGCAGATTTAGGATGCACGATCTTGTAAAATGACTCTGGCTCAATCCATTCCGTACTGGGAGTTCGAATGCCAAAATTTTAGTAGAGCAACAATATCGTAGATTTCTCCAAATGTCGACATCTGCTTTTGTTTCTCTCAAAGACACTAAAAGTCTTAAATAAAGCTAAGAAGGTGCGTTAATGGTTTTGGTCGGAATCGTACTCTGACGGAGAGGAAGTTCTAATGATGGAGGTGTCAGGTGGAAGGCGACTAAAATTAGCTCATTCTTTAATTTCAAGTTACTAGGTTTCTAGATTCGAGCCGACTTTAGAGGTTCTGATTTTTCTTCTTCACTTGGTGATTTGCAGGCATGTTGAGATACTCTCGAGCCTCTCTCCTGAGCATCAAGTCATTGCCAAAGTGGGTTACTTCCAGAGCTTTACCATTTGCAAACTTTGAAATTAATTGAAACGTGTCATATAGAATCAGTTGAAGCTCCACGAAGATTTGATTAATTAGAAGAAGTTCGAGACATTTGTCTCATGTAATGCATGGCAATAAAGCGGCAAAAAATGCCACAAGCAATGGGCAAACTTGATGAGCTTCAAACACTCGCTAAGTCATTTGGGACATCACCAGAGAGAATGGGACATATAGTGTTGGAAAAGCTTGAACAATCTCAGTGCAGTATTGGAGATTAGGCCCGTTTTAGGTCTCGTGCGTAGAGAGAAGCAAGCTTAGCCAAAGAGAGCTAATATTTTAAGCAAGAAAAAGAGGCAAGTTACGGATAATTACGAACTTTATGGGATAGAGATTATTTCTATTGGTGATGAGGGCGTGTGGTGATTTACACGTGGTTGGAAGAAGCTACAACCTCACCAAAAATCGTAATGCCGCTTATTGTGATCGTAGGGTTTCGGAGGAGTTCAATTTCCTAGATGGATGTCAAATGGTTCTTTGCTTCCTAACTTGAAGTCCATGAAGATAAGCAATTGTAGTAATTGTGAGCACATCCTAGAGCCTTTGGTGGGTTGGCTTGTTTGGAGAGGTTGGGAATAATGAATATGAGTAAAGTGAAGAGTATAGGTGGCTCGAAAGATGACGAGATGGACACTACTACGGCTCCACAATCATCTTCGTATAGTTGCTTAAAGTGTTGGAGTTGGGTAGAATGCCTAATTTAGAAGAATGGTTGAAGAAATGAAGTTTAGCTTGGAGGAGCCGTCCATTAAGAATTGCCCCAATTTGAGGGTGACGCCTCATTCGTTCCACTTCACTTAAGTCATTGAAATTGAAGATGCCGGGTGGGACGGGAGTGGTGTCAGTTAACGAGCTCTCTCCCACTCTCTCAGCTTCTCTCTCCATAACACTTTGTGAAGATCTTGAATTATTCACGAAAGTGTCACAACCAAAAAATGATTGAGTTGATTTTTGTAAGTATAAAGATGTGCACCCAAACTCCAAGCTTTCAGGGAGAGGAAGGATTAATAAGTTTCCAATAACAGCTCATTTCTTCATTGAATTGAAGATAGTAGATTGTGGAGGAACTAGGAGAGATGATACTGAAAGGATTTTTAGGGTTCACTAAATCGTCCATGCTTGAAAGCTTACAAGTCTTTGGCTGTTATAGGCCAGAAAGGTACCATCGAGCTTTCGCCGAAGCTCAAAGCATCTTCGAGAAGTTCAAATCGCATATTGCCCTAATTTAGAAAGGTTTGATATTTGCAGTAGTTCCAGTACCCAACAACAACTAGTCCTCTTTCCGTGCTTTCACACCTTAGAGATACATAAGTGCGACGCTATTTCATCTGTTGACATGCGAAGCTTTGCTTCTCTTCGTGAATTGTGGATCATTGAATGCAGCGGACTCCATGCCTTGCAAGGCTTACCGTTCCTGACTGCCCTTAAGAAATTGAGCATTGGCGGCTTCTCTCCAGCTCTCCAATTTCTGCCTCACCACCTTCAACACCTCACCACACTCGAATCCCTCCTTTTACAGGACTTCACGAATTTGACGGAATTGCCGGAGTGGATTGGAAACCTTGCATCCCTTGAACAATTGAAGATTTGGCAGTGTGAAATCTAACACATTTACCTTCCAAGGAACAAATACAAGGACTCACCTTCCTCAAGAAGTTAGATATTTTTTCTGCCTAATTTTCAATCAATCAAACAACCAGTTCTCCCATGGTGCCACGCTTCTTTACAGGAGTTGTGTACGGATATGGAAATGCGATGGTGTGACATCTATTGACTTGGGAAGCTTTGTTTCTCTTCGTAAATTGTTTGTCAGATTCTGTAGTGGACTACAAGCATTGCAAGGCTTACCATTCCTGTCCGCCCTTGAGGAACTTGAGCTTGGCCCATTTTCGGAGGACTTATATTGCTTCCCATCACTACTTGGTGGTGATTATGATGATGATAATGGTGATGAGGTAGCGTCCAACACTCCCCTCCTCCCCTCCCTTCGCCACTTACATATTAATGGGTGGTCTGCTCTCCAAGCCCTGCCTCACCACCTTCAACACCTCACCATGCTCAAATCCCTCATTATGGAGGACTTCAGAATTTGACGGAATTGCCGAGTGGATCGGAAACTTGCATCCCTTGAAGAATTGCGGATTTGGCGGTGTGAAAATCTGATGCATTTACCTTCCAAGGAACAAATGCGACGACTAACCTTCCTCAAGTCCTTGCGGATTATCGATTCTCCCCGCTTGAAGGAAAGATGCAGGAGAGATGGTCCAGAGTGGCCCAAGATATCCCACATTCCAGATTTATACATAACATGAGGCATGTGATGTGGTGCGTTATGTATATAGAATGCATGCTATAGTCTTCCCTGTTTCTATCAATAAATATGTTTCTATTTGAATGCATGCATCTTCTTCACCAAAACAATACTTTCCATATGTATTTGCATTCAACTCATGACAGCATTAATTTATTAACTAATTGGTAGTAGAAAATCATGTTGTGCTGCTATTTTCTCTTTCACTCCACTGCTGCTATCAATCACCTTTCAAGGTTTGGTTGCTTCAATGTTAAACTAGCTAGCTTTGTATTTTTTTTTTTAACTCGACATCATAGCTACTGAAGTTTTGTTTCTATTTGTTTTTTTTGGTTAGCCTTTTATAATTATTTTGGATTATATATGTTCCTGTTGTAGGAAGCAAGCGGGTAATCTTTCATGCAATAGAAAGTCAATATTTTGAGAAATTTCCGCTACTGCTTCTGCTCGAGAAGTGTAATTCATTTTCAAGTAAGTCGTGAAGCTTCCTTCTTGTAAATTTGTTTCTTTCACTTGTTAAGTACCTTTATTTTCATTTTACTTTTATTGATATGTTGCTTTTCTTTCTTCCTCAACTTCCAATTGTCATATTTAAGGACGTGTTTGAGAGCTGATCGAATGTCATGAAGAAAGAGCAAGATTGGGTCAAAGCTTCTTTGCAAACTCAAGTTGTTAGAAGACAAAGTTCAATGGTCATTTCGAAAAACTGTTACATCCAAACATTAATGGACCACGAAGATCAGATCAGTCTTACACAATGTTGATCAAGGTTAATCAGTAGGGAGGGAGATTTCCATTATTTTATTTTTTTCGAGGTAAGTTTGTCCTGTGTATTTGTTTCATTAATATGAATGATTTTTTCTGGTCATTAATTTGTTCCATGCACATCTTTCATGGATTTGAGTTTTTTTCTAGTTGCTTCTATACTTATGTTTCATGTGTCATAAATATATGTTATATTTTTTTAACACTACCACTGTACAGTTCAACTTACCATTGCAAAGAAAAATTTGATCTAAATAATGGCCTATATGAAGGCGGGTTTTTTTGTGACGACTAGAATGCCTTAAGATAGTGTTTTAGAATTATATACAAGGATGTTTCTAGTAGCATTTTATAAACGTAAGAAAAGTCTACGCATTAGCATTGATGAATCATTCAAATTTTGGCATCAAATAATTTCTAGATAAAGTTTCCCCTATGTTCTTAAAATATGTTTGATATTACGAACGGAATGACAAATTAGAAGAATAAGAACTCAAAACGAACAACCTTAGATAACGCACGCAAAAAAATAAATATGATCAATATGAGATGCCTAACCTTCCTTCATAATCTGAGCTTTTTTATTTCAGCCTTTCCTTTTACATGTGATTGCCATTGATTTAGTCACCTGAGAGGCTTCAAAGAGAAACAAGCTCGCATAAGACACACGCACACAAAGCTCAGTCCAACATGACAACCAAGAAAAAAAGTGAATTAAAAGAAATATTCTGGCTATGAATAAAACCAAGCTTTCTTTTCATCGAATAGCAAAGAAGATTTTCTTTCATTAGACGCAAAGATAAAAAAATTGCCGGTCGAAAGAAAGATTACGCTAGAAAAAGGATTACTAGCTAACTAGACTCATTAGTCATTTGTAAAATTAGAATAAGATGATTAATACAAGTTGAGCACACTTTTAATTCGACTTGAGTAAATGAAAACAAGAGGTAAATGCTCTAAGAAAGCAATCTATTTTAATTATGTACCTAGATCGGAATGCATTATTCTACTGCTACTAGCATTAATTATCAGCAAATAAAATATAAATGAAAGGCTTCAACATGTAAGGTTGACAAGCGATGAACCCAAGGAGAAGACTTGGTGAATTACAGAAGAGAGCAACTTAAACAACCACTTCATAAATTTCTTAGAAAATTGGGTGAGGAAGTGAGAACATAAACCAATTAAGCATTCATTTATAAACAAAAATAAGTTCCTACCTGGAAGGCTGGAACTTCCTCTCATCTTGCTAAAGGCACCCAAACAGCATTATGCTTCCTACTCATGCTATGTGATATAATTTCTAGTTTCGTCACAAAACTAGATGCGTACCTTGCAAGTGGTTTGCATTGAACTCCGCCGCATTAACTCTCCTTGCAATCGCTTCAAAACTTCCAATAGATCTTACTACATACATGCCAAGTGCCGGGGACCAACAATTAAAGCTTACTGGCACGACCATGGTATGTACAAGCATTTGTTTCCTCATGCCTTCACTTGGAATCAATAGAGAGGCTGAAAGCATTACAAACATGATTGCGCTAAGTCTCTTTGTTATTACCATTCAGTCAACATATGCATACAGTTCTCCACAGGGGTTATCTTCTTGTTCTATGCTGTATGTTGATGTTGTTAACTGTGCTCTGGACTTACACGTTTGTATGAGCCGTGAAAACACCCTTCATGTGACCATGAGAAATATCCTAATAAAAAGAGGAAAATACCAAGTTTTCTACATCAAGCAAAACTATGTTATAGTAGAGTAGTTGCATTAGCAATCCTCCATATATTCTAAGTGGAGGATGGTATGGTTCAAATGTGGTGATGATCTACTTCATATGTTTAGCTGTTTTTGTCGCAGGCTACAATTTGATCTTTCCTCCATAAGTTAAACTTATGTGAAGGTATTTCTGATTATGGATGGTCAATATCAATCATATTCATTAATTATGCAATTTATAACAGTTGCTGTAGGAGGTTTAGCTGCTGCCTTTCGATCGATGGCAATAATATTCGATCCTCCATGTTGCTCGGACAGTGCTGCAACTGAATTTGACGTCAGTATGCATTTAATTTGAGGTGGAGATAGTTTCCTTCCAGTCTCTTGGCAATGATAGAGAGCTACGAAAAAAGTCTAAATACTACTTCCGTTGTATCTTCTACTTAAAAGGGGTGATTGTTATCACTACTAATTTGATTCTTTATGAAATACAGAATTGAGAAAGGTCTTCCATCCAAGAAAACGCTTTCCAAAGTGGATCATTAGGAGCTGTGTGGAAGACACGAACAAATGGATGATAAATCTAAGTAATAGAAATCCCCCAAACTCTTTTAAATAAGTTGCAGCAAATTGGTATCGCCAAAGGGTACTATAAACTCTCATGTCTATTGATAGTCATCCTTGTTTCTATACCCTTTACTATTGCAGAACCTTTAATGCAAGCCTTGGATGAAGCTTTTGAAATTGTTCATTACATTGATGAGAAAATAAATGTTGGCAACTCTCAAAGATGGAATGAAGCGTATGCTTGCAAAAATCTTGTTGGCACTAAAGTATGTCCATCTGAGCAAAAAAATATTCCAGTGCTCATAATTCAGGCATGTCGATAAATGAAGCATTTTTATCCATTAAAAGTGACGGATTAGCAAAACAGAAATGAAAATCATAAGCTATTTCATCCACGGCCAAGAGTTTCCATCAATTGAGGAGCTTTATGAAGATTTGGAGCAGCTATTTGTTGATAAGTTGCTCTTCTTTCTTCCTCAACTGCCAATTGTCATATTTAAGGATACGAATGAGAGCCCAATTGAAGTCCTTGAAGGAAGAGCAAGATATGTTCTCAAGCTTCTTTGCAAACTCAAATTATTGGAAGACAAGGTTCAATGGGAATTTCCTGAATGGTTGCCGCGTCACAAAACTAATGAATCCTGAAGAAGAATGCAGCGATGATCATCTCAGGCTAGTTGATCAAGATGGCGGTGGCTCTACAATTCAAGTACCCAATGTAGGTGATCTAGATGTTGAAATAGGTTCAATTGCTTGAACATTATTTGACTTATCAAGATGTAATCACCAGGGACAATTTAGTTTTTTTTTTTTTTTTTCCAGTTATTAATTAGTTCCATGCATATGTTTCATGGATTTGAGTTTCTTTCTAGTTGGTTCAATGCTTTATGTTTCAGTTTCAGGGATATTTGTTTTCTTCTTTGGCCTTTTATGCGCAGTTCGTGATTCGATATTGTGTTGTAAGTCGTAACATAAATATATTTTTACTTGTTCTTGAATACTATACTTACAGTTGCCTTCTAAAAAAATACTATACAGTTTAATTTACTATGGGGAAAAGTATGATCTCAAGAATGCTTCTGGCTTAATTGCTAGAAGTAAATAATGAGACAGGAGAGAAAATTTTTCTATGGCAATTCATTTTATTAGCATAGACATCAATTTTGCGGGATGGAACCACTGCTCATTCATTCATGGTAATTAGGTAATGGGAACCTAAAAGAGTTCTGGCTGAAGCCTTGAAGGTGAGATTCGAAAGCACTTTTCCAATCTACATAAATTAAGAATGAAAAACATGGAATATGATTCAAGTATCAAAGCCAATAAAAGCACGAGAAAGGTCATCAAAATGCTATGAAGCTGAACGTGAGATGCTATCGACAAGCTTAACTACCTTAACATTGATAGCATCAAATAATTCATAGGTAAGAACATAAACACAAATCATAAGAATAAGAACACAAACATGAACAACAAGAGATAAAACAACCAATAAATATGATAAACAACATATGCCTAGCCTTCCTTTGCTATCTGGGTTTAGGACTTTGGCCCTTTCTTTTTACATGTTCTGGCTTACGCCTTTTCACAAAATAAATCCACGCATTTTTTTCATCAAAGAACATGGAAGGTTTTCTTTCGTAATTGACAGACAAAAAAGATTATGATAAACAAGGATTCCTGTCCTAGCTAGATAGCATCATTTCCACAATTACAATATGATGATTAACACAAGTTGAGTACAGTTTTAATTCGACTTGAATTAATGACATAAAGAAGTAAATGCTGTAAAGAAACTTTGGCAAATGATACCAGAATATTTACTCAAAACACTTACATCCTTGCTCACGTTTTAAAACACCAGTCCTATTTTCTTTCTTGCAAGTCAATGACAACTTCATAATAAATGATTATTAGCAGGCATCTCTTGCCGTAATCAGTCTTAAATTATTAAAATGAATCTAGTTTAATCATGTACGGAAATTGCAATGTATTATTCTATCGCAATTAGCATTCATTGTGTGCAAATAAAATATTACTGAATACTTCAACATGTAAGGTTGACAACCGAAGGATAAGATTGTGAAGAAAAAATGACTTATATGTATAAAAGGAGACGTTATTCAAGTGACTCCGACCTACTACGAAGTTGCAAAAACCACCATGTGACAAAATATTTTGGGGACGTGAGGCCATGACAGCATTTGCAACAACCTTGGCCTAAACTTTTTGAGTGATGTCATATAGTGCCATCAAAAGTTAACAAGAGGCAAAATCACCTATATTATTTGTGGCAAAAAATAGCATCTTCTAATAGCATTACGGAAAAGCAGCAGATTGCTCATTAAGTATTTTACAAGTGCGTCCTAAGTCAATTGTCTTGTACTATAAGCATCGTGGTCCTAACTCATAAATATATCACTTGGCCTCAATCACTTTATCTTGTTTAATTTAGTGTGCTAACTAAAAGACTGAATTCAAATATGGCCTAAACTTAAGAAGGAAGATTTTTGTGACGACTCCAGGCAGCCACAGATGCCATGAAATGCTCTCTAGACAATGATATAAGTACAATAAAATGCTTTGATTAAATTGTAATCAGAGCCATAGATAACAATGTGAAAGTAAAAAGTTACTGGCTGAAGGCATAATTTAATAGCTTTTTCTCCAATCAACATAAACCAAGAATCAAAAACTCAAAAACATGGAATATTATTTAAGTACCAAAAGCCAACAAAAGGACCGAAAAGGTCACCACATGCTTAGTGACAAAACCTGAGATAATGCAAACTACAAATAATGATCAATAGCAGATGCTTTACCTTCCTTCGCAATCTGGGTTTTTGACTTTGGCCGTATCCACTGCCTTTCGATGTATCGTGATTGTATCTGATCCACCATTTCACTGGAACAGTGCTGCAACTGAATTCGATTATGATATGCATTTTGAGGTTGAGATATTTTCCTTTCTGTCTCTTGTCTATAATAGAGAGCTACGAAAGTTGTCAATTTTATTTTCCCTTACGTTCTTGCAGCACCAGTTTTGTGATCCGCCTTATTTGTATAAAAATAATTTGTATTTTTCATGCCTACTGTCCTGCAAGCTCAACCAGCAGCAGTACAGTTGTCGTGTTAGAAAAATGGAAAACAGAGTTGAGAGAGGTTTTCCATCCCACAAAACGCTTCCCCAAGGGGATAATGAGGAGCCATGTGGAGGACATGAACAAATTAAATGGATAAAACTATTTAGTCCAATTGTTATCTAGACCTCATGCTCACCCGCCACAAACTCTTTCAAATAAGTTGCACCAAATTGGTGCCACCAAAGGGTATTATAAACTCTCATGTCTATCAATAGCCATCCTCGCAAAATTGTCGCTATTTCCATACCCTTTGATCTTGCAAAACCTCTAATGTAAGCCTTGGATGAAGCTTTTTGAAATTGTCTATTACATTGATAATAAAATAAATGTTGGGAATTTTCAAGATGGAATGAAGCGTCGATTTGCAAAAGTTTTGTTGCCACATAAGAATGTTCATCTGGGCAAAAATGATTCAAGTACTCGTACAAACATGTCGGTGGATGAAGCATTATCATCTATTGAAAATGAACACAAAGCATTCCCCAATGGATTAGCAAAACAAAAATGCAAATCATGCGACATTTTATTGACGGTTAAGATTATGCATGAATTTGGGAGCTTTATGAGCATTTGGAGCAGTTATTTGTTGACATGTTTTTCTTTCTTCCTCAACTTCCAATCGTCATATTTAAGGAAGTTCACGCGAGCCCAATTGAGGTTCATGAAGAAAGAGCAAGGTTTGTTCTCAAGCTTCTTTGCAAACTCAAATTATTAGAGGACAAAGTTCAATGGTTATTTCCTGAAGGTTGTCATATCACCAAGACTTATGGACCCGGAGGAAGAAAACAATCAAGCAGGAAATATGTACCTCCACAATTCAGAGTACCCACACGGGCACACTTGATGATAATTCGGGTTCAAATGTGTGAACATTTTGAATCACCATATGTAATCAGCAGAGAGGATTTCTTTTTGGTAGGTTATATTCTTACATACTTATGTTTCATGGATTTGAATGTCTTCCTAGTTGATTCTATGCATATAGTTCATGAAATTGAGTTTCTCTCTATTTACTTCTTAGCTATATTTAAGCTTTTTTTTTTTTTTTTTTTTTTACCTTTTGAAAGGGTTTTTTTTTGTCTAAGTCAGTTGTATTGAATTCTAAGTTGTGTCAAAAATATATTTTACTTTTTTCTTTTAGTACTTTTCTATCTCTAAAAATTAAAATGGCCTATAGGAAGGAAGAATTTTTGTGGCGACTCCAGTCTACCATAGATGACATATCTGTGTTCCAGCTTTTGTAATATAAATGCTACAGAATGCTTTTCAAGAAGAACTTGCAAATGCAATAAATTAAATAACACGACAGGAAAAGAAATATGATGTGTGGATCATTCAATTTACAAGCATAGACATCATAAAGTTCTATTTTGTAGAAGTGCAAACAATTCATTTCAATTGTAATTAGAGCCATAGGAAACAATTTGAACAAAAAAAAAAAAAAAAAACGAAGGCATAATTTGAAAGCTTTTCCCCAATCAACATAACTAAGAGTGAAAAATATGGAATATAATTTTGAGTATCGAAACCAACAAAAGCACCAGGATGGTCATCACAATGCTACGTAGTTGAACCTGATGTGTTACGCAAGCTTCCATTAATATGATTTATAGTTTTTTGATCAATACATCCTTTATAATGCTTCTCATATGAGAACATCAATGAGATGCACAATCTCTACGCTGCTAACACTCAAAGCAACCAAATAGATACAAAAGAACAAACAACACTACATCAGGGATTCAATAAATCAACAGGACAAACCATTGGGGTGGCCTAATGGTTTGGTATGGGTTGTAGAAGTGAAATGATATGGGTTCAAAACTTGGTTGGTGTAAAGGAGAATTGCCTCCAATTTATAAAAAAAAAAAAAAAAAAAAAACCACCAGGACAATCAGAGGAATATATATTAGATTAAAAAAGGATTACTAGCTAGCATCTTTTGCATATTTAGTATAAGATTATTAGCACGGATTGAATTATCTTAACAATTTTATCTTGGTCCTTTTGTTACTTTGATGTTATACAAAGAAAAAGTAAATGCCCAAAGAAGCTTTAACAATTGAGGTTAGTTTGACAAAGAAGCAGAGAATTAAGCACTGCTTCATTTAAATAACCTTTCTTTTCTATTGCTTCAGGATTACAACTCATCCATTGTTTGTCATGTCATCTTTTCAAATGAGAGAAGCAGTCAAAGAATAAAGAGAGCAGAACAATGCATGGGTGATTGTTTGCTCATGGTTTTGCTTTTGCTTTTGCTTTTGCTTTGTTTTTTTTTTTTTTTTTTGTTTTATTCTATCGTTAGCTTGTCTTTGTTTTATTCTGTCATTAGCTTGTCTTGTTTTATTCTGTCATACTTGCTCTTTTCTTTTTTTGACACAGAAGTTAGCATCTAAGTAGTTGTTAAATTAATTAATATTAAAATGAATCTAGTGTGCTGCATTATTCTAATACTACTATTGACTTTTATTGAATTAGAGAGATGTAGCAAACTCACTAGCTGCTAATACTTGTGTGTTTTTGGATTTGCTTCTCCATTGATCTAAGAGCGTTTTTGTGCATCAAAGATGGCTGAAATGATCGCTGAGGCTGTGGTAGGGGAGATTGTGGAGAGGGTAGTCTCTCTTGCTATTGATGAGTTGGTTCTGGTGATTGGTGTGAAAGGTGAATTGAAAAAACTCAAAGCTGTCCTCACCCACATCCATGCAGTCCTGCAAGATGCCGAGGAAAAGCAAGTGAAGGAGAACAGGGTGAAAGTTTGGCTTCAAGAACTGAAGCAAGTTTCATACGATGCTGAAGACGCACTCGAGGAGATCGCGTATAATGAACTCAAATACACTACTGTCCGCAATAACAAGAAGAAGCTACCCGGATGGCTCAATTATCCTTTACGACTAGTAGCTCGCTTTAAGATGGCTCATCAAATCAAAGCCATCAATCGGGAGCTGCACCACATTAACGAGAGAAAGAATGACTTCCAACTGAACACTAATGATCAGGCCGGTGCTTCCTCTAGCTTGTCGGGCCAAATGATTGACCGAGAAACCACTTCACGTTTGAAAGACAATGTGATCGGGAGGAGAGTGACAAGGAAGATATAATCAAAATGCTCATCGATCATGACCACAGCAATGCCGGCAACAACATCGCTCTTCCAGTCATAGCTATTGTTGGTCTTGGCGGCCCTGGCAAGACCACTCTCGCTCAATTAGTATACAACGATGATGCAGTGAAGAATCACTTTGAATTGAAAGTTTGGATTTGTGTTTCTACTAACTTTAGAACCACAAATCTTTTCTTTCAAATCTTGCAACAGATCAATCCAAAGAATGATGTACCAGAATCATCAAGTAAGCAAGTCTTGCTACAAGGACTTGAAAGTCAGCTGGTGCAACAAGGGACCAAGAAGAAGTTTTTGCTTGTGCTCGATGACGATTGGAATGAGAATCAACAAATGTGGGAAGATTTTGTATTTTCATTGAGAGACATTGTTGGTACAGGAAGCAGAATTATTGTTACCTCTCGCGACTCTAATGTTGCTTCCATAAGAGGAGATCAAACTGTGCATGTGCATCAATTACAAGGCTTATCTGAGTATAGCTGTTGGGATATTATCATAAGCCGAGCATTCAAGAATGGTGAGCCAGTAAAGCCCTCCTTGTTGGAAATTGGAAAACAGATTTCCGACAAGTGCAAGGGCGTGCCTCTAGCCGCAAAAGTACTCGGCGGTATGTTGCAATCCAAAAGAGAAGATCATGAATGGGAGGCCGTGCGTGATGCTGATTTTTGGAAGTTGCCTTCAGATGGTACAGAACAAATTATGGAGGTCTTAAAGTTCAGTTACTACAATTTGCCATCAGCATTGAAGTCATGTTTTTCTTACTGTGCAATATTTCCCAAGGATTATTTGATTTCGAGGGAGTCATTGATCCAGCTTTGGATGGCACAAGGACTACTTGGGCCATCTAACAATTCTCAAGAGGAAATCATGGAGGAGATAGGCAATACTTACTTCAACACCTTATACTCAAAATCTTTCTTTCAAGAAGCAAAAATGAATGCATACGGGGATGTAATAAGATGCAAGATGCACGATCTTGTAAATGATTTGGCTCAATCCATCTGCAAGTTCGAATGCCAAAATCTTGGAGAGAGCAACAATACCGAAGATTTTTCCAAATGTCGACATGCTTCTTTTATTTCTCCAAAGACACAAAGTCTTGACTAAAGCTAAGAAGGTGCGCACAATTTTTGGTTGGGAATCTAATTCTTACGGAGACGAGTTCGATGATGGAGCTACGGTGGGGGCGACTAAAATTAGCTCATTCTTTAAATTCAAGTTACTACGGGTTCTAGATTTGAGCGGGTTTAGAGGTTCTGATTTTTCTTCTTCACTTGGTAAGTTGAAACATTTGAGATACCTCGACCTCTCTAACACGAGCATCAAGTCATTGCCAAAGTGGGTTACTTGGCTTTACCATTTGCAAACTTTGAAATTAATTGATTGTTACATGCTTGTTGAGCTTCCGAAGATTTGATGAATTTGAAGAAACTAAGACATTTGTTCATAGATCATGGCAGGAAATGGAAAAAAATGCCACAAGCAATGGGCAAACTCGATGAGCTTCAAACACTGCCAGTGTTTGGGGCATGCCAAGAGAATGGAATTTCAGTGTTGGAAAACTTGAACAATCTTCGAGGTGCATTGGAGATTCGTTGTTTGGGTCTCGTGAGAGAAGCAAGCTTAGCCAAGAGAGCTAATGTTTTAAGCAAGAAGAGCAAGTTACTTGAAATTAAAGCTTCATTGGGATAGAGATTCTTCTATTGGTGACGTGGGTGGTGATTTACTTGGTGTTGGAAGAGCTACAACCTCACCCAAATCTGCACGAGCTATTTATCGAAGGTTTTGGAGGAGTTCAATTTCCTAGATGGATGTCAAATGGTTCACTACTTCCTAACTTGAAGTCCATGATGATAAGCGATTGCGATCTTTGTGAGCACATCCCTAGCTTTGGCGAGTTGGCTTGTTTGGAGAGGTTGGAAATAATGAATATGAGTAATGTGAAGAGTATCGGTGGTTCAAAAGATGATCGAGATGGACGCTACCACAACTCCACAATCATCTTCATATAGTTGCTTAAAAGTCTTTGGAGCTGGGTAGAATGCCTAATTTAGAAGAATGGTTTGAAGGAAATGAAGTTTGCTCCTGAGAATTTGTCCATTAAGAATTGCCCCAATTTGAGGGTGACGCCTCATTCGTTTCCTTCACTTAAATCATTGAAATTAGGAAGCAGCAAGTGGGTGGGACGGGAGTGGTGTCAATAACCAGCTCTCTCACCACTCTCACTTCTCTCTCCATAACATGTTGTGAAGATCTTGAATTCCTCCCAAGAGGGGGCTTCGACGAACAATGACCGCTTAATTTTTTTAAATATAAAGGAGTGCCCGAAACTACAAGCTTTCAAAGAGGAGGGATTAATGGTTTCCAATAGAAATGCCACTTCGTGAATTGATGATAGAAGATTGTGATGCTTTGAAATCCATTCCAGGACGTGAGGGAGCTTAACTTCTCTTCAAAAAGTTGGAGATTCGGTTATGTCAAGAACTAGAGATTTATACCGAAAGGATTTTGGACTTCCCTTGTCGCTCTTGAGAGCTTGAACATCTCTAGATGTGAGAGACCTGAAAGGTACTATCGAGCTTTCGCAGAGCTCGAAGCATCTTCGAAAAGTTCGAATCGTGTATTGCCCTAATTTAGAAAGGTTTGATATTTGCAGTAGTTCTAGTACCGAACAACAATTAGTCCTCTTCCCGTGCTGTCACACCTTAGAGATGTATAAGTGCAACGCTATTTCATCTGTTGACGTGCGAAGCTTTGCTCTCTTCGTGAATTGGAGATCACTGAATGCAGCGGACTCCATGCCTTGCAAGGCTTACCATTCCTGACTGCCCTTGAGAAACTGAGCATTGGCGGCTTCTCTCCTGCGTTGCATTCCTTCCCGCCATTAATCAATGAGGATGAGGGTGATAATGCAGTAGAGTTCAACAATCTCCTCCTCCCTTCGGGAGTTATGGATTAAAGGGTGGCCAGCTCTCCAATTTCTACCTCACCACCTTCAATACCTCACCACGCTCAACTCTCTCTCAATAGTTAGATTCGATTGTTTGACGGAATTGCCGGAGTGGATCGGAAACCTTGCATCACTCGAAAAATTGAAGATTGACAATTGTAAGAATCTGAGACACCTACCTTCCAAGGAACAAATACAAGGAGTTCTCCCGTGGTGTCACACTTGTCTACAGGAGTTGCGGATATGGAGTTGCGATGGTGTGACATCTATTGACTTGGGATGCTTTGTTTCTCTTCGTAAATTGAACGTCTACTTTGTAGTGGACTCCAAGCATTGCAAGGCTTACCATTCCTGACCGCTCTTGAGGAACTTGAGCTTGGCCCATTTTCGAAGGACTTGGATTTCTTTCCGTTACTACTTGGTGGTAATTATGATGATGATAATGGTGATGAGGTAGCGTCCAACACTCCCCTCCTCCCCTCCCTTCGCCACTTACGTATTAGTGGGTGGCCTGCTCTCCGAGCCCTGCCTCACCACCTTCAACACCTCACCATGCTCAAATCCCTCGAAATATCGTACTTTAAGAATTTGACGGAATTGCCGGAGTGGATCGGAAACCTTGCATCACTTGAACAGTTGAAGATTGACAATTGTATGACTCTGACACATTTACCTTCCAAGGAACAAATGCAACGACTCACCTTCCTCAAGCACTTGAGGATTGAAGGTTGTTCCCGCTTGAAGGAAAGATGCAGGAGAGATGGTCCAGAGTGGCCCAAGATATCCCACTTTCCATTTTTAGACATAATTTAGATTAACATGAGGCATGTGATGTGGTGCGTTATGTATATATAGGAATGTATGCCCTAGTCTTCTCTGTTTGTATCAATAAATATGTTTCTATATATGGCGCCTCTGAATGCCTGCATCTTCTTCACCAAAACAATACTTTCCATATGTCTTTCCATTCAACTCATGACAACATTTATTTATTAATTAATTAAATGGTAGTAGAAGATCATGTTGTGCTGCTATTTCTCTTTCACTCCACTGCTGCTATTTTCTTTTTGAGTGATCTTTCATGGGATTGAGGAATAATAACGTTCATATAGAGTTTGCAAAAATTAACTTTATGGTAAACTTAAGATGATTCATCTTTCATCCGAATTGATTCTATTAATCTTTGTTTCCTATGTAGTGATACCTGATAGGACTCGACGACCTATTGTTGGTATGTGTTAGTCTAAGAAGCCGTCGTTAGCACGTGCGCTTTCAAACATCCTGCCTAAAAGGAAAAAAAAAAAAAAAAAAAAAAAAAAAAAAAAACTAATATGGAGCCCATGCTTTCTATTTCAGCGGATTGGCAAAGTTTACCGGAGATAGAATATCAACGCAGAGCTCACAATGCAGGTGATGCCTAAAGTTTTGGCTTCATCAATTAAAGTTCAAATGGAGTTATATATGCTCAAATTTCTTTTCTACTATCTCATTGAATGTCTTTCAAGTTCAAATGGAAAATAAAATAGAATTTAATCTGTTTGCTTAGCATTGCCTATTACTATGAAGTTTGGAGTAAAAAAACTTACGCTAAAAGTCCCTTTTCTTTAGTGAAAATTGATTAGTTCATCACATTGATAACCATAGTGTGGAAAGCCATTTAGTTTTCTAGGAAATCAACTTCATTAGTATATCAGTGACTCATAATCACTACAGTGCTGGCCAAGTCAATTGAAAATTAGATTAGTAAGAAAAAGATAGATGATTAGTTATCACATAGCCAAACTTTTCGACAACAATTTCATTTGCTAATGTATGGCATACAAATGAAGTAAAGGGGAAAAAGGAATAAGAAAGCAAGGCGAAATATTGTCTCCAATTAAGCAAGTGTGAATTGTTTCATGTATTGATGAGGTGACGAACATTTATTGAAGCTCACTGAAGCTTGGTATATGTTTGCAGTGATCACAACCACCTATGCTGATTATTAGAGTGCGAGGCAGGGCTGAACTACTTGTCACCCAGCGAGGGAACTGAACCCTGCCGAAGTTTCCAATTCATAGCGTTTTGAGATTGGTGATGATTTAAGCATGTTGGAGGAGCTGCGACTGCACCCAAATCTGCAATGGCTGTCAATTGAGAATTTGGAGGGGCTCGATTTACTCAATGGATTGCATGTTGTGACACCTTGGAGATATGGGATTGTGATGCTATGAGGTTGATTCATTGATTTACGTAGCTTAGCTTTGTTTCCGTCCGCGAATTGGTGATCCAGCGATGCAAAGGAATCCTCTCCTTGCAAGGCCTGCAGGTTTACGAATTTGTTTCGCAAGGTTCAACTCTAGCTAGTTGCTACAATGTCTTCAAATTATTCTTCTGCTTCCTATATATACCACTTGTAGGCATTGTGGAATCAAGTTCATACGAGCTTGATTACGATTTTCTTTACACAGTGTTGATCAATGGAACTACTTTTATGCAATTTATGAATGTAAATTTTCAAAATATTTCAATACTGACAGTTAAATGTTCTTTTGTGGGTAGATTTACTTATACATCACAATTAAACATGATATCCTTAAGTGCTTGCTATTGTTTTACAAGGTTTTTTTTTTTTTTTTTAAATTTCAAACAACTATTAGTAATTTTACCAATTCATGTCACAAGAACTGCAGAATTTGCTCCCTGATATATCAGAGAAGTGGAATTCATATGTCAAGAGTTCGACATGGCAACTTAGTTCGCCTCTTGGTCCACTGTGAACCTCTTTATGTACATTCACCTTAATTTTATCTACATTCACAATTCTAATTAGTTTCCTTTTATAGGACAAGGCGCCATTCGTCCTACAAGTACAGGAACCACTGTCTGGTTTTAGAGACTGTGCACTTAGATTGAAAGTTCTATGTAGTTATCAAGATGCATGATCGCGCTGTTCGTGGTGTGAATTAATAATCGAAAGGGATTTTTTTCCGTGGTGTGTTTATGCTAAGGCACAGTTATTACATTCTCTACGCCTACTATTGCTAGTGACCGCGTTGGAAGTTCTAACAGGAGTATAGGACTTGTTGATCTGGTATTTATGATCTAGTTTTTGCAGGCAAAAAGAGCACTAGCAGGTTTTATGGATCCACAGTTAGGCAGGCAGCTTACTGTCATTGACCTCAAGACTATGGAATCAACCTTGGCCATTGTATTTCCTTGTGAAGCCAAAGCAAGCAAAGATCGTCCAACGATTGACATGGTTGTTTGTCAGGTATGTCTAATAAATCAATCTTTTACTTCACTGTTCTATTGTAGAATTAGTATATTTGATTAATGAAAATAGGGAATTGACATTCATAATTGGAGCTAACAAAAATCAATCAAATCTTGGCCTCCTGACAGAAGAAAAGAAATATTGTTTTTGATCAATTATCAAACTGATAGCCAATTGGGTGCATGTGCAATACACTTAAAAATTATGATTAGGAAACCATGGACTAAGACATATATTCATCAACAGTTCACACTGTAAAATATTGCCAATCGAACATCATAGTAGTTGGTTGGTTGCATGCGTCTTCTTCACCAAAACAATACTTTCCATATGTCTTTGCATTCAACTCATGACAGCATTAATTAATTAAATGGTAGTAGAAGATCATGTTGTGCTGCTATTTTCTCTTTTATCTAGTATGTTCACTCATTATTCTGGAATTATCTTCTTTCAACTTGTTGTAGGATGCATAATGAAGTGTCGTGCGAGGTTTCGACAAATTGTGCTCTTCCATATGTCTTTGCATTCAACCCATGACAGCATTAATTAATTAATTAATTGGTAGTAGAAGATCATGTTGTTCTATTTTCTCTGTTGATGTTGTTTGTTCTTGCATGTTGTTGTTATCAATGACCTTACAAGGTTTGGTTGCTTTACAGATTTTGAATTTTCACCAAGCAGAACTTTGACTCCACTGCTGTTATCAATCTCCTTTCAAGGTTTGGTTGCTTCAATGTTAAACAAGCTCTGTATTTCCTTTTTTTTTTTTTTTTTTCCTTACTTAGAACATTGTATATAGCTATTGTGATGTGTGAGCATATCTATGGATACCAAAAAAATATGTTACTTGCTTAGTTCTTTGAACTTAAAACATTGGTAGTACAGGATGAAGTTCTGTTTCTATTTTTTTTTAAGATAGCCTTTTATAACTGTCTTGGATTATATATGTTCCTGTTGTAGGAAAGCAAGCAGGTTACCTTTCATGCAATAGAGAGTCAAGATTTTGAGAAATTTCTGCTATCGCTTCGCTCCGAGAAGTGTAATTCATGTCAAGTAAGTCGCTAAGCTTCCTTCTTGTAAAGTTGTTTCTTTCATGGTCAAGTACCTTTATTTTCATTTTACTCTTGCACGCTTTGAAACTTATCCACTATTTTCCTTATGATTTTGCATTGTCCATCGTCGAAACTAATGAAAATAAATCAAATCTTTTACTCATTTTTCACCATTTGGTGGCATGGTGATCTTTGCATCGACTTGTCATTGTATCAATTAGGACTTCCGAATGGCGGTGAGCCCAAAAGCATGAATTTGGCATTCGTCATTGATTCAAGAGTTAATGAGTCTCATAGCCAATTAAGTGAGGTATGATCAAACTTTTTTTTTTTTTGGCATCTCATTAATTTTCTTTTTAGTACAAATGAAAAGAAGCATCTTTTGGCTTGGCATTTTGGAGTAGTCACTCACTTCCAAACTTAATACAGTTTTGGCTTTAATCTCAATTTAGTTTTTGTTTCTACTAAAAAATATAAAAAAAATAAAGAAAATAATTATTGGGAAACCTGAGAAACAAACAAGATTTAATAACTATTAACTTTATAATTTAAGAAAAAGAACATGAACAAGTTAAAATACTGGAGCAATATGGATTGAAATGTACTAAATTTAGCTAATTAATGAATTGCCTAACCAATTATGCTTAGTGTAGTATATTTACTTAATTTATTTTGTTCTGGGTGGCATGTTTAGTTAGTTTTAAATAATTATTCTAAAATTATGTTTTTGTGTAGGATAGAGAGTGATCTTTCATGGGATTGAGGAATAATAATATTCATATAGAGTTTGCAAAAGTTAACTTTATGGTAAACTTAAGATGATTCATCTTCCATCCGAATTGATTCTATTAATCTTTTTTCCTATGTGGTGATACTGATGGGACTCGACGGCCTATTGTTGGTATGTGTTAGTCCGAGAAGCCGTCGATTTCACTTGCAGCGCTTTCAAACATCCTGCCTAAAAGGAAAAAAAAACTAATATGGAGCCCATGCTTTCTATTTCAGTGGATTGGCAAAGTTTCTGGAGATAGAAGATCAATGCAGAGCTTACACTGCAGATGATGCCTAAAGTTTTCTCTTCATCAATTAAAGTTGACTTTAAAAACTTTGTTGATCAGCAACTGAAATGGTATGTCTGTACATTGTAACCCACAAGAAAATGATCTTGTCATGCTAGCTAGTTGGACATTGTTTGATGTTTTCCTTATTCATTGATTTGTAATCCCATATTACTAGATTAACATGAGGTATGTGCTGCATTATATATGAAAAAAGAGTAGTCTCTGTCACAGTTTAAAATACAGATTTCATATCATTTTTTTATTTTTACAATCACAAGACGCATGATTCAAATTCAAATATACAATTGCTCTTGCGCTGAAGTTTCTCCATTACTCAGCTGATTTGGATGTGCATGAAATAATACAATTGCTTCTGAATTGATTTTCTATTTCTTGGTGCGTATATGCTTCCTCATTTGGATTAATCCCGGAGATTGCTTTGCAGATTTTGCATTTTCATCAAGCAAACCTTTTTGACTCCAATGCTGTTATCAATGACCTTTTAAGGTTTGGTGGCTTGAATGTTAAACTAGCTTTGTATCTTTTTTTTTCTCGAAACATTGTAGAGACTAATGGATCCTGAAGAACGCGACGATGAGCAAGCAAGAAATACTGAAAACCAGAATCTCAGGATAGTTGTTCAAGATGTTGGTGGCTCTACCAGTCAAGTACGTAATGTAGGTGATCTAGATGTTGAAATAGGTTCAATTGCTTGAAAATTATTTGACTTATCAAGATGTAATCACCAAGTAAATTTTTTTTTTTTTTTTTTCCAGTTATTAATTAGTTCTATGTGTATGTTTCATGGATTTGAGTTTCTTTCTAGTTGGTTCAATGCTTTGTCTTTCAGTTTCAGGGATATTTGTTTTCTTCTTTGGCCTTTTATGTGCAGTTCATAAGTCAACTGTATTGTGTTGTACGTTGTACCATAAATATATTTTGCTTGTTGTTCTTGAAGGCTATGAAGTTTGATTAACTGTTGGGAAAAAGTTTGATCTAAAAAATGGCATATTTTTATGTAGGCACAATGTAGCTAGTTGATCAAGATGGCGGTGGCTCTACAATTCAAGTACCCAATGGAGGTAATTCAGATGTCGAAATAGGTTCGATTTCTTGAACATTGATTGAGTTTTAAAGATGAAATCACCAGGGACAATTTTTTTTTTTTTTTTTTTTCCAGTTATTAATTAGTTCCATGCATATGTTTCATGGATTTGAGTTTCTTTCTAGTTGGCCCATAAGAAGGAAGAATATTTGTAGCGACTCCAGCCTATCACAGATGGCATATCTGTGTTCCAGCATTGTAATATAAATGCTACAGAATGCTTTTCAAGAAGAACTTGCAAATGGAATAAATTAAATAACCTTTCTTTTCTATTGCTTCAGGCTTACAACACATCCATTGTTCGTCATGTTATCAATGTTGGATATTTTAAAAAGAAATGTTTAGTCCCACATTGGTTAGAGACTTCAAGTTTAAAGAGTATATATATACTCTTTGACTACAATGTGCATAAAACAAAAATACAAGTGTTACATAAAGGGAACCACGCACGCTTTTACGGATGGGCGCACTTAGCACGTGTGCGTGGTATAAGTGTGTGCGAGCTAACTATGGGTAAAAAATTTTACTATTATTTTTTATCATTTTCAGAATTACAAAGTGGGTAGTTATTTAACCGACCCACTCTAGCATTGAATGGGCTGTTAATTAACTCATTCAATGCTTGACTAAGTGGATGCAGTGTGAAACTGCTCCACTACCCACTTCATCCACTACCCAATTTCTTCCTCTAACTGGTCTTGACAGTGTTTTATAAGAGAAGAGGTTTGGTGAGGAAGATCACACATCTCGAAATTAACCAAAGATTTGCTTCATTGCTTTCATCTTTCACTACTTCAGAAAGTCGAAAGTTGAGTTTGCTTCATCGCGTCCTTTAGGATATTTGATGACTTTCTTTGTAGAGAAAGAAAACTTCCTTTGTGAAAGAAGTGGCCACACACTTCCTCAAGTCATGCTTAATCCCTCTGGTCTAACAATCAAAACCATAGCCATAGCCATAGCAGATGAAAAACAAGATTGGAAGCATCAATTCTCACTTATGAAGAGGATGTCATTAAGGACATCAATAATGGTTTTGTCAAAGAAGAAAGAGAGCAGAACAATTCATGGGTGATTGTTTGCATATGCTTTTGCTTTGTGTTTTTTTTTTGTTTTATTCTGTCATAATTGCATCCATGGGAGGGTGATAAGGTTTTTTATATAGTTCTGTCTTCTTGTATCCACCTTTTTACGACATTAAATATTTTTTATTACAAAAAAAAAAAATCGTTTTAGCTTTCCTCTTAGAAAAGATAATAGCCACTTGTGATGCTTTGGTATTTTCATACTAGTTCTTTCCTTTTTTCTTTTTCTTTTTCTTTTTTTTTGACACAGAAGTTAGCATCTAAGTAAGTTTTATTGAATTAGAGAGATCTAGCAAACTTAGTAGCTGCTAATACTTGTGTTTTTGAATTTCCTTCTCCATTGATCTGAGAGTATTTTTGTGTGTCAAAGATGGCTGAAATGATCGCTGAGGCTGTGGCAGGGGAGATTGTGGAGAGGGTAGTCACTCTTGCTGTTGATGCGTTGGTTTTAGTGATTGGTGTGAAAGGTGAGGTGAAAAAACTCAAAGCTGTCCTCACCCACATCACTGTCATAGTAGGTGTTTTAGCCATTGCCTTTCCATTGGAACATACATCAAAGAGAGCAGAACAATGCATGGGTGATTGTTTGCTTTTGCTTTGTTTTTTTTTTTTTTTTTTTTTTGCTTGTTGTTTTATTCTGTCATAATTGTATATTGGGGAGGGTGATAAGATTTCTTATATAGTCTGTCTTCTTGCATCCACCTTTTTATGACATGAAATATTTTTTATTACAAAAAGAAAAAAATTTGTTTAACTTTTGCTTTCCTCTTGGAAAAAATAATAGCCACTTTTGATGCTTTACGTGTTCTTTTTTTTTTTACACAGATGTTAGCATCGAAGTAGTTGTTAAATTAATTAATATTAAAATGAATCAAGTGTGCTGCATTATTCTAATACTACTACTAGTAAGTTTTACACAGATTGTTTGCTTATACTGTTGCTTTTGCTTTTGCTTTTGCTTTGTGTTTTTTTTATTCTGTCATAATTGCATCTAGGGGAGGGTGATAAGGTTTCTCCAATGTATAATCACTTATCCATGTATTGTCACGTAACTTGTAATCCTCTCCAATGTACACCAACTCTTCCATGTATTGTGTATGTTGCTTGTGATGTGTTGTATGACTTGTGGTGTATGTATAACTTGTACACATTGAATAAGTACAATTATCATCATCACCAAATGGCCTATATAAAGGGTGTCAACTCCATTGTAATTCACACACCAATGTTGGAATGTAAATCTCTACATTTCTCAACTCTAGCTCTCTTCTCTCTTGTCTCCTCTTCTACTTGTTATAGTAGTTCTTAGTTTATGTCTTCTATACTTAAGTCTCTAAAGCAAGTCCAACTTAAGTTCTAGTTGGTTGGCTTACAACTTAGTTTACAACACGTTATCAACACGAGCTTGCTCTAGCATTAAGGAGATCTTGAAGTTCAAGAAGGCTCGTTAAGGAGAGAAAGCTAGGAAGGTATAACTTTTGTTATTTAAATAAGTTCAATTTACTTCTATATTATCATGGTTGCTTCCTTTTATCTATGCATACTTTATTCATATATTATGCATTATAACGTCACCAATTGTGAAAGTATGCTCGTAGTTGCGTCTTGTACGATCTTCTACATCAGAAATCAAAAGTCAATATGTGACATAACTAGTTTTCTCTTAAAACTACAAACGATTAGTTATTGTTCTATTCTTGATTTTATAATACAAATCATGCTATAAGTTTGAGTTGATAGTGGGTAAGCCTTGTCCCAGTAAAGCTAAACATTGAAAGGGAGACGGGTTATCCTGATTCGAGGAGGCATGGCATTAAGCTGAGACTTTGTCTCGCCACCCAACCCGGAGGTTGTCCCACCAACTCATACGAATAGTACATTTGATTATTAATGAATCAAGTTATGAACATATACTTAATCATATTTATGTTTTTTTATTTACATAAAAAGAAAAGATAAAATTATTTTATATTATATTTACTTTCAAAATATTAATCAACCATAGTTGAATTTGTTATCTTATTATAATTCTTGTCATGATAATTAGATATTACAAATTATGAATAAAACTTGCATCTATGCAAAAGGTGTATGTTGTACACAATCATTCGCCAATTTCTCTTTAGAGATTTGAAAAGTGAATATTTCACTTTATATATATTTTCACCTTATGGAGTTATATATACATACCAAAAGGGTAATGCTCCAAAAAGCTCAAAATGAGCTATTTATTGGGTCTCACGCTACGAAATTTAATCGATCAAATATTAATTATAATTCCACAATTTTAATTACCTCTATGTTGAGGCTATGTGGAAACATGACTGATGAGACAATAAAAAGGTCACGTGACCCGCCTCGATTTATTGCTACAACAAATATCGAGTGCGCACGTCAATCCAATAAATATTAAGGATTGATTTCTTGTCTCATGGTACTTGAGTAAAATAATGAGATATTATAAATATAATATCGTTCTCGTCTAATTAGTTCAGCTTCAAATTAAGAAGCATATATTGCATATAATGATCATGATCGCAATAATAAATTTATGGACGTGGAAAACGTGAAAATATCATGTAAAGGTCGTATTGAGAATTCCACAAAAAATTGGAACAAAAGTGGTGCACCACTAGAAAGGGAAAATAATTATTGACAAACGAAGCTCATAATTGTGACATTTTTTCGTCATATATGAAAGGCTATTTTGCCTAAATATTGTCGTATATATACCCGAATATTTTGTGACCTTTACCGTGCCTTCAAAATCAAAGGCAAAATATTATGAATTCTATCATTGAAAATGGCTCGATAAAACAAGCACATCAAGATGTGTTTAAATCGTGACTTAAATATAGGCGATGAGTTTATGTCTCTTGTGTATCGTGCTACATGCATGTACATTATAATATAAAAGTGAATATTTCTAATTCGAACTTAGCGGAGACTAATGTTCGTGCAATATCGTACAACAATTTTATTGTTAATGTCTTATTCGAGGAAAAGTCTACTAGAATAATAGAAAATTTATCTATATGATTTAATCCGAGTATAATATTCCCCGGCTTTAACTTATGGAATATATAAGACACATTAAAACGATGTCGTCATAAATCAAATGACATTCTTAATGCGGAAAGATCTATTTGATTATCCATAATCATCAATAATGCGAAAATATCATAAATTCGCACGGACATCTTTTATCGAACTGAGTTTTTTTTATCAGCTGAAGATTATCTCAAGGCAAATCAATAGGAGACTTATATTGATTTAACTCTCCATTAATCATATTATAAGATGCCTTGAATCCCTGATAGGGAATTTATTTATAGCAAGTTTTGCTAATTGTCACTTTGATGAAGCAATTTTTCCACCATTAGGGGGAGATATAAGCCAATTCAAAAGGAATGGCGTGAAATTGCTTGAAACACATCAAATTGCATTAAATTTGTTGTGTTATGATCCATGTATAAATTAATATGAACTCGAAGTTCAAAGGATCATTCAGTAGCAACAAATTATAAATCAATTACTCGATGCAAGTATTATATACAAAAGAGTGACAATTATATGCTTGACATTAAATGGTTCATATAAAGAAAACGATGTTCATGTGCAACAAAATGCACAAGATATCTCACCCATGTGAACATGAGGGGGAGAATCAAAATGAGTTATTGGTTAGTGTATTGCACTCTTTTTTCCTTTGCTAAGGTTTTATCCCATTTGGGTTTTCCTTGCAAGGTTTTTAATGAGGCAATTCTAACAATATTAAAACTCTTTATCAAGGTTGATTAGTGTATTGCGCTATTTTCCTTTCGCTATGGTTTTATCTCATCGGGTTTTCCTAGCAAGGTTTTTAAAGAGGCAATCCTAATATTATTATACTCTGTATAAAAAAAATTTATGAGAAAGCAATGTACTCTTTTTTCCTATACTAGATTTTCTCCCATGTGGTTTTTCTAGTAAAGGTTTTAATGAGACATATATAAGTGTATCAACGTGTTGCACTCTTTTCCTTAGCTTTGGTTTTGTCCCATTGGGTTTTAGAGCAAGGTTTTTAATGAGGCAATCAATAATATTATACTAAAAATCAAGATTCGACGAGAACATTGTACTTTTTTTCCTTTACTAGATTTTTCCCACGAGGTTTTTCTAGTACAAGTTTTAACGAGGCATATTCTCGAAGCAAATGTCATCCGAGGGGAGTGTTGTAAATTGGATGACCCTTTAACCAAGCCTATGAATGATCACATTGTCAAGCGTGACTCTCACATTGAATTGTAACATCAAGCATGACTTCTACATTGAATGTAACTTGTATTCAACTCGATGTATAATCACTTATCCATGTATTGTCATGTAACTTGTAATCCTCTCCAATGTACACCAACTCTTCCATGTATTGTGTATGTTGCTTGTGATGTGTTGTATGACTTGTGGTGTATGTATAACTTGTACACATTGAATAAGTACAATTATCATCATCACCAAATGACCTATATAAAGGGTGCCAACTCCATTGTAATTCACACACCAATGTTGGAATGGAAATCTCTACATTTCTCAACTCTAGCTCTCTTCTCTCTTGTCTCCTCTTCTCTACTTGTTATAGTAGTTCTTAGTTTATGTCTTCTATACTTAAGTCTCTAGCAAGTCCAACTTAAGTTCTAGTTGGCTTACAACTTAGTTTACAACAAGATATCTACCTTTTTATGACATGAAATATTTTTTATTACAAAAAAAGAAAATTGTTTAACTTTTGCTTTCCACTTGGAAAAACAATAGCCACTTGTGATGCTTTACTTGTTCTTTTGTTTATGACACAGATGTTAGCATATAAGTAGTTGTTAAATTAATTAATATTAAAATGAATATAGTATGCTGCATTATTCTCTAATACTACTAGTAAGTTTTATTGAATTAGAGAGATGTAGCAAACTTAGTAGCTGCTAATACTTGTGTTTTTGAATTTCCTTCTCCATTGATCTGAGAGTATTTCTGTGTGTCAAAGATGGCTGAAATGATCGCTGAGGCTGTGGCAGGGGAGATTGTGGAGAGGGTAGTCACTCTTGCTATTGATGAGTTGGTTCTAGTGATTGGTGTGAAAGGTGAGGTGAAAAACTCAAAGCAGTCCTCACCCACATCCATGCCGTCCTGCAGGATGCCGAGGAAAAGCAAGTGAAGGATAACAGGGTGAAAGTTTGGCTTCAAGAACTCAAGCAACTTTCATACGATGCTGAAGACGCACTCGACGAGATCGCGTATAATGAACTCAAATACACTACTGGATGGCTCAATAATAACAAGCTACCCGGATGGCTCAATTATCCTGTACGACTTGCAACTCGTACTAAGATGGCTCATCGAATCAAAGCCATCAATCTGGAGCTGCACCACATTAACGAGAGAAAGAGTGCGTTCCAACTGATCACTAATAATGTTGCGGAGCCTGCACAAACGTTTAATGTTCGAGAAATCTATTCATTTGTGGATGAATCCAGTGTGATAGGGAGGGATATTGAAAAGAAAGACATCACTCAAATGCTCATCAATGACGACGTCGGGTCAAGCAGCAGCAGCAGCAGCAACAACACTGATCATCAAGAGATTATTACTGCTCACCACAACATCGCTCTTCCGGTCATAACTATTGTCGGTATTGGAGGCCTTGGCAAGACCACACTTGCTCAATTAGTGTACAGCAATGATGCTGTGAAGAATCATTTTCAATTGAAAGTTTGGATTTGTGTTTCTACCAACTTTGGAACCACAAATCTCTTCTTTCAAATCTTACAGCAAATCAATCCAAACAATACCAAATCAGAGTCATCGAGCGAGGAAGTCTTGCTCAAGGATCTTCAAAGCCAGCTAAAGGAGAAGAAAATATTGTTTGTACTTGATGATGTTTGGAACGAAGATGATGAAATGTGGGAAAAGTTTATATCTCCATTGAGAAGTTTCACTGCTAAAGGTAGCAAAATCTTAGTTACTTCTCGCAGCCAACAAGTTGCATCCGCTGCAAGAGCTCAAACCATGTATCAGTTGCAAGGCTTATCTGACGATACTTGCTGGGGTTTGATTGAAAGACGAGCATTTGTGCCGGAGGACAAGTGAAAAGGACAACTTCTAGGTTGGTGGAAATCGGAAAAGAAATCTCCAAGAAGTGCAAGGGCGTGCCATTAGCCGCAAAAGTACTCGGCGGTATGTTGCGAGTCCAAAAAGAAGTACATCGATCAATGGTCGAGCGTGCGTGATTTGGTTTTTGGAATTTAACTTTAGATGATACAAATCCAATAATGGAGGTCTTAAAGTTCGATTACGACAATTTGCCATCAAAATTGAAACCATGTTTTTCTTATTGTGCAATATTCCCCAAGGATTATTGGATTTCGAGGAGTCATTGATCCCTTTTTGGATGGCACAAGGACTTCTTGGGGCATCTAACAATTCTCAAGAGGAAATCATGGAGGACAAAGGCAATACTTATTTCAACACCTTGTACTCAAAATCTTTCTTTCAAGAAGCAGTAATGAATGAATACGGGGAGGTATTAAGATGCAAGATGCACGATCTTGTAAATGATTTGGCTCAATCCATCTGCAAGTTCGAATGCCAAAATTTTGGAGAGAGCAACAACACTGAAGATTTCTCCAAATGTCGACATGCTTCTTTTATTTCTCCAAAGACACTAAATGTCTTAACTAAAGCTAAGAAGGTGCGCACAATTTTTGGTTGGGATCGGCTTCTATAAAGTTTGATAATGGAGGTACATTGGGGCGACTAAAATTAGCACATTCTTTAAATTCAAGTTACTGCGGGTTCTAGATTTGAGCGGCTTTAGATGTTCGCGATTTTCTTCTTCACTTGGCAAGTTGAAACATTTGAGATACCTCGACCTCTCTCGACACGAACATCAAGTCATTGCCAAAGTGGGTTACTCGGCTTTACTATTTGCAAACTTTGAAATTAATTCGTTGTTACGAGCTTGTTGAGCTCCCGTAAGATTTGATGAATTTGAAGAAGTTAAGACATTTGTTCATAGATGAAGGCCTGGAAATGGAAAAAAATGCCACAAGCAATGGGCAAACTCGTTGAACTTCAAACACTCTAGGTGTTTGGGGCATGCCAAGAGAATGGAATTTCGAGTTGGAAAACTTGAACAATCTTCGAGGTACATTGCGATTCGTCGTTTGAGTCTTGTGAGAGAAGCAAGCTTAGCCAAGAGAGCTAATGTTTTAAGCAAGAAGATCAAGTTACGGAAATTAAAGCTTCACTGGGATAGAGATTCTACTAGTGGTGACGTGGGTGGTGATTTACAGGGTGTTGGAAGAGCTACAACCTCACCCAAATCGCACGAGCTACTAATCGAAGATTTCGAAGGAGTTCGATTTCCTAGATGGATGTCAAATGGTTCACTACTTCCCTAACTTGAAGTCCATGAACATAAGCGGTTGTAGTCTTTGTAAGCACATCCCGAGCTTTGGCGAGTTACCTTGTTTGGAGAGGTTGGAGATAATGAATATGAGTAATGTGAAGAGTATCGGTGGTTCAAAAGAAGATGAGCAGATGGACACACCCACATCTCCACAATCATGTTCTTATAGTTGCTTAAAAGTGTTGAAGCTGGGTACAATGCCTAATTTAGAAGAATGGTTTGAAGGAAATGAAGTTTGCTCCAAGGAGCTGTTCATTACGGGTTGCCCCAATTTGAGGATGACGCCTCATTCATTCCCTTCACTTAAGTCATTGGATTTACATGATGTGGGTGGGGCGGGAGTGGTGTCAATAACAAGCGCTCTCACCTCTCTCACTTATCTCTCCATATCAAATTGTAAAGATCTTGAATTCCTCTCGGAAGGGGCTGTGACGAACAACGACCCAGTTGATTTTTTTTTTTTGATATATGTGGCTGCCCCAAACTCCGAGCTTTCCAAGAGGAGGGAAGAATGGTTTCCAATAGCGACTCTCTTCGTGAATTACGGATTGAAATGTGTGATGCTTTGAAATCCATTCCAGACATGAGGGCTTAACATCTCTTCAAAAGTTGGAGATTCGGTGGTGTCAAGAACCAGAGACGATACTTAGAAAGGATTCTGGAGTTCCTTTGTCGCTCTTGAGAGCTTGAACATCTGTGGATGTGAGAGACTGAAAGGTACCATTGAGCTTTCGCCGAGTTTGAAGCATCTTCGACAAGTTCGAATCAAGAAATGCCCTAATTTGAAAGGGTTTGAGGTCCGAAGCTTTGCTTCTCTTCGTGAATTGAAGATCACTGAATGCAGCAGACTCCATGCCTTGCAAGGCTTACCGTTCTTGACTGCCCTTGAGGAACTGAGTATTGGCGGCTTCTCTCCTGCGTTGCTTTACATACCGCCATTAATCGGTAAGGATGAGGGTGATGATGCAGTACAGTTCAACAGTCTCTTCCCCTCCCTTCGTGAGTTAGAGATTATGGGGTGGCCAACTCTCCAATTTCTGCCTCACCACTTTCAACACCTCACCACGCTCAAATTCCTCATTATAAAAGACTTCACGAATTTGACGGAATTGCCGGAGTGGATTGGAAACCTTGCATCACTTGGAAGCTTGCAAATTATGTGGTGCGCCAATCTGACGCATTTACCTTCCAAGGAACAAATGCAACGACTCACCTTCCTCAAGCACTTGAGAATTGAAGGTTGTCCCCGCTTGGAGAAAAGATGCGAGAGAGATGGTGCAGAGTGGCCCAAGATATCCCACATTCCATATTTACAGATACGATAGATTAACATGAGGTATGTGATGTGGCTATCTGATTACCAAGATCTAATATTGCAATGAATTACTGTTATCAACTCTCATGTGAATATATGTCATGTTATATATTTGAGTTAGCAAATTACACTCAGCAAGTATGTTTACTTAATTTATTTAGTTCTAGGTGGCATGTTTAGTTAGTTTTAAATAATGTTTGAGTGATACTTTCATGGGACTGAAAGAGTAATAATATCCATATAGAGTTTGCAAAAGTTAACTTTATGGTAAACTTCATATGATTCATCTTCCATCTGAATTGATTCTATTAATCTTTTTTCCTGTTTGATGATATCGATAGGACTCGACGGCCTATTTTTGGTATGTGTTAGTCGAGAAGTCATCGTTCATTTGCAGCACGCTTTCAAACATCCTGCCTAAAAGCTGCAAAAACTAATATGGAGCCCGCTTTCTATTTCTGCGGATTGGCAAAGTTTTGGAGATAGAAGATCAATTTCGAGCTTGCACTGCAGGTGATGCCTAAAGTTCTGGCTTCATCAATTAAAGTTGATCGACTTGATTGATCAGCAACTGAAATGGTAAGTCTGTACATTGTAATCCGCAAGAGAATGATCTTGCCATGCTCCAGCTAGTCGGACATTGTGTGATTTTTTCCTTATTCATTGATATGTTATCTCGTTCTTGCAGGCGAGAGACACAATTGAGGGGAAAGGAGAAAGTAAGGATTTCAAGGATCTGCGATTGACTGAAAAAATCGTAATACTTGCTAGCGAATTCAAATCGATGAATTATCAATCTTGCACATCGCTTTTCTGTCTGTGCGGCCAAATCAAGCAGAAATTAATTTGTTTATTTTGATTCTTTCACAAAACTTTTGATCCGCTGTTGATATTATGGACCTTTTATAAGCTTTCGTTTTTGAGATTGATTCTATGTTTATGTTGTAATTGTATGTCTAAAGATCTCCACTAGCTTTAAAGTTGCAACTTACTGGAAACAATTTGAGCATCTTCACTCAATTTTTGTTTTTTTTACTGTGCATGTGCTGAATATAGAAATAAGCCTCACTCCTTTCAGATTCATAGTAATTTTTTTTTTTTCTAGTAAGGTTTAGAATTGATGGGAATTGATAATCAGTGCTATGTAATTTTCCAAACAAATGAATTGAAATAAGTTGCAGCGAATTGGTGTCACCAAAGGGCATTATAAATTTTCATGTCTATCGATAGTCATCCTTGTAAAAGTCATAGCTCTTTCCATATCCATTGCTCTTGCACAACCTATAATGCAAGCCTTGAAAGAAGCGTTCGAAATTGTTTATTACGTCGATGAGAAAGTAAATGTTGGGAATTTTCAAGATGGAACGAAGCGTTGATTTGCAAAAGTTCAAATGGCACTAAAGAATGTTCATCTGAGCAAAAATGATTCCAGTACTGCTCATTTGGACACGTCAGTGAATGAAGCATTGTCATCTATTACAAATGAAATGAAAGCATTCCCGGACGGGTTGGCGAAAAGAGAAATGGAGATCATAAGGGATTTAATTTGTTCATGGTCAAAAGTATGCATATATGGAGGAGCTTCATAAAGATTTGGAGCAACTATTTGTCGATATGTTGCTCTTCTTTCTTCCTCAACTTCCAATTGTCATATTTAAGGATATGAATGAGAGCCCAATTGAAGTATTTGAAGAAAGAGCAAGATCTGTTCTCAAGATTCTTTGCAAACTCAAATTATTAGAAGACAAGGTTCAATAGGTTGGCATGTCACAAGACTAACGGACCATGAAGATGAAGATGGAAATGATCGAGTAAGAAACACTGAAGAACAAATTCTCATACCACTAGATCAAGATGGTATTGGAGCCTCTACATGTCAAGTACCCAACACAGTTGAAACTGATGTTCAAATGACTACAAATGTGTGAACACTACTTTGAATTACAAGGGTGGTCAGTAGAGAGAATTACTTTTTAATTTTTTACTTGGGTCTATGTGCATGTTTCATGGGTTTTTTTTTTTTTTTTTTTTTTTGTCTTCTTATGTATATACAGTTCTCTAGTTCAGCTTAAGTTATAGTTTCAAGATCTATTGTAAATATGGTTGTCTAGTTTTTCTAACATTGGGAAAAAAAATAATAATCGGTCTCCCTTCTCAAAGTTCAAGATTGTGAAGAAAAAATGACTTATATGTATAAAAGGAGACGTTTTTCGGTGACTTCACTCTGCGATGAAGTTGCAAAAACCACCATGTGACAAAATATTTTGGGACAAGAGAAGGCCACAACTTGAGGCATTTGCAACAACCTTGGCCTAAACTTTTTGAGTGATGTCATATAGTGCCATTAAAAGTTAACAAGAGGCAAAATCACCTATATTATTTGTGGCAAAAAATAGCATCTTCTAATAGCATTACTAAAAGCAGCAGATTGCTCATTAAGTATTTTACAAGTGCGTTCTAAGTCAATTGTATTGTACTATAATTAAGCTGTGTCACAACTCATAAATATATCACTTGGCCTCAATCACTTTCTTGTTTAATTTAGTGTGCCAACGAAAAACCGAATTCAAATATGGCCTAAACTTAAGAAGGAAGATTTTTGTGACTACTCCAAAGTGCACCACAGATGCCATGAAATGCTCTCTAGACAATCATATAAGTACAATAAAATGCTTTGATTAAATTGTAATCAGAGCCATAGATAACAATGTGAAAGTAAAAGAGTTTGGTGAAGGCATAATTTAATAGCTTTTTCTCCAATCAACATAAACCAAGAATCAAAAACTCAAAAACATGGAATATTATTTAAGTACCAAAGCCAACAAAAGGACCGAAAAGGTCACCACATGCTTAGTAACTAAACCGGAGATAACGCAAACTACAAATAATGATCAATAGCAAATGCTTTACCTTCCTTCGCAACTGGGTTTTTGACTTCTTGGTGTATCTTTTACATGTTCTTGCTCTTCAATCTTGATTCATCAACACGACAACTTACAAATAATGATAGTTGTGTGCATTTGGTGTTAAAGTAGCAGCAGTACAATTTTTGAGTCATAATTAATTATGTACACTATTACTTTTTAAAACCAACCACTTCACAATTTGTTCTAATGGTATACTTGTCTGGTTTCCATATTCTAACATTTCACAACACCCAATTTTTAGATTCTTGCTCAAATTCTTTCTCATGGGACTTGGCCTCTTCAGCCAACAAGAGAGTGAGTCATCATACTTCTATATTCTTTTTGTTTTCTTTTTCTTTATAATTTTCTCATATTCTTTCAAAGTTATGCTTTGTTGATTGTTTAAAGTGATATGGATGTATTAGTCTTCTTTTTATGTCCTTTTTTTGATGAAGTTTATTTATGAAATCATTTATTATAGATTCTTGTTTGGATGTATCTCTATTACAAATAATTTGTTGAACATTTTCAAAATAAATGTTTAATCCTACATTGGTTAGGAACTTCACGTTTAAAGAGTATATATGTACTCTTTGCACCATGTGTGTGTAAAATAAAATACAAGTCTTGCCTTGACGGAGAGCGCACTGGCATGTGCGCTGGCGCATATGGCGCATTTTAGGCGCTTTTATAGGCGCTTAGGCGCACTTAGCACGAGGCGTGTGTCTATATGTGTGCAAGCTAACCATGGGTAAAACTTTTACCATTAATTTTTACCATTTTCGAGATTAAATGGGTAGTTAGTAGAGTGGCTTAGCGGGTGCAGTTGAAACTGCTCTCCATTAAGGAATTACTGCTCCTCTACTCCATTGCATCAATGCTTGGCTGCTCCATTACTCCATTGCATCAATGCATGACTATTCCACTTCTCCAACTGATCATGACCAATGCTCTATAAGAGGAGAGGTTTGAGGAGGAAGAAATCATCTCGAAATTCACCAGCAATTGCTCTTGTTTTCATCTTTCACTACTGCAAAGTGAAAGTTGTGTTTACTTCATCGTATCCTTTGGATATTTTCTTGACTCTTGTAAAGTATAGAGAGCAAAATTTCCTTTAGGAAAGTGGCGAGTGTTACACGCTTTGAAGTCATTGCAAGTCCTCTCTGGTCTAACATAATGCGGTTGGATGCAAGAAGTCAGGCTAATTTTAGAATTTTTGCACTGGGTATATGTTTGAATTGAGATAAATCTATTGTGTAGTGCACATAATATGTTTGATAAACACTTCACAGTAATAAGAATAGCTTGTTACTTCCTTGTGAAGGAGCTGAACTCTAGATGAATTAGAGGTACATCTGACAGTGAAGAAGGGGCTTGTGTGTATCTAGTGTTCCAAACTTCCAATATATGTTAACTCCGGCTGTGTTTTTTGATAATTCAGTATCTTTATTGTTTTGCTTTTGGCTTTATATATTGATTTATTCCATGTGAAATCAAAAGCAAATTAATCTTTACTTTGCAGCCTTTGGAAACTCTATTAGCAGAAATAGAACACAATTTACTTTTACTTTTGCTTTTAAATTGCTTCGTGGTAAGGGCTGATTCATATTTTTTAGTTCTATAAGGACTTAAGGAGTGAAAAAAACTTGCTTTGTTTGGTAGTCATCACTCAACAATAGTAAGCAAGAACAAATGGTGAAATCCTATGTGCTTGAACAATACCAAATCAGACACCGATTGATATTCTTCCCCAGTTCCCATTATTGGCTTATACATAGCTGGAAATACTTTGGTATGTATCTTACTAATGCTCTTTGATATAATCTCTGGACTACGTCGAAACAATCGATATATTCCCTGTCGACTTTTTTCACTCAACTCTGTTACACTTACACTGACTCTCCCAGGAATAGCAACAAAAATCCCTGTGGATCTCACATCTTACATGCCCAGTGATGTAGATCAACTATCAAAGCTTACTGGAACCACCATGATTTGCATTTCTACGGGCTTCCTAATGCCTTTGCTTGGAATTAACAGAAAATCTGAGAGCATCGCCAATGTGGTCTCCTTGAGCATCTTTGTGGTCACTGTTTTTGTTAATCTGTGTATACAGATTTCCACCAAAGTGATATTTTCATTTGTTGTGGAGCATATTCTGATCTTGTGCTTCATGTTGTTGCTGTTGATGATTTTTTGGTTTTGCTCTATTGTGGAGATGAATAAAGTGAAAGATATTCTTGTTGAAAGAAATAAACAAATCTTCAAAACAGGCAAACAAAGTTTGATGCATCGAGTAAAGCATTGGTACATATACAGTTGTATGTATAATCCTCAATTACTAATTTCTAGAGGGCCCTGGTTTTGCTGTGGTCATTTGTATATTCTGCAGAGTCATTCTATCACAAGCAGCATTTCGGTCGATTGCTCTAAATAAGATGAAGTTCTGTGAAGATTTTTCTGATTACAAATACTGACCAATGCAGATGATAGTTATGACTCAAATTGTCTTCATCTTGGTAGGTAGTTTAACCATAGTATTCCGATGGTTCGCCCTTGCTGCCTTGCATTTCAATCATATTAATCCACTTATTCTTCTGAACTCTGAGGTAGAAGACTTCCTCCTTCAATTTATGGTCATGAAGATGCGATCGATTAAGATGTCGATAATGATTTTTTCTCAATTATTTCTAAAATGCGGATTAGCAATAATATTCGTGTCATTCTGCTTTTTCCCTGCTCTTGCTCCTTTTCTTTGTGTTGTCCTTTGCTATCACTTGTCGTAGTAGTTTCTCTTTTGAAAAAGATAGTTAGCAAGGATGATCAAGAGTCTCTCGAGCGTTGGAAAAACGAGTTTCAATGTGTGGATTTTAGTAAAGATAGGAAGGTTCCAAAAGAAAAGCAGTTGTTAGAATGGATAATTAAGCTTTCTCTAATGGACATGGACAAATGGAGGAATGCAAGTGAATCTAGCAACATGGTTCAGATACTCTCAAGATCTAGTCCATCTGCGCCGATCAGTCTGCTGAATAAGATCAAAGACATTGGAGCAAGTCATAATTCACATGGATACAAAATCACATGTCTATAAATGGTTCTCCTTGTAAAAATTGTTGTCGTCTCAATATCATCGCATCTCTCTAAATCTTTGAGATCGGCATTGGATGAAGCTTTTGAAATTATTTACTTCATTGATGAGAAAGTAAATGTCGGAAGCTTTGAAGATCAAAGGAAGCGTGAGCTCGCTAGACTTTTAAGAGCAGGTGGGGACATTCATCTTGACAACATCAATTTCGTACAGCAAGGTGTTGCTCCAGTGGAAGTCGCACTTTTGAAGTTCAACGCTGCATGCCAAGACAGTCCAGAAGAGCTTACAAACATAGAAATGAAAATAATGGAAGATTTTGTTGAAGAGCAAAGCAACTATGCATCAGTTGAGGATCTTTGCAATCGCATGGAGTAACCATTTGCTGAGATGTTGCTCTGGTTTCTCAAACAACTTCCTGGTTCTATACTAGAAGAAATTCAAGATAGCCCGGTTGAAGAATATGAAGAAAGAGCGAAAAACCGTCGTAAAGCTTCTTTATAAGCTCGATCCATCATTGGAGGACAAGGTGCAGTGGGCATTTCCTCCTGATGTTCATGCACATAATGCATTCAAAGTGACACAACAGTATTGATTCAAGATGTTGATGCCACTACCAACACAGGTTTAATTCCAAGTAACACTGTTGTAGAAATTGGTTCTAGTTAATGTCATTGACTAATTATATACTGAGTTTGTTTGTGTGTTTTCACTCTTTTCCATTTGATTTCGGTTTCCTTACTTCATTATTTTGAAGTATGAATTGAACTAAGTATATAAACTTAGGCATACAATATGTATTAATAAACTCACATAGAAGGAAAAGCTTAATGCTTCCTTGAATGTTGAAGTAGTTAGAATCTTGGGGATTTGCTTTTCTTCTAAGTGTGGTACTCTTTACAATGTAATGTCGGACATTATGAATATGTAGAGACACATCTAATACCATTGCAGGACTTAATTCTTTGTACAACTTGCTTAGTAAGTCTATCATCAGCAGCCTTTTGATCACTTGTTCTTAACAAATAGGAGTTTTATGAATGAACTTGTGATTAAGAATGGCCGATGTAGGTCATAGTTGTCTTTCATGCTTTTAGTACAATAATAGGTGGTCGATATGTGCTCGCAAATCCTATAAATTATGATGATTGACGAACACTTCTGCTAGTGGATTTGTATTCTTGGAAATCTTTTTCTGATTTTGGCTTGATACATTTTGTCTCAACGGGTGATCATGGTTTGCACAAACAACATGAATAAATGGATCAATGTCAAAGGAGATCTCCATACGGCTCAAATTCTCTCAAGACGTCATCTCTCCACGGTGCCACAACTCTTAAACAAGTTCCTAAACATTTGTAAGATTTTAAAAATGAGGTACAGCATAACATGCCTCACAAAGTCACAATGGTTGTGTTTGCAAAAGTTGTAGCTCCTCTCTTTCCATCATCAGTTCCCAGTAAGTCTATTACAGCAATCTTCGTGAAGCTTTTGGGATTGTTTACTTTTACTACAATGATAAGAAAATGAATGTATGGCGGGCAGCAAAACTTCTTTGGGAAGGTGGGGAGATTGATATGAGCAAGAAGATTTTGTGTACAAATGATGATGATCCAGTGAAGTTTCTATTGAGTCGAGTTTTTAGTGGAAGCATTTGTAGATTTACATATGCTGTGAGCCACTTTCTTTTTTAAGAAATGAATGAAATCACAGAACATTTACTCATCTCTAAGAAACTTTATGATGCCAGAACATTTACTCATCTCTATTAATGCTCGGTCACGTTTTAAAATACCAGTCCTATTTTCTTTCTTGCACTTAGTCAACTAGGAATGATTAATAATTGGTTATTAGCTGGCATCTCTTGCCAAGAAATGAATCTATTTTAATTATGTACCTAGATCGGAATGCATTATTCTACTGCTACTAGCATTAATTATCAGCATGTGAAATTGTAGTCTCCCTTGCCTTCCCTAAAAATTAATTAGTCGAGTGGTTCACATGTGAATTAATTAATTAAGTAGTGAGAGAGAGTTCATCAGTTTTGGACTGCTAATTTCTTTTGCACTGCCTCCTTCCTTGTGTAACTTGCGTTTTTGCTTCTCAAATCAAATCAAATCAAAGACATCAATCTGTAGCTGGATGGTATTTACAAGAGAAAGAGTGCGTTCCAACTGAAGACTAATAATGTTGCGGAGCCTGCACAAATGTTTAATGCTCGAGAAACCTATTCATTTGTGGATGAATCCACTGTGATAGGGAGGGATATTGAAAAGATGGAGATCACTCAAATGCTCATCAATGACGACGTCGGGTCCAGCAGCAACAGCAACACTAATCATCAAGAGATTATTACTGCTCACCACAACATTGCTCTTCCGGTCATAGCTATTGTCGGTATTGGAGGCCTTGGCAAGACCACACTTGCTCAATTAGTGTACAACAATGATGCTGTGAACAATCATTTTCAATTGAAAGTTTGGATTTGTGTTTCTACCAACTTTACAACCACAAATCTCTTCTTTCAAATCTTAGAGCAAATCAATCCAAACAATACCAAATCAGAGTCATCGAGCGAGGAAGTCTTGCTGAAGGATCTTAAAAGCCAGCTAGAGGGGAAGAAAATATTGTTTGTACTTGATGATGTTTGGAACGAAGATGATGAAATGTGGGAAAAATTTATATCTCCATTGAGAAGTTTCAGTGCTAAAGGTAGCAAAATCTTAGTTACTTCTCGCAGCCAACAAGTTGCATCCGCCGCAAGTGCTCAAACCATGTATAAGTTGCGAGGCTTATCTGACGATACTTGTTGGGTTTTGATTGAAAGACGAGCATTTGTGCCGGGGGACAAGTGATAAGGACACCTCGAGTTGGTGGAAATCGGTAAAGAAATCTCCGAGAAGTGCAAGGCGTGCCTTTAGCCGCAAAAGTACTTGGCGGTATGTTGCAGTCCAAAAAAGAAGTACATGAATGGTCGGCCGTGTGTGATGCTGGTTTTTGGAATTCGACTTCAGATGATGCAAAACAAATTATGAAGGTCTTAAAATTGAGCTACGACAATTTGCCATCAAAATTGAAGCCATGTTTTTCTTACTGTGCAATATTCCCCAAGGATTATTGGATTTTGAGGGAGTCATTGATCCAGCTTTGGATGGCACAAGGACTTCTTGGGCCATCTAACAATTCTCAAGAGGAAATCATGGAGGACAAAGGCAATACTTATTTCAACACCTTGTACTCAAAATCTTTCTTTCAAGAAGCAAAAATGAATGAATACGGGGAGGTTATAAGATGCAAGATGCACGATCTTGTAAATGATTTGGCTCAATCCATCTGCAAGTTCGAATGCCAAAATTTTGGAGAAAGCAACAATACTGTGGATTTTTCCAAATGTCGACATGCTTCTTTTATTTCTCCAAAGACATCCAAAGACACTAGAAGTCTTAACTAAAGCTGAGAAGGTGCGCACAATTTTTGGTTGGGGATCAACTTCTATAAAGTTCGATAATGGAGGTACAGTGGGGGCGACTAAAATTAGCACATTCTTTAAATTCAAGTTACTACGGGTTCTAGATTTGAGCGGCTTTAGAGGTTCTGATTTTTCTTCTTCACTTGGTAAGTTGAAACATTTGAGATACCTTGATCTCTCTAACGCGAGCATCAAGTCATTGCCAAAGTGGGTTACTCGGCTTTACCATTTGCAAACTTTGAAATTAATTGAGTGTCGCGAGCTTGTTGAGCTCCCTGAAGATTTGATTAATTTGAAGAAGCTGAGACATTTGTTCATAGATGATGGCGAGAAATGGAAAAAAATGCCACAAGCAATGGGCGAACTTGATGAACTTCAAACACTGCCGGTGTTTGGGGCATGCAAAGAGAATGGAATTTCAGCATTGGAAAACTTGAACAATCTTCGAGGTACATTGGAGATTTGTCGTTTGGGTCTCATGAGAGAAGCAAGCTTAGCCAAGAGAGCTAATGTTTTAAGCAAGAAGAGCATGTTACGGAAATTAAAGCTTCATTGGGATGGACATTCTTCTATTGGTGATGAGGGCGGTGATTTTCGAACGAAATTAAAGATTCGGGAAAGACATTCATCTATTGGTGACGAGGGCGGTGATTTTCGAGTGAAATTAGACCTTTATTGGGATAGATATTCTTTAACTGGTGGCGAGTGCAGTGATTTACACGTGTTGGAAGAGCTACAACCTCACCCAAACCTGCACGAGCTATTTATCGAAGGTTTTAGAGGAGTTCTATTTCCTAGATGGGTGTCAAATGGTTCTTTGCTTCCTAACTTGAAGTCCATGATGATAAGCAATTGTAGTAATTGTGAGCACATTCCGAGCTTTGGTGAGTTGGCTTGTTTGGAGAGGTTGGGAATAATGAATATGAGTAATGTGAAGAGTATCGGTGGCTCGAAAGATGAGCAGATGGACACTACCACAACTCCACAATCATCTTCATATAGTTGCTTAAAAGTGTTGGAGCTGGGTAGAATGCCTAATTTAGAAGAATGGTTTGAAGGAAATGAAGTTTGCTCGGAGGAGCTGTCCATTAAGAATTGCCCCAATTTGAGGTGACGCCTCATTCGTTCCCTTCACTTAAGTCATTGAAATTAGAAAATGTGGGTGGGACGGGAGTGGTGTCAATAACAAGCTCTCTCACCTCTCTCACTTCTCTCTCCATAACACGTTGTGAAGATGTTGAATTCCTCCCGAAGGGTCTGCTGAGGAACAATGACCAGTTGATTATTTTTAATGTAGAGAAGTGCCCCAAATTCCAAGCTTTCAAAGAAGAGGGATTAATGTTTTCCAATAGCAGCTCTCTTCGTGAATTGCAGATTGGAATGTGTGATGCTTTGAAATCCATTCCAGACTTGAGGGGCTTAACATCTCTTCATAAGTTGGAGATTCGGAGTTGTGGAGAACTAGAGATGATACCAAAAGGATTCTGGAGTTCCTTTGTCGCCCTTGAGAGCTTGAACGTCTTTGGATGATACCGAAAGGATTCTTTTTAATTATATTAATTAAAAAGAATTTATGTTTAAATTATAATAATGTTTCTACTTTCAATGAATCAATTATACAATTAAAATAAAATATATATGAATAATTCTTCTTGTTAGAAACGTAACTAACATAACATCAAATTTATCAAAGAAAAAAATTACAAGTAATGGTACATCTTAAGTACCGGAAGTATCAAACAACTCCTTGTATTTGAGAGATAAGTCATCATCACCAACGACACCCGAAGCAACTCCATCAAGCTTCTAGCAACCACAAACAAAAGACCCACTTATTAAAAATCCAATTACTGCCATCTCTCAACATTAGAAATTGTTAATCAGTTATACTAGGAAAGTAACTAATCAGCAGACATGAGTGTCAAGAGAACTTCTCTAACATGTTATACACACAATTGGTTAATAAGAACATATCTGGTATTGTCATCTTTCCTTGGTAGTTGCAGCACGTTGTTAATCGGTCCAACTGTCAGACGCTTAACAATCACAAAGTGAAGAACATAGGTGATAATAAGAATCTAAGTAAATTAGAGGTACTCTTCAAATTTATTTGGTTGTTCTATCTCCTACATTCTTATGAAACTTCCAATTGTGAGCAACATTTTTTAAGGATGTGAATGAGAGTCCAATTGAAGTCCATGAAGAAAGAGCAAGATCGGTTGTGAAGCTTCTTTGTAAGCTCAAGTTGTTGGAAGACAAGGTTCAATGGTTGTTTCCTGAAGGAGTCACAAGACTAATGGACCCAGATGACGAAGAAGACAACAACAATGATCAAGCAAGAAGTACTGAAAATCGCAATCTCATCACACCGGCTGTGGATCAAGATGGAGGTGCATGTACACTTGATCAAGTGTCCAATGCAGCCACTCCTGAAATTGTTGAAATGAGCTCAAATGTGTGAACATTTTGAATTGCAAGATGTGATCAGTAGAGAGAACTTCTGTTAGTTAGTTCTATGCTTATGTTTATTCCTTATTCCTTTTTTTCTTTTTTTCTTTTTTTCTTTTTTTCAGTTGGTCAGTTCATGCTCGCTAAATGTATGATGCTTCAAGTTCTGTTGTAATTAGAGATCAAAACATTTGCGTTAAACACTACCTATGACTATCCTTCTCTGGTGCCTGTTGTTGCAGTATATATTTCAGTCGCATTATTTACAAATACCTTTTGTTGGAGTGATGATGTTTTCTTTTTATTGTGGAATATATCATAGTTTTATGTCTTTTTGTTTACTGCGCTGTATCTTGATCACGAAACAAAACTTTTTCTGGCAAGTCATTAAGGAGAAATGTTTTGTTTGGGAAGAAATAGTTTAGTGCTTGGGTGAAACATTGGTACCTTATTAGTAGCATTATTTAATCTCAGATTTAATGGTTTAGAATTAAAGATTAGAGTTTTTGTGCCAAAGCTCCGAAACTAACCTTAATTCGTTTCATCAAAAATTTTGTTACTACCTAGCTTGTTTTCAACTTGATCATGCTATTTAAATTGTTTGGTTTTCTAGTTGCTTCATCATCGCTTTTCTTAACATTGCATAGCTCTCTTATTAGATTTTTTCCGAGTAATTAGGTTTTTAATTTTGCCGAGTTGATGCGTTTGCATTGTGTAGATTACTTACAGTGCTTGATTAGTGAAAGAAGATCTATGTTAGAAAGTTGTTCTCTCACTCAAAGCAGCCTAAGAGAATAGCAAAAATACAGTAAAATGTGAAGTTGAGTTTTAACAAGTCCCTTAATTTGGTTACTATTCAGTTAAAAATATGGCCCCTGCTATTAATTTTATTTGGTGTTGGTTGATTTGTCATGCATTAAGGTCTCTTCGATTGCACTTAATCGAGCACAATGGAAAAGTTTGATTCATGTAGCCGACCCCAATTAATTTGGGACTGAGGCTATGTTGTTGTTGATGTTGTTGTTGTTTCTTCTTTCCCTTACTTCAGCTTCCTTGTTTACAAACTATATCTTCATCTGGTAATCAGTTTTGGAAGCAGGACTAAATGGCAAAACATCAATGTGACAACTCTAATGGCTACTCCTCTCCGCGCCCGTCATTGGCTTGTACATCGCAGGCGCCTCATTGGTATGTCTTCTACTCATGCTTTGGGACATTTTCTAAGCAATACAGTGTAAAGCTCGTTACATTCCTTGTCAACGCTTTTCACTTAACTTTGTCACGTTAACTCTCTTAGCGGTTGTTTCTAAACTCCCGGTAGATCTCACCACCAACATGCCTAGTGCTAGAGACCAACTATCGAAACTCACCGGCACGACACTTACTTACATATGCATTGGTTTCATGGCTCCATGTTGCAAGTAATAAAAGGTTGGAAAGTATTTGAAACGTGGTCTCATTAAGCATCTTCGTTGTCACAATTGCGGTAGCACCAGTTTACATAATTTGTAATTCCTTGGTTCTAGCACAAGCTACATATTGGTCAATAGTTGCCCAATCAAATCAATACTATAGCATTTTTTAAATGCTATGAAATCCTAAATTTCTAGTTGCATAAAGAAGTACATAAGTGATTAATTATCTCCCATCAACTAGTATCAATGTCTTTTGAGTTAAAATCCAATACCTAAGAGTTTGAAGGTGGTCATATTGGAGATAATATCAGTGCTGGCATGCAGAGATCTACGGGCTCACGCACGCTTGTGCGGTGCGGCCGAGAGAATTTTACGATCTCTTCAATCACTCATTGTTGTCGATGTTTCATATATTCATTCTTCAATTCCCAACAACAATCTTCGGAATTAGGCCAGTTTTCAGATCTTCTGCGCTTCAAGTAAAGGTTTAACAATGCCATCATCCATTGGCTTGATTAAGTGGCCATTCATATCACAACAATTCTTAATTTCTTGTTATTTTTCTTTTATTTATATTTTTTAAGGAATGCACTAGTTTGAATTTTGATTTTAAATCCCTCTATCTATGCTTATAATGTTATGAAGTGATGGCTTAGTTATTAATAAAGTTCCTTACTTTTTTTTATTTCTTCTTAAAAAATTATCAATAATCGTTTCTTTTTTAAAAAAAATATGAATGTGTTGTAAATTGAGTTGGAACTTGCTAAGAACTAGAGAAGGAAAATATAAGACTAAGAACTTCTACTACTACAAACTACTACTACAAATGAGAAGAGAAGAAATGAGATAGTTGGAATGAGAAGTTTTCATTCAACTTGGTGTGTTCTTACAATGAAGTTAGTATCCTTTATATAGGCCATTTGGTATGATGACAAATGTGCCTTAGCAATGTGGGACTAAAACATACACCCCATGTACATTGAAATGGTTACAAAGAACATGACAATACACAGACCAATGGAAGTACATAACTACACGATATGTTGGTGTACATGCATGGTCATCCACACTTCACAACACTCCCCCTTGGACGAAGAAGAAGTTTTTGCTTGTGCTCGATGACGATTGGAATGAGAATCAACAAATGTGGGAAGATTTTGTATTTTCATTGAGAGACATTGTTGGTACAGGAAGCAGAATTATTGTTACCTCTCGCGACTCTAATGTTGCATCCATTAGAGGAGATCAAACCGTGCATGTGCATCAATTACAAGGCTTATCTCGAGTATAGTTTGTTGGGATATTATCAAAAGCCGAGCATTCAAGAATGGTGAGCCGGTAAAGCCCTCCTTGTTGGAAATTGGAAAACAGATTTCCGACAAGTGCAAGGGTGTGCCTCTAGTCGCAAAAAAGTACTCGGCGGTATGTTGCAATCCAAAAGAGAAGATCATGAATGGGAGGCGTGCGTGATGCTGAATTTTGGAAGTTGCCTTCAGATGGTACAAAACAAATTATGGAGGTCTTAAAGTTCAGTTACTACAATTTGCCATCAGCATTGAAGTCATGTTTTTCTTACTGTGCAATATTTCCCAAGGATTATTTGATTTCGAGGGAGTCATTGATCCAGCTTTGGATGGCACAAGGACTTCTTGGGGCATCTAACAATTCTCAAGAGGAAATCATGGAGGACAAAGGCAATACTTATTTCAACACCTTGTACTCAAAATCTTTCTTTCAAGAAGCAGTAATGAATGAATACAGGGAGGTAATAATATGCAAGATGCACGATCTTGTAAATGATTTGGCTCAATCCATCTGCAAGTTCGAATGCCAAAATTTTGGAGAGAGCAATAGAATGAGTAATGTAGATTTCTCCAAATGTCGACATGCTTCTTTTATTTCACCAGGAGCAGTAGAAGCCTTATGTAAAGCTAAGAAGGTGCGTACAATTTTTGGTTGGGGACCGACTTCTATAGAGTTCGATAATGAAGGTACGGTGGGGGCGACTAAAATTAGCACATTCTTTAAATTCAAGTTACTACGGGTTCTAGATTTGAGCGGCTTTAGAGGTTCTGATTTTTCTTCTTCACTTGGTAAGTTGAAACATTTGAGATATCTCGACCTCTCTTACACGAGCATCAAGTCATTGCCAAAGTGGGTTACTCGGCTTTACCATTTGCAAACTTTGAAATTAATTGTGTGTCGCGAGCTTGTTGAGCTCCCTGAAGATTTGATGAATTTGAAGAAGCTGAGACATTTGTTCATAGATGATGGCGAGAAATGGAAAAAAATGCCACAAGCAATGGGCAAACTTGATGAGCTTCAAACACTGCCGGTGTTTGGGGCATGCCAAGAGAATGGAATTTCGGTATTGGAAAACTTGAACAATCTTCGAGGCACATTGGAGATTCGTCGTTTGGGTCTCGTGAGAGAAGCAAGCTTAGCCAAAAGAGCTAATGTTTTAAGCAAGAAGAGCAAGTTACGAAAATTAGAGCTTTATTGGGATAGAGATTCTTCTATTGGTGATGAGGGCGGTGGTGATTTACACGTGTTGGAAGCGCTACAACCTCACCAAAATTTGCACGAGCTATTTATCGAAGGTTTCAGAGGAGTTAAATTTCCTAGATGGATGTCAAATGGTTCACTACTTCCTAACTTGAAGTCCATGATGATAAGCAATTGTAATAATTGTGAGCACATCCCTAGCTTTGGTGAGTTGGCTTGTTTGGAGAGGTTGGAGATAATGAATATGAGTAATGTGAAGAGTATCGGTGGCTCGAAAGACGATCAGATGGACACTACCACAACCCCACAATCATCTTCATATAATTGCCTAAAAGTGTTGGTGATAAGCATGCCTAATTTGGAAGAATGGTCGGATGGAAATGAAGTTACAACGTTCCCTCGCTTAGAGAAGCTGTCCATTGGGAATGTGGGTGGGACGGGAGTGGTGTCAATAACAAGCTCTCTTACCTCTCTCACTTCTCTCTCCATAACACGTTGTGAAGATCTTGAATTCCTTCCAGAAGGGCTGCTGACGAACAATAACCAGTTGATTATTTTTAATATAGAGGAGTGCCACAAACTCCAAGCTTTCAAAGAGGAGGGATTAATGGTTTCTAATAGCAGCTCCTTTCGTGAATTGAAGATAGGAGATTGTGATGCTTTGAAATCCATTCCAGACGTGAGGGGCTTAACATCTCTTCAAAAGTTGGAGATTCGGTGGTGTCAAGAACTAGAGATGATACCGAAAGGATTTTGGAGTTCCCTTGTCGCTCTTGAGAGCTTGAACATCTATAGATGTGAGAGACTGAAAGGTACCATCGAGTTTTCGCCGAGCTTGAAGCATCTTCGACAAGTTCGAATCGAGAAATGCCCTAATTTGGAAGGGTTTGATATTTGCAGTAGTTCCAGTACCCAACAACAACTAGTCCTCTTCCCGTGTTGTCACACCTTAGAGATATATAAGTGCAATGCTATTTCATCTATTGACCTGCGAAGCTTTGCTTCTCTTCGTGAATTGAATATCACTGAATGCAGCGGACTCCATGCCTTGCGAGGCTTACCGTTCCTGACTGCCCTTGAGAAACTGAGCATTGGCGGCTTCTCTCCTGCGTTGCTTTACATACCGCCATTAATCAGTGAGGATGAGGGCGATGAGGTAGCGTCCAACACTCCCCTCCTCCCCTCCCTTCGCCACTTACATATTAATGGGTGGCCAGCTCTCCAAGCCCTGCCTCACCACCTTCAACAACTCACCATGCTCAAATCCCTCGTTATACTTGGCTTTACAAATTTGACGGAATTGCCGGAGTGGATCGGAAACCTTACATCACTTGAAGAATTGACGATTTTGTCGTGCGCCGAACTGACACATTTACCTTCCAAGGAACAAATGCAACGACTCACCTTCCTCAAGTGCTTGTTGAGTGCCGGTTGTCCCCGCTTGGAGGAAAGATGCAGGAGAGATGGTCCAGAGTGGCCCAAGATATCCCACATTCCACTTGTATACATACAATAGATTAACATGAGGTATGTGATGTGGTGAGTTATGTATATAGGAATGTATGCCCTAGTCTTCCCTGTTTGTATCAATATATATGTTTCTATTTGAATGCATGCATCTTCTTCACCAAAACAATGCTTTCCATATGTCTTTGCATTCAACTCATGACAACATTTATTTATTAATTAAATGGTAGTAGAAGATCATGTTGTGCTGCTATTTTCTCTTTCACTCCTCTGCTGCTATCAATCACCTTTCAAGGTTTGGTTGCTTCAAAACTTCCAGTAGATCTTACAACATACATGCCAAGTGCTGGTGACCAATTATCAAAGCACAACCATTGTATGTATAAGTATCTGCTTCGTCGTGCCTTCACTTGGAATCAATGGAGAGACCGACAGCATTACAAACATGATTGCATTAAGTCTCTTTGTTGTTACCATTGCAGTCAACATATATATGCATACAAATCTACACAGGAGTAATCTTTTCATTCATTGTGGAGCATATGATGATTTTATGTTCCATGTTGACAATGCTAACTGTGATGTGGGCTTTCAGCTTTTTCATCAGCAACAAAAAAACAGCCCTTGTTGAGGCCATCAGAAATATTTTCATAGATATAAAAGCAACAAGTTTGCTACATCAAGTAAAACTATGGTATTTGAGCAGTTGCATCAGCAATCCTCAATATATATGTTTTGAGGGGTGGAGATTATAGTCTAAGTTTGGTGATGATTTGTTTTGAGGGTGGAGATTATAGTCCAATTGCTATCAAAACCTCCTAGTCACCCTCCACAAACTCTACTAAATAAGCTGCAGCAAGTTGGTGCGACCAAATGGTATTATAGACTCTCATGTTTATCAGTAGCTAGTCATCTGAGTAAAAATTGTTGCTCTTGCAGAACCTATTCTACAAGCCTTGGATGAAGTCTTCGAATTGATTTACTACATCGACAAGAAAATAAATGTTGGCAACTTTGAGGATCAAAGGAAACGTCAATTCGCAAAAGAAGATTCGGCCACTTCTCACAGGTCTATCAGTGAAGCAATATCATCTATTGAGAATGAATGCCAAGCATTCCCCATTGGATTTGCAGGAAGAGAAATGGAAATTATAAGAGATTTCATCCTTGATCAAGAGTATGTGTCAATTAACGAGCTATATGAGCATTTGGAGCAGCTTTTTGTTGATATGTTGCTTTTCTTTCTTCCTCAACTTCCAATTGTCATATTTAAGGACGTGTTTGAGAGCCCGATCGAATTTCATGAAGAAAGAGCAAGATTGGTTCTAAAGCTTCTTTGCAAACTCAAGTTGTTAGAAGACAAAGTTCAACGGTCATTAATGGTCGCGCCTTGGGGCGCGCCTAGGCATAGTGCCTAGGCGGGGAACACAGGGGCGCCTTGGCACAGGCCTTGGCACGAGCACGGTTGGACCTTGGCACGTTCCTAGGCGCATTCCTTGGCGGGAGCACAGTCGCGCCTTGGCAGATTCCTTTGGCACGAGCAAGGTCGCGCCTTGGCACGAGCAAGGCCGAACCTTAGCAGGTTCCTTGGGCACGAGCAAGGCGATACTTTGGCAGATTCCTTTGGCACGAGCAAGGTCGCACCTTAGCAGATTCCTTTGGCACGAGCAAGGTCGCGGCGCCTTGGCACGGGCAAGACATACCTTGGCAAGGGTTGACAAATCTTGACTTGGGCGTTGACCAAGTCAAAGTACGCTTGGTCTCATTTCGCGATGTCTCCTATTGGAGTTGGGGAAATGACTTAACATCTACTATAAGGAGAGGCGTGTTCTCTCCTAGGGGTGGCATGGGCAAGGGAGCAAGGAAGACCTTAGAGCATGCCTTGGGCAGGCATGCCAAGGCAAGACCTATGGACGGACCATGGTGCCGGCCACCTCGAGCCGGTGGGACTCGGATCGAACCGAGCTCCAGCTAGCACCCAAGGTGCCTAGGCGCGCAGCTTGGCACCACCAATCAGACCCTGTCACTCGAGTAAGGTGAATTATAGGCTTGGACGGACCAAGTCAAGTGCAGTTACAGGCGGTTATGTAACTACCTTGGTCATGGCTCATAGCATGACCAAGGCACGTCCCAACAACTTCCAGGCACTTTGAGCATGTGCCTATTGACTAGGGGGTCAAGACGGTTATGGAACCAGGTGGCAGCAAAGGAAGGAAGCAGTTAGGTGGCTGTTTTGAGCACTACATGAGTGTGGTGGTTTACTTAGTCTCGTGTAATGTACATAGGACTTGTGTCCTCGGTAGTTATGTAACTAACCTGGCTGTTTTGCTATAAAGTTAAGGCATGTAAGCTTGAGGAAGGGACGAGTTCATGCATGAGATGCTAGAGTTGTGATTTCATTGAACTAAGTAATAAACTTCCTTTGTGCCATTGTTGCTGTTCAATCACGTTTTCGTTGATGTGCTGAACTAAGCCGGTCCTTAGGCACCACGGGTTGGGTTAAACGAGAAAATTTTTTCTTAGGGTAAACCCCTCACTTAAGGCTCGTTATATTCCTTGTCGGCTTTTTTCACTTAACTTTGTCACGCTAACTCTTTTAGCGATAGTTGCAAAGTCTATCAAAATAAGGTATAAAATAAATGACATGCTTGTCAATGGTTGTGCTTGTAAAAGTTGTAGCTGCAACCGTTCCCTCAATTCTCGTGACCAAATCTATGACAAACGCTCTACGTGAAGTTTTCAATACTGTTTACTACATTGATAAGAAAATGAATGAATAAAATGATGATGATGATGATGCAGGGAAATGCAGGACGAAAAATGTTGTTGAATGCGGGGATCTAATGCAGATACATACATGTTTGCATTAACATACATGCAGATACATATAATAGTATTCAAATATATATAAATGATACATTGATTGATTGTGAGATTCAATAAATTGTTGTACTCTTATCACACAAAGCAGTCAAAGAATAAAGAGAGCAGAACAATGCATGGTGATTGTCTTTTGCTTTTGCTTTTAATGTAAAATAGCTACTTGGTACAACATTTTCAAAATAGTAAATCAGACATACTGCTTTACTTTTCTTTTCATTACTTTGCACAGTGATGTTTTCTCTTTAAGGAGAAGTTTTGCTTGGTCTTTTTTTATTCTCATACAGCTTGTTTCATACTGCTTTACTTTTCTTTTTTTATTCTGTTTCTCTTCAAGGAGAAGTTAGCATCTACGTAAGTTTTATTGAATTAGAGAGATCTAGCAAACTTACCAGCTGCTAATACTTGTGTGTTTTTGAATTTGCTTCTCCATTGATCTAAGATTGTTTTTTTGCATCAAAGATGGCTGAAATGATCGCTGAGGGTGTGGTAGGGGGGATTGTGGAGAGGGTACTCACTCTTTCTATTGATGAGTTGGTTCTAGTGATTGGTGTGAAAGGTGAGGTGAAGAAGCTCAAAGATGTACTCACCCACATCCATGCCGTCATGCAGGATGCCGAGGAAAAGCAAGTGAAGGAGAACAGGGTGAAAGTTTGGCTTCAGGAACTCAAGCAAGTTTCATACGATGCTGAAGACGCACTCGACGAGATCGCGTACAATGAACTGAAATACACTACTGGATGGCTCAATAATAACAAGAAGAAGCTACCCGGATGGCTCAATAATCTTTCACTACTTGTAGCTCGCTTTAAGATGGCTCATCAAATCAAAGCCATCAATCTGGAGCTGCACCACATTAACGAGAGAAAGAATGTCTTCCAACTGATCACTAATAATGTTGCGGAGCCTGCTCAAATGTTTAATGCTCGAGAAACCTATTCATTTGTGGATGAATCCACTGTGATAGGGAGGAATATTGAAAACAAAGACATCACTCAAATGCTCATCAATCACGACGTCAGCTCCAGCAGCAGCTGCAACATTGCTCTTCCGGTCATAGCTATTGTCGGTATTGGAGGCCTTGGCAAGACCACACTTGCTCAATTAGTGTACAACAATGATGCTGTGAAGAATCATTTTCGATTGAAAGTTTGGATTTGTGTTTCTACCAACTTTAGAACCACAAATCTCTTCTTTCAAATCTTACAGCAAATCAATCCAAACAATACCAAATCAGAGTCATCGAGCGAGGAAGTCTTGCTGAAGAATCTTGAAAGCCAGCTAGAGGGGAAGAAAATATTGCTTGTACTTGATGATGTTTGGAACGAAGATGATGAAATGTGGGAAAAATTTATATCTCCATTAAGAAGTTTCAGTGCTAAAGGTAGCAAAATCTTAGTTACTTCTCGCAGCCAAAAAGTTGCATCCGCTGCAAGAGCTCAAACTATGTATCAGTTGCGAGGCTTATCTGACGATACTTGTTGGGGTTTGATTGAAAGACGAGCATTTGTGCCTGGAGGACAAGTGAAAAGGACAACTCAGTTGGTGGAAATTGGAAAAGAAATCTCCAAGAAGTGCAAGGGTGTGCCATTAGCCGCAAAAGTACTCGGTGGTATGTTGCAGTCCAAAAAAAAAGTACATGAATGGTCGAGCGTGCGTGATGCTGGTTTTTGGAATTCGACTTCAGATGATGCAAAACAAATTATGGAGGTCTTAAAATTGAGCTACGACAATTTGCCATCAAAATTGAAGCCATGTTTTTCTTACTGTGCAATATTCCCCAAGGATTATCGGATTTCGAGGGAGTCATTAATCCAGCTTTGGATGGCACAAGGACTTCTTGGGGCATCTAACAATTCTCAAGAGGAAATCACGGAGGACAAAGGCAATACTTATTTCAACACCTTGTACTCAAAATCTTTCTTTCAAGAAGCGAGAAATGAATGAATACGGGAGGTAATAGAGATGCAAGATGCACGATCTTGTAAATGATTTGGCTCAATCCATCTGCAAGTTCGAATGCCAAAATTTTAGAGAGAGCAACAATACTGTAGATTTCTCCAAATGTCGACATGCTTCTTTTATTTCTCCAAAGACACTAAAAGTCTTAAATAAAGCTAAGAAGGTGCGCACAATTTTTGGTTGGGAATCACATTCTGACAGAGAGGAGTTCGATGATGGAGGTACGGTGGGGGCGACTAACATTAGCTCATTCTTTAAATTCAAGTTACTACGGGTTCTAGATTTGAGGGGCTTTAGAAGTTCTGATTTTTCTTCTTCACTTGGTGAGTTGAAACATTTGAGATACCTCGACCTCTCTTACACGAGGATCAAGTCATTGCCTAAGTGGGTTACTCGGCTTTACCATTTGCAAACTTTGGAATTAATTGAGTGTCGGGAGCTTGTTGAGCTCCCTGAAGATTTGATGAATTTGAAGAAGCTGAGACATTTGTTCATAGATGATGGCAAGAAATGGAAAAAAATGCCACAAGCAATGGGCAAACTTGATGAGCTTCAAACACCTGCTTAGAAGGTGTTTGGGGCATGCCAAGAGAATGGAATTTCAGTGTTGGAAAACTTGAACAATCTTCGAGGTACATTGGAGATTCGTCGTTTGGGTCTCGTGAGAGAAGCAAGCTTAGCCAAGAGAGCTAATGTTTTAAGCAAGAAGAGCAAGTTACGGAAATTAGAGCTTTATTGGGATAGATATTCTTCTATTGGTGACGAGGGCGGTGGTGATTTACACGTGTTGGAAGAGCTACAACCTCACCCAAATCTGCATGAGCTGTTTATCAAAGGTTTCAAAGGAGTTGAATTTCCTAGATGGATGTCAAATGGTTCACTACTTCCTAACTTGAAGTCCATGAAGATAAGCAATTGTAGTAATTGTGAGCACATCCCTAGCTTGGGCGAGTTACCTTGTTTGGAGATGTTGGAGATAACGTATATGAGAAATTTGAAGAGTATCGGTGGCTCGAAAGATGGGCAGATGGACACTACCACAACTCCACAATCATCTTCATATAGTTGCTTAAAAGTGTTGGAGCTGGGTAGAATGCCTAATTTAGAAGAATGGTTTGAAGGAAATGAAGTTTGCTTTAAGGAGTTGTCCATCAAGAATTGCCCCAATTTGAGGATGACGCCTCATTCGTTCTCTTCACTTAAGTCGTTGACATTAGAAAATGTGGGTGGGATGGGAGTGGTGTCAATAACAAGCTCTCTCACCTCTCTCACTTCTCTCTCCATAGCACGCTGTAAAGATCTTGAATTCCTTCCAGAAGGGCTGCTGACGAACAATGACCAGTTGATTATTTTTAATGTAGAGGAGTGTCCCAAACTCCAAGCTTTCAAAGAGGAGGGATTAATGGTTTCCAATAGCAGCTCCCTTCGTGAATTGAAGATAAGAGATTGTGATGCTTTGAAATCTATCTCAGACTTGAGGGGCTTAACTTCTCTTCAAAAGTTGGAGATTCGGAGTTGTGGTGGACTAAAGATGATACCGAAAGGATTCTGGAGTTCCTTTGTAGCCCTTGAGAGCTTGAACGTCTTTGGATGTAAGAGACTGAAAGGTATCATCAAGCTTTCGCCGAGCTTGAAGCATCTTCAAGAAGTTCGAATAGAGAAATGCCTTAATTTGAAAGGGTTTGATATTTGCAATGGTATCTTCTCGTGCTGTCACACCTTAAAGATACAGTATTGCAATGCTATTTCATCTATCGACGTGCGAAGCTTTGCTTCTCTTCGTGAATTGAACATCACTAAATGCAGCGGACTCCATGCATTGCAAGGCTTACCGTTCTCGATCGCCTTGAGAAACCGAGCATTGGCGGCTTCTCTCGTGCGTTGCATTACTTCTCTACATTAATCGGTGAGGATGAGGGTGATGATGCGGTAGAGTTCAACAATCTCCTCCCCTCCCTTCGTGAGTTAGAGATTATTGGGTGGCTGCTCTCGAGCCCTGCCTCACCACCTTCAATACCTCACCACGCTCAACTCTCTCTCAATACTTAGATTCAATTGTTTGACGGAATTGCCGGAGTGGATCGGAAACCTTGCATCCCTTAAGGAATTGCAGATTATGTCGTGCGCCAATCGACACATTTACCTTCCAAGGAACAAATACAAGGACTCACCTTCCTCGGGAAGTTATATATTGGTCGGTGCTCTAAGTTTCAATCAATCAAACAACCAGTTCTCCCGTGGTGTGACACCTTCCTACATGAGTTGCAGCTATGGTTTTGCGATGGTGTGACATCTATTGACTTGGGAAGCTTTGTTTCTCTTCGTATATTGAATGTCTGCTTCTGTAGTGGACTACAAGCATTGCAAGGCTTACCATTCCCGTGGTGTCACACTTCTTTACAGCAGTTGCGGATATGGAAATGCGATGGTGTGACATCTATTGACTTGGGAAGCTTTGTTTCTCTTCGTGAATTGAATATCACTAAATGCAGCGGACTCCATGCCTTGCAAGGCTTATTGTTCCTGACCGCCCTTAAGGACCTTGAGCTTGGCCCATTTTCGGAGGACTCGGATTGCTTCCCATCAATACTTGGTGGTGATTATGATGATGATAATGGTGATGAGGTAGCGTCCAACACTCCCCTCCTCCCCTCCCTTCGCGGCTTACATATTAATGGGTGGCCTGCTCTCCGAGCCCTGCCTCACCACCTTCAACACCTCACCATGCTCAAATCCCTCATTATAGAGGACTTCACGAATTTGACGAAATTGCCGGAGTGGATCGGAAACCTTGCATCCCTTGCAAAATTGCAGATTAAGCGGTGCACCAATCTGACACATTTACCTTCCAAGGAACAAATGCAACGACTAACCTTCCTCAAGTACTTGTCGATTATCGATTCTCCCGCTTGAAGAAAAGATGCAGGAGAGATGGTCCAGAGTGGCCCAAGATATCCCACATTCCACATTTAGACATGTAATAGAGATTAAAATGAGGTATGTGATGTGGTGCGTTATGTATATAGGAATGCATGCTCTACTCTTCCCTGTTTCTATCAATAAATATGTTTCTATTTATGGCGCCTCTGAATGCATGCATTTCTTCACCAAAACAATACTTTCCATATGTCTTTGCATTCAACTCATGACAGCATTAATTAATTAATTAATTAATTAATTAATTGGTAGTAGAAGATCATGCTGTGCTGCTATTTTCTCTTTCACTCCACTGCTGCTATCAATCACCTTTCAAGGTTTGGTTGCTTCAATGTTAAACTAGCTAGCTTTGTGTTTTTTTTTTTTTTTTTTTACTCAGAACATCGTAGCTACTGAAGTTTTGTTTCTATTTGTTTTTGTTGGTTAGCCTTTTATAATTATTTTCGATTATATATGTTCCTGTTGTAGGGAAGCAAGCGGGTAATCTTTCATGCAATAGAGAGTCAATATTTTGAGAAATTTCCGCTACTGCTTCTGCTCCGAGAAGTGTAATTCATGTCAAGTAAGTCGCGAAGCTTCCTTCTTGTAAACTTGTTTCTTTCACTTGTTAAGTACCTTTATTTTCATTTTACTCTTGCACGCTTTGAAACTTCCCCACTATTTTCCTAATGATTTTGCATTTTTCATAGTCGAAACTGATAAAAATCAATCAAATCTTTTACTCATTCAATATGTCTCATGGGCTATACTTGAAGAAACTATCATGATCTTACATTCCTCATTTTCGACGTGGATTTTTCAGCATGCTACATATGTCATGTGCTTTTTTTTTTTTTTTCCCATTTGGTGGCATGGTGATATTTGCATCCGACTTAATTATCATTGTATCAATCAGGACTTCCGAATGCGGTGAACCCAAAAGCATGAATTTGGCAATCGTTATTGATTCAAGGGTTAACAGAGTCTCATAGCCAATTATGTGAGGTATGCTCAAACTTGTTTTTTTGGGTATTTCATTAATTTTCTTTTTACTACAAATGAAAAGAAGCATCTGTTTGGCTTGGCTTGGAATTTTGGAGTAGTCACTCCCTTCCAAACTTAAGCCTACCCATAAACTAGTCTCTCCACTCTTTAGACTTGGACCAAGCCTACTCGTGTAGAAATGTCTTTGAGATGTTGAAGTGATTGTGAACCCTTCTCGCTTTCGAGCGGTACAAAGTTGTTGCCGCCCTGCTGTGTCATCTGTTGATCTTCATGAGTGTTTCAGTTTGCTATCTGATTACCAAGATCTAATATTGCAACGAATTACTGTTATCAACTCTCATGTGAATATATGTCATGTTATATATTTGAGTTAGCAAATTAAACTCAGTAAGTATGTTTACTTAATTTACTTAGTTCTAGGTGGCATGTTTAGTTAGTTTTAAATAATGATCGAGTGATGTTTCATGGGATTGAGGAATAATAATATTCATATAGAGTTTGCAAAAGTTCACTTTGTGGTAAACTTCAGATGATTCATCTTCCATCCGAATTGATTCTATTAATCTTTTTTCCTATGTGGTGATACTGATGGGACTCGACGGCCTATTGTTGGTATGTGTTAGTCTGAGAAGCCGTCGTTCACTTGCAGCGCGCTTTCAAACACCCTGCCTAAAAGGAAAAAAAACTAATATGGAGCCCATGCTTTCTATTTCAGCGGATTGGCTAAGTTTCTGGAGATAGAAGATCAATGCAGAGCTTACAATGCAGGTGATGCCTAAAGTTTTGGCTTCATCAATTAAAGTTGACTTTAAAAACTTTGTTGATCAGCAACTGAAATGGTAAGTCTGTACATTGTAATCCACAAGAGAATGATCTTGCCATGCTCTAGCTAGTTGGACATTGTGTGATTTTTTCCTTATTCATTGATATGTAATCCCATATTCCACAATTATCCATATACTAGATTAACATGAGGTATGTGCTGCATTATATATGTATGAATAAATATGTTTCTTTCTACGGCACCTCTGCACGCTTTTCTTCACCAAAACAAAACTTTTCATGTTATACTGTCATGGATGAACAATTTGCAATCAGTTCTTTTTTTTTTTTTTTTTTGGTTGATCATAAAACAATTTTTTTCTTTAATAAAATCTGTCACAGTTTAAAATACAGATTTCATATCATTTTTTTATTTTTACAATCACAAGACGCATGATTCAAATTCAAATATACAATTGCTCTTGCTGAAGTTTCTCCATTACTCAGCTGATTTGGATGTGCATGAAATAATACAATTGCTTCTGAATTGATTTTCTATTTCTTGGTGCGTATATGCTTCCTCATTTGGATTAATGCCAGAGATTGCTTTCCAGATTTTGCATTTTCATCGAGCAAACCTTTTTGACTCCAATGCTGTTATCAATGACCTTTTAAGGTTTGGTGGCTTGAATGTTAAACTAGCTTTGTATCTTTTTTTTTTTTTTTTTTTCTCGAAACATTGTAGCGTTTGGACACGTCGGTGAATGAAGCATTATCAACTATTGAAAATGAATAGAACGCATTCCCTGATGGACTAGCACATAGAGAAATGACAGTCATTATGTATTTCATTTGTGTTCAAGAGTATGCATCTATTGAGGAGCTTTACGAAGCAGTTATTTGTTGATATGTTGCTCTTCTTTCTTCCACAACTTCCAATTGTCATTTTTAAGGATGCGAGTGAGAGCCCAATTGAAGTCCGCGAAGAAAGAGCAAGACATATTCTCAATGGCTGTTTCCTGAAGGAATCACGAGACTAATGGATCCTGAAGAAGAACGCGACGATGAGCTAGCAAGAAATACTGAAACCCAGAATCTCAGGCTAGTTGATCAAGATGTTGGTGGCTCTACAATTCAAGTACCTAATGTGGGTGATCTAGATGTTGAAATAGGTTCAATTGCTTGAACATTACTTGACTTATCAAGAAGTCACCAGGTAAATTTTTTAGATTTTTTTCCTGTTATTAATTAGTTCCATGTATATGTTTCATGGATTTGAGTTTCTTTCTAGTTGGTTCAATGCTTTATGTTTCAGTTTCAGGGATATTTGTTTTCTTCTTTGGCCTTTTATGTGCAGTTCATAAGTCAACTGTATTGTGTTGTAAGTCGTACCATAAATATATTTTGCTTGTTGTTCTTGAATACTATAAAGTTTAATTAACTATTGGGAAAAGTTTGATCTAAAAAATGGCCTATTTTTATGCAGGCTCTTTGCGAAGACTCCAGGCCACCACAGATGACACATTCATGTCCCATCAGCCACTGTCTTATAAATGCTATAGAATGCTTTCCAAGAGGATATTATAAGTGCAGTGAAAATACATAGAAAAAATTTTCAGATAGTGTGAATTATACAACTATGTTTCTAATAGCATTTCATAAATATGTAAAAGAAGTCTACCACCCAGTTCCTAACTTTTTGCAACATTGATGAATCATCCAAATTCTAGCATCAGATAATTTCTAGATGAAATTTCAGCTATGCTCTTAAAATATAGGTTGATATTATGAACAGAATGACAAATTAGAAGAATAAGAACTCAAATATGAATAACCAGAGACAATGGAAACAAGAAATATGATCAATAGCAGATGCCTGACCTTCTTTAGCAATTTGGGTTTTTGACTTTGTACCCTTCCTTTTACAAGTTTTTGCCCTTGATTCAGACATAGAGGCTTCAAAGAGAAACTGGAGGAATATTACAATAATAAAATGACTATTAAAATAAAGGGCGCTTCAACGATAAAAGATAATCAAAAGGTTACCAAAGAACTAGTAGACTAGTCAATGAAAGAAATGAAACTAAACAAGGAATACTAGCTAGCAAGTGTCATTTGCACAATTAGAATGAAATGATTATCAACACAAACTGAGTTTCTTTTAATCTGATTTGAGTTTACGAAAAAAACGAAGTAAATCCTCTAAGAAGCTTTAACAATTGATGCAAGAATATTTAATCAAGTCACAACAACAACAACATAGCCTCAGTCCCAAATTAACTGGGGTCGGCTTAACGCACCCTTGCTCATTTCTCACTACACGCGGGCTCCGATGCAACGCGTCGCTAGGTGGGAACGCCCCAACGTTTATATATGTTTGATCAATTTCATGAAAAGTGACAAAAGTTTTACGCTGGCTGTCAACCTATTGCAAAATATTTAATCAAGTCAACAACAACTAAATTATAAAATATTGTTAATTAGCTGGTATCTCTTGGCATATAATTAGTCTCAAATAAACTATTAAATGAAAGTTTATTTATGTATCTAGGTTGCAGCAGGTTGCAGCACTGTGTTATTATAATGCTTTTTTTTTTTTTTTAAGATGCAGCTGGCAACAATGTGAAAGGTTGACAATTAACAGAACTTGTGAATGAGAGAAAGGAAATGAACCGCTGCTCCATGCATTTCTTAGCAATTTAAGTGAAGAAGTATATAATAATAAATATTTAGCATTTGGAGCAGCTTTTTGTTGATCTGCTTTTCTTTCTTCCTCAACTTTCAATTGTCATATTTAAGGACGTGTTTAAGAGCCCGCAAAAAATAAATATGATAAATGGAAGATGCCTGACCTTCCTTCATAGTATGAGCTTTTTTATTTCAGCCTTCGTTTTACATGTGATTGCCATTGATTTAGTCACCAAAGGCTTTAAAGAGAAACAACTGCAGTACACCAAACACACACATCGCACAAATAGCTCAGTCCAACATGACAACCAATAAAAAAAAAATGAATTAAAAGAAATATTCTAGCTATAAATAAAACCAAGCTTTCTTTTCATCGAATAGCAAAGAAGATTTTCTTTCATTAGACGCAGAGATAAAAAAAAATTGCCGCAAATTAAAAGAAAGATTACGCTAGCAAAAGGATTACTAGCTAACTAGACTCATGCGGTGATTTGTAAAATTAGAATAAGATGATTAACACAAGTCAAGTTGAGTACACTTTTAATTCGAGTTGAGTAAATGAAAACAAGAGGTAAATGCTCTAAGAAACTTTAGCAAATGATGCCAGAACATTTACTCATCTCGATTAATGCTCGGTCTAGCTCGTTTTAAAACAAAAAATCTATTTGGACTCTTTGAGTCCGAACCCAAAGATTTTTTTGTTAATAATTTAAGATATCTATCTAAGTAAAAGACCTAATTACCTTATACCCCAAACATTAATAATGAATTTAAATTAAAGGTCTTTATGTCTTTTTGGTTGTTTGAGTCCGGACTTTTTGAGTCCATCTAGCACTACCCGTTTTAAAATACCAGTCCTATTTTCTTTCTTGCTTTTAATCAACTACGAATGATTAATAATTTAATTGGTTATAAGCTGGCATCTCTTGCCAAGAAATGAATCTATTTTAATTATGTACCGAGATCGGAATGCATTATTCTACTGCAACTAGCATTAATTATCAGCATGTGAAATTGTAGTCTCCCTTGCCTTCCCTAAGAATTAATTAGTCAAGTGGTTGACATGTGAATTAATTAATTAAGAAGTGAGAGAGAGTTCATCAGTTTTGGACTGCTAATTTCTTTTGCACTGCCTTCTTCCTTGTGTAACTTGTGTTTTTGCTTCTCATCAAGGAACAAATTAATAATGGCTGAAGAGCTGATTGTGGGTGGCGCGGGAGAGATCGTGAAGAGGGCCATCTCTCTTGCTTTTGATGAGTTGGGTCTTGTGATTGGTGTGAATGGTGAGGTGATAAAACTCAAAGCTGTCCTCACCCACATCCAAGCCGTCCTGCAGGATGCCGAGGAAAAGCAAGTGAAGGAGAACAGGCTGAAACTTTGGCTTCAGGAACTCAAGCAAGTTTCATACGATGCTGAAGACGCACTCGACGAGATCGCGTATGATGAACTGAAATACACTACTGTCCGCAATAACAAGAAGAAGCTACCCGGATGGCTCAATAATCTTTCACGACTTGTAGCTCGCTTTAAGATGGCTCATCAGATCAAAGCCATCAATCTGGAGCTGGATGGTATTGACAAGAGAAAGAGTGCATTCCAACTGAAGACTACTAATAATGTTGCGGAGCCTGTACAAACGTTTAATGCTCGAGAAACCTATTCATTTGTGGATGAATCCACTGTGATAGGGAGGGATATTGAAAACAAAGAGATCACTCAAATGCTCATCAATGACGACGACAACATTGCTCTTCCGGTCATAGCTATTGTCGCTATTGGAGGCCTTGGCAAGACCACAATTGCTCAATTAGTGTACAACAATGGTGCTGTGAAGAATCATTTTCAATTGAAAGTTTGGATTTGTGTTTCTGCCAACTTTAGAACCACAAATCTCTTCTTTCAAATCTTAGAGCAAATCAATCCAGACAATACCAAATCAAAGTCATCGAGCGAGGAAGTCTTGCTGAAGGATCTTGAAAGCCAGCTAAAGGGGAAGAAAATATTGTTTGTACTTGATGATGTTTGGAACGAAGATGATGGAATGTGGGAAAAACTTATATCTCCATTGAGAAGTTTCAGTGCTAAAGGTAGCAAAATCTTAGTTACTTCTCGCAGCCAACAAGTTGCATCCGCTGCAAGAGCTCAAACCATGTATCAGTTGCGAGGCTTATCTGACAATACTTGTTGGGGTTTGATTGAAAGACGGGCATTTGTGCCAAGGGGACAAGTGATAAGGACACCTCAGTTGGTGGTCATCGGAAAAGAAATCTCCAAAAAATGCAAGGGCGTGCCATTAGCTGCAAAAGTACTCGGCGGTATGTTGCAGTCCAAAAAAGAAGTACATGAATGGTCGGCTGTGCGTGATGCTGGTTTTTGGAATTCGACTTCAGATGATGCAAAACAAATTATGGAGGTCTTAAAATTGAGCTACGACAATTTGCCATCAAAATTGAAGCCATGTTTTTCTTACTGTGCAATATTCCCCAAGGATTATTGGATTTCGAGGGAGTCATTGATCCAGCTTTGGATAGCACAAGGACTTCTTGGGGCATCTAACAATTCTCAAGGAGAAACCATGGAGGATAAAGGCAATACTTATTTCAACACCTTGTACTCAAAATCTTTCTTTCAAGAAGCAGAAATGAATGAATATGGGGAGGTAATAGAATGCAAGATGCACGATCTTGTAAATGATTTGGCTCAATCCATCTGCAAGTTCGAATGCCAAAATCTTAGAGAGAGCAACAATACTGAAGATTTCTCCAAATGTCGACATGCTTCTTTTATTTCTCCAGAGACACTACAAGTCTTAACTAAAGCTAAGATGGTGCGCACAATTTTTGGTTGGGAATCAGATTCTAACGAAGAGGAGTTCGATGATGTAGGTACGGTGGGGGCGACTAAAATTTGCTCATTCTTTCAATTCAAGTTACTACGGGTTCTAGATTTGAGCGGCTTTAGAGGTTCTGATTTTTCTTCTTCACTTGGTAAGTTGAAACATTTGAGATACCTCGACCTCTCTTACACGAGCATCAAGTCATTGCCAAAGTGGGTTACTCGGCTTTACCACTTGCAAACTTTGAAATTAATTCGTTGTTACATGCTTGTTGAGCTCCCTGAAGATTTGATGAATTTGAAGAAGCTGAGACATTTGTTCATAGATGATGGCCGGAAATGGAAAAAAATGCCACAAGCAATGGGCAAACTTGAGGAGCTTCAAACACTGCCGGTGTTTGGGGCATGCCAAGAGAATGGAATTTCAGTGTTGGAAAACTTGAACAATCTTCGAGGCGCATTGGAGATTCGTCGTTTGGGTCTCGTGAGAGAAGCAAGCTTAAGCGAGAGAGCTAATGTTTTAAGCAAGAAGAGCAAGTTACGGAAATTAAAGCTTCACTGGGATAAAGATTCTTCTATTAGTGACAAGGGTGGTGATTTACAGTTGTTGGAAAAGCTACAACTTCACCCAAATCTGCACGAGCTATTTATCGAAGGTTTTGGAGGAGTTCGATTTCCTAGATGGATGTCAAATGGTTCACTACTTCCTAACTTGAAGTCAATGAAGATAAGCAATTGTAGTAATTGTGAGCACATCCCTAGCTTTGGTGAGTTGGCTTGTTTGGAGATGTTGAAAATAATGAATATGAGGAATGTGAAGAGTATCGGTGGCTCGAAAGATGATCAGATGAACACTATCACAACTCCACAATCATCTTCATATAGTTGCTTAAAAGTATTGAAGCTGGGTATAATGCCTAATTTAGAAGAATGGTTTGAAGGAAATGAAGTTTGCTGTGAGGAGCTGTCCATTAAGAATTGCCCCAATTTGAGGGCGACGCCTCATTCGTTCCCTTCACTTAAGTCATTGAAATTAGAAGATGTGGGTGGGACGGGAGTGGTGTCAATAACAAGCTCTCTCACCTCTCTCACTTCTCTCTCCATAACACTTTGTGAAGATCTTGAATTCTTCCCAGGAGGGCTGCTGACGAAAAATGACCAGTTGATTTTTGTAAGTATAAGGATGTGCCCCAAACTCCAAGCTTTCCAAGAGGAGGGATTAATGGTTTCCAATAGCAGCTCCCTTCGTGAATTGAATATAGTAGATTGTGGAGAACTAGAGATGATACCGAAAAGATTTTTGAATTCCCTTGTTGCCCTTGAGAGCTTGAACGTCTTAGGCTGTTATAGACTGAAAGGTACCATCGAGCTTTCACCGAGCTTGAAGCATCTTCGAGAAGTTCGAATCGTGTATTGCCCTAATTTAGAAAGGTTTGATATTTGCAGTAGTTCCAGTACCCAACAACAACTAGTCCTCTTTCCGTGCTTTCACACCTTAGAGATAAATAAGTGCGACGCTATTTCACCTTGTTTAGTTCTTTGAACTCAAAGCATTTGAGGATGAAGTTATGTTTTTATTTGTTTTTTTTAGTTAGCCTTTTATAATTATTTTGGATTGTAGGAAAAGCGGGTAATCTTTCATGGAAAAGAGAGAGAGTCGAGATTTTGTGAAATTTCTGCTATTGCTTAGAGAAGTGTATAATTCATGTCAAGAGTTGGACATCACAAACTAGTTTTCCTCGATCAGGCTACTGTCATGATGAAATCTAAGGAATCATCTGCTAAGTAAGTCGCTAACCTTCCTTGTTGTATAGTTGTTTCTTCACTTGTTAAGTACCTTTATTTTCATTATGATCATGCTCTAGGAAAAGACGTCTGTCATGATGATTTGTCTATAAGAGTACGGATTTGGCAAGATTTTACTTTTTCCTTGAAACTTTTCCACAATTATTCCAGATGGTTTTGCATTGTTCATGGAGCCGCCAAGGTGACTAAATGATCCAATGCTATCTTGAAGTCCTCTGGTAAGTATACCAACGATAATAATTTTATTTTGTACTTTGCACAGGCTATCCAGTTTTTGATTGAGCTTAAAAAAGTTACAATCTTTACTTGGCAGCTCTCAAACATCCTTCTAAAAATTAACATGGAGCCCTAGCATTCTGAGATTGGATTGGCAAAGGTGATCTAGACATCGAAAACTTATCCATCATAAGATTCAACTGCTAATGCGGAAACAAAGTTACATGATCTATCACTGAATTGTTCTTTTTTGAATGTGTATTTTTGTTTTCCTTTTTGCCTTGGTTTTCACATCGTGCCGCTTGAAACTGAATCAACCAGGAGATAGAAATGATGAGCCCAAAGGCATGAATTTGACATTCAACATGAATTCAAGAGTTTTCTAAAGTCTCGTAGCAAATTGATTCACGTACATATGGAGGTATATATGCTCAAATTTCTTTTCTACTTTCTCATTGAATGTCTTTCAAGTTCAAATGGAAAATAAAATAAAATTTAATCTGTTTGTTTAGCATTGCCTCTTACTATGAAGTTTGGAGTAAAACAACTTACGCTGAAAGTCCCTTTTCTTTAGTGAAAATTGATTCGTTCATCACATAGATAACCATAGTGTGGAAAGCCATTTAGTTTTCTAGGAAATCGACTTCATTAGTATATCAGTGACTCATAATCACTTCAGTGGTGGCCAAGTCAATTGAAAATTAGATTAGTAAGAAAAAAAAATAGACGATTAGTTGTCACATAGCCAAATTTTTCGACAACATTTTCATTTGCTAATGTATGGCATACAAATCAAGTAAAGGGGAAAAAGGAATAAGAAAGCAAGGCGAAAAATTGTCTCCAATTAAGCAACTGTGAATTGTTTCATGTATTGATGAGGTGACAAACATTTATTGAAGCTCACTGAAGCTTGGTATATGTTCGCAGTGATCACAACCACCTATGCTGATTCTTAGAGTGCGAGGCAGGGCTGAACTACTTGTCACCCAGCGAGGGAACTGAACCCTGCCGAAGTTTCCAATTCATAGCGTTTTGAGATTGGTGATGATTTAAACATGTTGGAGGAGCTGCGACCGCACCCAAATCTGCAATGGCTGTTAATTGAGAATTTGGAGGGGCTCAATTTACTCAATGGATTGCATGTTGTGACGCCTTGGAGATATGGGATTGTGATGCTATGAGGTTGATTCATTGATTTACGCAGCTTAGCTTTGTTTCTGTCTGCGAATTGGTGATCCAGCGATGCAAAGGAATCCTCTTCTTGCAAGGCCTGCAGGTTTATGAATTTGTTTCGCAAGGTTCAACTCTAGCTAGTTGCTACAATGTCTTCAAATTATTATTCTGCTTCCTATATATACCACTTGTAGGCATTGTGGAATCAAGTTCTTACGTGCTTGATTACGATTTTCTTTACACAGTATTGATCAATGGAACTACTTTTATGCAATTTATGAATGTAAATTTTCAAAATATTTCAATACTGACAGTTAAATGTTCTTTTGTGTGTAGATTTACTTACACATCACAATTAAACATGATATCCTTAAGTGCTTGCTATTGTTTTACAAGGTTTTTTTTAAAAAAAAAAAAAAATTTCAAACGACTATTAGTAATTTTACCAATTCATGTCACAAGAACTGCAGAATTTGCTCCCTGATGTATCAGAGAAGTGGAATTCATATGTCAAGAGTTTTGTCCAAGTTCATACTTTAGTCGGTTTTGATAATCTTCTTAATCATAATCCATGCCCCCATTTTTGCCATTGCCTTTGTTGTATCATGGATCTTTGAGGGAATTGAAGGAAAACTTGGATGTTGCACGCACAAAGGCGCACAAAGGTAAAGCGGATACTGTGTCCAAGTTCATGGAGAGGAGAGTTCGAATATATTAGTATTCAAATATATATAAATGATACATTGATTGATTGTGAGATTCAATAAATTGTTGTACTCTTATCACACAAAGCAGTCAAAGAAGAAAGAGAGCAGAACAATGCATGGGTGATTGTTTGCTTATGCTTTTGCTTTTGCTTTGTGTTTTTTTTTTTTTTTTTTGCTTGTTGTTTTATTCTGTCATAATTGTACATAGGGGAGGGTGATAAGGTTTCTTATATAGTCTGTCTTCTTGCATCCACCTTTTTATGACATGAAATATTTTTTATTACAAAAAAAAATTGTTTAACTTTTGCTTTCCTCTTAGAAAAAATAATAGCCACTTTTGATGCTTTACTTGTTCTTTTTTTTTTGATACAGATGTTACCATCTAAGTAGTTGTTAAATTAATTAATATGAAAATGAATCTAGTGCGCTGCATTATTCTAATACTACTAGCAAGTTTTATTGAATTAGAGAGATATAGCAAACTTAGTAGCTGCTAATACTTGTGTTTGTGAATTTGCTTCTCCATTGATCTAAGAGTGTTTTTGTGTATCAAAGATGGCTGATAATGTTGTGGTTGAGGCTGTGGTAGGAGAGATCGTGGAGAGGGTCTTCTCTCTTGCTATTGATGAGTTGGTTCTAGTGATTGGCGTGAAAGGTGAATTGAAAAAACTCAAAGCTGTCCTCACCCACATCCAAGCCGTCCTGCAGGATGCCGAGGAAAAGCAAGTGAAGGAGAAGGAGGTGAAAGTTTGGCTTCAAGAACTCAAGCAACTTTCATACGATGCTGAAGATGTACTTGACGAGATCGCGTATAATGAACTGAAATACAGTACTCAATGGCTCAATTATCCTTTACGACTTGTAGCTCGATTTAAGATGGCTCATCAACTCAAAGCCATCAATCTGGAGCTGGATGGTATTGACAAGAGAAAGAGTGCATTCCAACTGAAGACTACTAATAATGTTGCGGAGCCTGTACAAACGTTTAATGCTCGAGAAACCTATTCATTTGTGGATGAATCCACTGTGATAGGGAGGGATATTGAAAACAAAGAGATCACTCAAATGCTCATCAATGACGACGACAACATTGCTCTTCCGGTCATAGCTATTGTCGGTATTGGAGGCCTTGGCAAGACCACAATTGCTCAATTAGTGTACAACAATGGTGCTGTGAAGAATCATTTTCAATTGAAAGTTTGGATTTGTGTTTCTGCCAACTTTAGAACCACAAATCTCTTCTTTCAAATCTTAGAGCAAATCAATCCAGACAATACCAAATCAAAGTCATCGAGTGAGGAAGTCTTGCTCAAGGATCTTGAAAGCCAGCTAAAGGGGAAGAAAATATTGTTTGTACTCGATGATGTTTGGAACGAAGATGATGGAATGTGGGAAAACTTATATCTCCATTGAGAAGTTTCAGTGCTAAAGGTAGCAAAATCTTAGTTACTTCTCGCAGCCAACAAGTTGCATCCGCTGCAAGAGCTCAAACCACGTATCAGTTGCGAGGTTTATCTGACGATACTTGTTGGGGTTTGATTGAAAGACGAGCATTTGTGCCTGGAGGACAAGTGAAAAGGACAACTCAGTTGGTGGAAATCGGAAAAGAAATCTCCAAGAAGTGCAAGGGCGTGCCATTAGCCACAAAAGTACTCGGCGGTATGTTGCAGTCCAAAAAAGAAGTACATGAATGGTCGAGCGTGCGTGATGCTGGTTTTTGGAATTTAACTTCAGATGATACAAATCCAATAATGGAGGTCTTAAAGTTCAGTTACTACGATTTGCCATCAAAATTGAAGCCATGTTTTTCTTACTGTGCAATATTTCCCAAGGATTATTTGATTTCGAGGGAGTCATTGATCGAGCTTTCGATGGCACAAGGACTTCTTGGAGCATCCAATACTCAAGGAGAAATCATGGAGGATAAAGGTAATACTTACTTCAACATCTTGTACTCAAAATCTTTCTTTCAAGAAGCAGAAATGAATGAATACGGGGAGGTAATAGAATGCAAGATGCATGATTTTATACATGATTTGGCTCAATCCATCTGCAAGTTCGAATGCCAAAATTTTGGAGAGCGCAACAATTCTGTAGATTTTTCCAAATGTCGACATGCTTCTTTTATTTCTCCAAAGACACTAAAAGTCTTAACCAAAGCTAAGAAGGTGCGCACAATTTTTGGTTGGAGATCAACTTCTATAAAGTTCGATAATGGAGGTCCAGTGGGAGCGACTAATATTAGCTCATTCTTTAAATTCAAGTTACTGCGGGTTCTAGATTTGAGCGGCTTTAGATGTTCTGATTTTTCTTCTTCACTTGGTAAGTTGAAACATTTGAGATACCTCGACCTCTCTTGCACGAGCATCAAGTCATTGCCAAAGTGGGTTACTCGACTTTACCATTTGCAAACTTTGAAATTAATTTATTGTCAAAAGCTTGTTGAGCTCCCTGAAGATTTGATGAATTTGAAGAAATTTGAGACATTTGTTCGTAGACGATGGCGAGAAATGGAAAAAAATGCCACAAGCAATGGGCAAACTTGTTGAGCTTCAAACACTGTCGATTTTTGTGGTATGCCAAGAGAATGAAATTTCAATGTTGGAAAACTTGAACAATCTTCGAGGTATATTGGAGATTCGTCGTTTGAGTCTCGTGAGTGAAGCAAGTTTATCCAAGAGAGCTAATGTAGTAAGCAAGAAGAACAAGTTAAGGAAATTAAAGCTTCATTGGGATAGACATTCTTCTATTGGTGACTAGGGGGTTGATTTACAAGTGTTGGATGAGCTACAACCTCACTCAAATCTGCACGAGCTATTAATCGAAGGTTTCGGAGGAGTTGAATTTCCTAGATGGATGTCAAATGGTTCACTACTTCTTAACTTGAAGTCCATGATGATAAGGGATTGCAGTCTTTGTGAGCACATCCCTAGCTTTGGCAAGTTGCCTTGTTTGGAGATGTTGGAGATAATGATTATGAGTAATGTGAAAAGTATCGGTGGTTCAAAAGATGATCGGATGGACACTACCACAACTCCACAATCATCTTCATATAGTTGCTTAAAAGTGTTGGAGCTGGGTAGAATGCCTAATTTAGAAGAATGGTTTGAAGGAAATGAAGTTATAATGTTCCCTCACTTAGAAAAGTTGTCCATTACGAATTGCCCCAATTTGAGGATGACGCCTCATTTGTTCCCTTCACTTAAGTCATTGGAATTATATAATGTGGGTGGGACGGGAGTGGTGTCAATAACAAGCTGTCTCACCTCTCTCACTTCTCTCTCCATAACAAGATCTAAAGATCTTGAATTCCTCCCAGAAAGGCTGCTGACGAACAATGAACAGTTGATTATTTTTAATATAGAGGAGTGCCACAAACTACAAGCTTTCAAAGAGGAGGGATTAATGGTTTCCAATAGCAGCTCTCTTCATGAATTGCAGATGGAAATGAGTGATGCTTTGAAATCCATTTCAGACTTGAGGGGCTTAACTTCTCTTCAAAAGTTGAAGATTTGGAATTGTAGAGAACTAGAGATGATACCGAAAGGATTTTGGAGTTCCTTTGTGGCTCTTGAGAGCTTGAACATCATTGACTGTAAGAGACTGAAAGGTACCATCGAGCTTTCGCAAAGCTTGAAGCATCTTCGAGAAGTTCGAATCGACTCTTGCCCTGATTTAAAAAGGTTTGATATTTGCAGTAGTTCCAGTACCGAACAAGAACTAGTCCTCTTCTCGTGCTGTCACACCTTAGAGATATATAATTGCAATGCTATTTCATCTATTGACCTGCGAAGCTTTGCTTCTCTTCGTAAATTGAAGATCACTGAATGCAGCGGACTCCATGCATTGCAAGGCTTACCGTTCCTAACTGCCCTCGAGAAACTGAGCATTGGCGGTTTCTCTCATGCGTTGCTTTACTTACCGCCATTAATCAGTGAGGATGAGGACGATGAGGCAGCGTCCAACACTACCCTCCTCCCCTCCCTTCGCCACTTACATATTAATGGGTGGCCTGCTCTCCAAGCCCTGCCTCACCGCCTTCAACACCTCACAATGCTCAAATCCCTCATTATACAGCACTTCACGAATTTGACGGAATTGCCGCAGTGGATCGGAAACCTTGCATCCCTTGAAGAATTGCAGATTTGGCAGTGTGAAAATCTGACGCATTTACCTTCCAAGGAACAAATGCAACGACTCACCTTCCTCAAATCCTTGTCAATTTTCCATTGTCCCTGCTTGAAGGAAAGGTGCAGGAGATATGGTCCAGAGTGGCCCAAGATATCCCACATTCCGCATTTAGACGTACACTAGATTAACATGAGGTATGTGTGTCTAATCTAGATTAACATGAGGCATGTGATGTGGTGCGTTATATATATAGGAATGCATGCTCTTGTCTTCCCTGTTTGTATCAATAAATATGTTTCTATTTATGGCGCATCTGAATGCATGCATCTTCTTCACCAAAACAATACTTTCCATATGTCTTTGCATTCAACTCAAGAGAGCATTAATTAATTAATTGGTAGTAGAAGATCATGTTGTGCTGCTATTTTCTCTTTCACTCCACTGCTGCTATCAATCACCGTTCAAGGTGTGGTTTGGTTGCTTCAATGTTAAACTAGCTAGCTTTTTATTTTTATTTTTTTTACTCAGAACATCGTAGCTAGTGAAGTTTTGTTTCTATTTGTTTTTGTTGGTTAGCCTTTTATAATTATTATTTTTTATATATGTTCCTGTTGTAGGGAAGCAAGCGGGTAATCTTTCATGCAATAGAGAGTCAATATTTGAGAAATTTCTGCTACTACTTCTGCTCCGAGAAGTGTAATTCATGTCAAGTAAGTCACGAAGCTTCCTTCTTGTAAACTTGTTTCTTTCACTTGTTAAGTACCTTTATTTTCATTTTACACTTGCATGCTTTGAAACTTCCCCACTATTTTCCTAATGATTTTGCATTTTTCATAGTCGAAACTGATAAAAATCAATCAAATCTTTTACTCATTCAATATGTCTCATGGGCTATACTTGAAACTATCATGATTTACATTCCTCATTTTCGACGTGGATTTTTCAGCATGCTACATATGTCATGCGCTTTCCTTTTTTTTCCCATTTGGTGGCATTGTGATATTTGCATCCGACTTAATTATCATTGTATCAATCAGGACTTCCGAATGCGGTGAACCCAAAAGCATGAATTTGGCAATCGTTATTGATTCAAGGGTTAACAGAGTCTCATAGCCAATTATGTTCTGGCTTACGCCTTTTCGCAAAATAATTCCAAGCATTTTTTTTTTTTCATCGAAGAACATGGAAGGTTTTCTTTCAGAATTGACAGACAAAAAAAATTATGATAAACAAGGATTACTATCCTAGCTAGATAGCATCATTTCCACAATTACAATTACAATATGGCAAGGCCTTCCTGGTCTAGCGAGGATAGTCAGTCTACTTCTCCAGTTCCTTTGATTGGCTTGTTTATTGCGGGTGCCACAGCAGTGTGCTTTCTTCTCATGCTTTGTGATATAAACACAAAACTAGATACATACCTTGCAAGTGGTTAATTTTCATTGAACTCTGCCACATTAGCTCTCCTTGCGATTGCTTCAAAACTTACCAGTAGATCTCACTACGTACATGCCAAGTGCTGGTGACCAACTATCAACAATGAGAAAGTGGATGACTATAGTGTAAAAAAAAAACAATCTATGTTATGGTTATGGATTGGTATTTTCGGAGAAACACTGGTTAGTTCTCTATCTGCATGCACTTGGTTTGGCTTGTGATCATCAGTCTTTGAGATATGATTATAAATGGCAACTGGGTCTTCTTCAAACCCCATCACCTTCATCATCCTCTTTATAGTATGTTTGTAAGTGTTGTACGAGCATTTTTGTTGATAATTAAAAAAAATAAAAACAGTAAGCTAAACAAAAACAGAGATGATGTTCTCTTTATTTTCATCTGTTAATTGCAAATGATGAAGTACACATTTATAAGCAACGATTTGACACACTAACTGATTTTCGACTTGGTACACACCAATAACAATAAATAGTTGAGTAACTACTCACTACCTTGACTCTAAACATGACACATGTCTCACTCTCTAGCTAATATAACTGACCACATATTGATTCAGTAACTTTAACATTGTGGGCATATTTTTGAGAGCTCACAGCTTACATGACACACATTGTCATACGTAACATTAATACTTATGCATCTGAATTTGAATCATATTCTAACAATTACTTTGCACAGTGATGTTTTCTCTTTAAGGATAAGTTTTGCTTGGTCTCTTTTTTATTCTCATACAGCTTGTTTCATACTGCTTTACTTTTCTTTTTTTATTCTGTTTCTCTTTAAAGAGAAGTTAGCATCTACGTAAGTTTTATTGAATTAGAGAGATGTAGCAAACTTACTAGCTGCTAATACTTGTGTGTTTTTGAATTTGCTTCTCCATTGGTCTAAGAGTGTTTTTTTGTATCAAAGATGGCTGAAATGATCGCTGAGATTGTGGAGAGGGCCATCTCTCTTGCTTTTGATGAGTTGGGTCTTGTGATTGGTGTGAATGGTGAGGTGATAAAACTCAATGCTGTCCTCACCCACATCCAAGCCGTCCTGCAGGATGCCGAGGAAAAGCAAGTGAAGGAGAACCAGGTGAAAGTTTGGCTTCAAGAACTCGAGCAAGTTTCATACGACGCTGAAGACGTACTCGACGAGATCGCATATAATGAACTGAAATACACTACTCGGTGGCGCAATAACATGAACAAGCTACCCGGATGGCTCAATTATCCTTCACGACTTATAGCTCGCTTTAAGATGGCTCATCGAATCAAAGCCATCAATCTGGAGCTGCACGTCATTAACGAGAGAAAGAGTGCGTTCCAACTGATCACTAATAATGTTGCGGAGCCTGTACAAACGTTTAATGATCGAGAAACCTATTCATTTGTGGATGAATCCACTGTGATTGGGAGGGATATTGAAAAGATAGATATCACTCAAATGCTCATCAATCACGACGTCGGGTCCAGCAGCAGCAACAACACTGATCATCAAGAGATTATTACTGCTCACCACAACATTGCTCTTCCGGTCATAGCTATTGTCGGTATTGGAGGCCTTGGCAAGACCACACTTGCTCAATTAGTATACAACAATGATGCTGTGAAGAATCATTTTCAATTGAAAGTTTGGGTTTGTGTTTCTACCAACTTTAGAACCACAAATCTCTTCTTTCAAATCTTAGAGCAAATCAATCCAAAGAATACCAAATCAGAGTCATCGAGCGTGGAAGTCTTGCTGAAGGATCTTCAAAGCCAGCTAGAGGGGAAGAAAATATTGTTTCTATTTGATGATGTTTGGAACGAAGATGATGAAATGTGGGAAAATTTATATCTCCATTGAGAACTTTCAGTGCTGAAGGTAGCAAAATCTTAGTTACTTCTCGCGAGCCAACAAGTTGCATCCATTGCAAGAGCTCAAACCACTTATCAATTACGAGGCTTATCCGACGATACTTGTTGGGGTTTGATTGAAAGACGAGCATTTGTGAATGGGGGGACAAGTGATAAGGACACCTCCTTGTTGGTGGTAATCGGAAAAGAAATCTCCAAGAAGTGCAATGGTGTGCCATTAGCCGCAAAAGTACTTGGTGGTATGTTGCATCCAAAAAGAAGTACATGAATGGTCGAGCGTGCGTGATGCTGAATTTTGGAATTCGACTTCGATGATGCAAAACAAATTATGGAGGTCATAAAATTGAGCTACGACAATTTGCCATCAAAATTGAAGCCATGTTTTTCTTCTTGTGCAATATTCCCAAGGATTATTTGATTTTGAGGGAGTCATTGATCGAGCTTTGGATGGCACAAGGACTTCTTGGGCCATCTAACAATTCTCAAGAGGAAATCATGGAGGACAAAGGCAATACTTATTTCAACACCTTGTACTCAAAATCTTTCTTTCAAGAAGCAAAAATGAATAAATATGGGGAGGTAATAAGATGCAAGATGCACGATCTTGTAAATGATTTGGCTCAATCCATCTGCAAGTTCGAATGCCAAAATTTTGGAGAGAGCAACAATAATGTAGATTTCTCCAAATGTCGACATGCTTCTTTTATTTCTCCAAAGACACTAAAAGTCTTAACTAAAGCTGAGAAGGTGCGCACAATTTTTGGTTGGAAATCAGATTCTGCCAGAGAGTTCGATGATGGAGGTACGGTGGGGGCGACTAAAATTACCTCATTCTTTAAATTCAAGTTACTACGGGTTCTAGATTTGAGCGGCTTTAGAGGTTCTGATTTTTCTTCTTCACTTGGTAAGTTGAAACATTTGAGATACCTCGACCTCTCTAACACGATCATCAAGTCATTGCCAAAGTGGGTTACTCGGCTTTACCATTTGCAAACTTTGAAATTAATTAAGTGTCGCGAGCTTGTTGAGCTCCCTGAAGATTTGATTAATTTGAAGATTTGAGACATTTGTTCATAGATGATGGCAAGAAATGGAAAAAAATGCCACAAGCAATGGGCAAACTTGATGAGCTTCAAACACTGCCGGTGTTTGGGGCATGCCAAGAGAATGGAATTTCGGTGTTGGAAAACTTGAACAATCTTCGAGGTGCATTGGAGATTCGTCGTTTGGGTCTCGTGAGAGAAGCAAGCTTAGCCAAGAGAGCTAATGTTTTAAGCAAGAAGAGCAAGTTACGTAAATTAGAGCTTTATTGGGATAGAGATTCTTCTATTGGTGATGAGGGCGGTGGTGATTTACACGTGTTGGAAGAGCTACAACCTCACCCAAATCTGCACGAGCTATTTATCGAAGGTTTCAAAGGAGTTGAATTTCATAGATGGATGTCAAATGGTTCACTACTTCCTAACTTGAAATCCATGAAGATAAGAAATTGTAGTAATTGTGAGCACATCCCTAGCTTTGGCGAGTTGGCTTGTTTGGAGAGGTTGGAGATAATGAATATGAGTAATGTGAAGAGTATCGGTGGCTCAAAAGATGATCAGATGGACACTACCACAACCCCACAATCATCTTCATATAATTGCCTAAAAGTGTTGGAGCTGATAAGCATGCCTAATTTGGAAGAATGGTCGGATGGAAATGAAGGATGACGCCTCAATCGTTCCCTTCACTTAAGTCATTGAAATTAGAAGATGTGGGTGGGACGGGAGTGGTGTCAATAACAAGCTCTCTCACCTCTCTCACTTCTCTCTTCATAACAAGTTGTGAAGATCTTGAATTCCTCCCAGAAGGGTTGCTGACAAACAATGACCAGTTGATTTTTGTAAGTATAAGGAAGTGCCCCAAACTCCAAGCTTTCAAAGAGGAGGGATTAATGGTTTCTAATAGTAGCTCCCTTCGTGAATTGAAGATAGAAGATTGTGATGCTTTGAAATCCATTCCAGACGTGAGGGGCTTAACTTCTCTTCAAAAGTTGGAGATTCGAAAATGTAGAGAACTAGAGATGATACCGAAAGGATTTTTGAGTTCCCTTGTCGCTCTTGAGAGTTTGAACATCTATAGATGTGAGAGACTGAAAGGTACCATCGAGCTTTCGCCGAGCTTGAAGCATCTTCGAGAAGTTGGAATCGAAATGCCCTAATTTGGAAGGGTTTGATATTTGCAGTAGTTCCAGTACCGAACAACAACTAGTCCTCTTCCCGTGCTGTCACACCTTGGAGATATGGGATTAAGTGCAATGCTATCTCATCTATTGACGTGAGAAGCTTTGCTTCTCTTCGTGAATTGAAGATCACTGAATGCAGCGGACTCCATGCCTTGCAAGGCTTACCGTTCTGATGCGCCTTGAGAAACGAGCATTGGCGGCTTCTCTCCTGCATTGCATTACTTCCCGCCATTAATTAGTGAGGATGAGGGTGATGATGCGGTAGAGTTCAACAATCTCCTCCCCTCCCTTCGTGAGTTAGAGATTATGGGGTGGCCTGCTCTCCAATTATTGCCTCACCACCTTCAATACCTCACCACGCTCAAATCCCTCATTATACAGGACTTCACGAATTTGATGGAATTGCCGGAGTGGATCGAAAACCTTGCATCCCTTAAAGAATTGCATATTTGGCATTGTGAAAATCTGACACATTTACCTTCCAAGGAACAAATACAAGAACTCACCTTCCTCAGGAAGTTAGATATTGGTCGGTGCCCTAATTTTCAATCAATCAAACAACCAGTTCTCCCGTGGTGTCACACTTCTTTACAGGAGTTGCGGATATGGAAATGCGATGGTGTGACATCTATTGACTTGGGAAGCTTTGTTTCTCTTCGTAAATTGAATGTCAGGTTATGTAGTGGACTACAAGCATTGCAAGGCTTACCATTCCTGACCGCCCTTGAGGAACTTGTGCTTGGCCCATTTTCGGAGGACTTGGATTTCTTTCCGTTACTACTTGGTGGTAATTATGATGATGATAATGGTGATGAGGTAGCGTCCAACACTCCCCTCCTCCCCTCCCTTCGCAAGTTAGAGATTAATGGGTGGCCTGCTCTCCAAGCCCTGCCTCACCACCTTCAACACCTCACCATGCTCAAATCCCTCTCTATATGGAAGTTTACGAATTTGACGGAATTGCCGGAGTGGATCGGAAACCTTGCATCCCTTGAAAAATTGCAGATTATGTGTGCACCAATCTGAGACATTTACCTTCCAAGGAACAAATGCAACGACTCACCTTCCTCAAGCACTTGTGGATTTTCGATTGTCCCCGCTTGAAGGAAAGATGCAGGAGAGATGGTCCAGAGTGGCCCAAGATATCCCACATTCCAGATTTAAACATATAATAGATTAACATGAGGTATGTGATGTGGTGCGTTATGTATATAGGAATGCATGCTCTAGTCTTCCCTGTTTGTATCAATAAATATGTTTCTATTTGAATGCATGCATCTTCTTCACCAAAACAATACTTTCCATATGTCTTTGCATTCAACTCATGACAGCATTTATTAATTAATTAAATGGTAGTAGAAGATCATGTTGTGCTGCTATTTTCACTCATTATTCACTCCACTGCTGCTATCAATCACCTTTCAAGTTTTGGTTGCTTCAATGTTAAACTAGCTAGCTTTTTTTTTTTTTTTTTTTACTCAGAACATTGTATATAGCTACTGTGATGTGTGAGCATATATATGGTTTTGTTGTACAGGATGATGTTCTGTTTCTATTTGTTTTTGTTGGTTAGCCTTTTATAATTATTTTGGATTATATATGTTCCTGTTGTAGGGAAGCAAGCGGGTAATCTTTCATGCAATAGAGAGTCAATATTTTGAGAAATTTCCGCTGCTGCTTCTGCTCCGAGAAGTGTAATTCATGTCAAGTAAGTAAGCTTCTTCTTGTATAGTTGTTTCTTTCACTTGTTAAGTACCTTTATTTTCATTTTACTCTTGCACGCTTTGAAACTCCTCCGCTATTTTTCTGATCATTTTGCTTGTTCATAGTAAGATAAAAATCAATCAAATCTTTTACTCATTCAATATGTCTCATTATTGAAGAAACTATCATGATCTTACATTCCTCATTTCGATGTGGCATGCTACATATGTCATGCGCTTTCTTTCTTTTTTTTCCCATTTGGTGGCATGGTGATATTTGCATCCGACTTAATTATCATTGTATCAATCAAGACTTCCGAATGCGGTGAACCCAAAAGCATGAATTTGGCAATCGTTATTGATTCAAGAGTTACCAGAGTCTCATAGCCAATTATGTGAGGTATGCTCAAACTTGTTTTTTGGGTATTTCATTAATTTTCTTTTTACTACTAATGAAAAGAAGCATCTGTTTGGCTTGGCTTGGCTTGGCATTTTGGAGTAGTCACTCACTTCCAAACTTAAGCCTACCCATAAACTAGTCTCTCCACACTCTTTAGACTTGGACCAAGCCTACTCGTATAGAAATGTCTTTGAGATGTTGAAGTGATTGTGAACCCTTCTCGCTTTCAAGCGGTACAAAGTTGTTGCCGCCCTGCTGTGTCATCTGTTGATCTTCATGAGTTGTTTCAGTTGGCTATCTGATTACCAAGATCTAATATTGCAATGAATTACTGTTATCAACTCTCATGTGAATATATGTCATGTTATATATTTGAGTTAGCAAATTAAACTCAGTAAGTATGTTTACTTAATTTATTTAGTTCTTGGTGGCATGTTTAGTTAGTTTTAAATAATGTTTGAGTGATCTTTCATGGGACTGAAAGAGTAATAATATCCATATAGAGTTTGCAAAAGTTAACTTTATGGTAAACTTCAGATGATTCATCTTCCATCTGAATTGATTCTATTAATCTTTTTTCCTGTGTGGTGATATTGATAGGACTCGACGGCCTATTTTTGGTATGTGTTAGTCTGAGAAGTCGTCGTTCATTTGCAGCGCGCTTTCAAACATCCTGCCTAAAAGGCAAAAACTAATATGGAGCCCGCGCTTTCTATTTCGGCGGATTGGCAAAGTTTTTGGAGATAGAAGATCAATTCTGAGCTTACACTGCAGGTGATGCCTAAAGTTCTGGCTTCATCAATTAAAGTTGATCGACTCGATTGATCAGCAACTGAAATGGTAAGTCTGTACATTGTAATCCACAAGAGAATGATCTTGCCATGCTCTAGCTAGTTGGACATTGTGTGATTTTTTCCTTATTCATTGATATGTTATCTCGTTCTTGCAGGCGAGAGACACAATCGAGGGGAAAGGAGAAAGTAAGGATTTCAAGGATCTGCGATTGACTGAAAAAATCGTAATACTTGCTAGCGAATTCAAATCGATGAATTATCAATCTTGCACATCGCTTTTCTGTCTGTGCGGCCAAATTAAGCAGAAATCGTCCAAAAGTCAGATGACAACCGGAGGAATACTACATTTCACAAAACTTTTGATCCACTGTTGATATTATGGAACTTTTATAAGCTTTCGTTTTTGAGATTGATTCTATGTTTATGTTGTAATTGTATGTCTAAATATCTCCACTTGCTTTAAAGTTGCAACTTACTGGAAACAATTTGTCCACTCTGATATCATAAAAGTAAATCTTCTAACAAGGATTTTCTTTTTTTGAATTTTGACAACTTCACTCCTTAATTTTTTTTTTTTTTTTTTACTGTGCATGTGCTGAATATAGAAATAAGCCTCACTCCTTTCAGATTCATAGTATTTTTTTTTTTCTAGTAAGGTTTAGAATTGATGGGAATTGATAATCAGTGCTATGTAATTTTCCAAACAGATATGTAATTTTTTTCTACAGTGTTCACCATTAAGCTCATGCCATTTTCCTTTCTTTGTACACTATCAATTGCACTAAATTGAGCACGATGTATGAGTTTGATCCATGTAGTTGATCCCAACTAATTTAGGATTGAGGTTATCTTCCTTTGTTTCGTCTCTTTTTTGTGGTCTCTCGCGGGCTATACTTAGATTGAACTGATTATAGGTCGTGTATTGTCTAATACATACATAAATTCTTGAATATAAAAGGAGTTTATTTTTTTTAACTTCGGTTGCAGTCGAACCCACGACATTTTTTGGCAAGTGATGTCTCATCCATCTCACTAGAGATGCTTTGGCTATAAAAGGTAAAGTTATATTAAACTGCAACTTGAAAGTCTTTTAAAAAATTTATAAATGTTTCACGCGTATAAATATTGTGCCATTCAGGTACTTAATAAGGAGCCAGGCGTTAGCTACATCATCCAAGTCACGTATCATTGCCTCTCTACTTCTACCATTACAGTTCAATTCCAAATGAAGAACAAATTTAAAAGTGTAAAAACAAAAAAAAAAACAAAAAACTTGCACGATCATATCTTTTGCGAGAAATCACAAATAGTAGAAACCTTTCCCTAGTTGAGGACAAGTGATACCATATTCATGTCAGTTTGAATGATCCAATAAAATGAAGAAAAGGAGCTTACATCTGTTCTTTACATGACGATATCAGTTTCCTATACATACACAAAACAACTTTAGCAGAAGAAAAGTGCTCGTCTCGCAAATCTTTATAACATTTCTGCTCCAAGTATTCTGTGATCTGTAGGATGAAAAGATAAGCAAAGATGCCAAGGGGAACCGTTAGAACTTAAACTCAATATAGGCGTAAGGTTCACACGCAAAATAAAGAATCAATTACACCATGACTCCTCGTATTCGCAAAGCTTGCCAATTTTTCTATCATTTGCACCGTTATCAATTCAAACATACATTGAAAGAAAATAAAGCCAATCAAAAACCTACTTGACAAGAAAATTCATTTCCTGAAGATTTTCCCGTCATATAACAAGACCAGCTCAACTTAAAGCATAACATTGCAATTGCAAGCATGGTAGAAACTTCAACAACTAGTTGTTACAAGATGTCATTTGCAAATAGTACACAAAGCACCTTCTGGACTTTTTGCCTAGTTAGAGATTCCGTTATTAGTTTTTGAACCAGGTTGTGTCAGAACACGTCTTGAGAAAAGGCGGAACACACCTCACTAACCTGAAAAGATTTCAGTGCTAAACAAGAGACTCTATGTTTGTTCTCCTTGTTTTTCCTTATTTCAGTTAAGTATAGTTAAAACTTGGAATAAATTATTTTATACTTCACATATCACATATGATCCTCGCTCCCTCTATAAATAGGAAACTCTTTATACTTCACACATGATCTCTCCTTCCCTCCCTCTCTCTCCCCATATCCTGAGAAGCAAGGCAGGACTAGGAAATTATCAAGACCTAAAAATTTTAGTGATGAGTAGGAGACACTTCATAAACAATCTCTCCTTCCCTCCTCTTTTTCTTACTTATCCAATTACACATTGTTGGAACTTGAAAGCAATACAAATAATCCCTTCACTACTTTTGTAGCAGTTCTTTTACTCACTAATTTGCTAGATGATACTTCATTTATTATGTCGTCTTGAGGACCGATGTTAACACAAAAACAAGACTCCGGTCACTAATTTTCCATTCTTTGGCTCTATAAATTAAACTCGAGAGTGCGAGGATGGGACTGGTTAAATATCAAGTAGAGCCATCAAGCGCATTCCACTTTGCAGTAAATCTGCCATTGAAGATGGAATTTGCACTACATTAGCCTTATCCTATCAGTCAGAGTCAATACTCTTTCAGTAACGCAATACGTGCTACGCATAACATTATACAGTTTATAACCAATGAGCTTGGCGTTCCAGTCGGGTAACCTGCCCTCCGCCTAATGTGGTCTAATCAAGACATTGTGATCGAGTATTACAAACTTGAACTCGAAAACTATAAATAGGTTTAGCCAGTCTAAAGAATAGTGACCTGAGTTCTAGTAGTTCTTAGTTTATGCCTTCTATTAACTCACCCAATATACTCTCTTCTACAATCATTTATCAAGTCATTCAGTTTGTTAAAGCTCCAACCCGGGAACAACTTATTTACAATAAAAACCACCAATAACTTTGAACTTTTCGTACTTTATTTCTATATAACTCTAATATAAATAGGGTACTATCTTCTACAATCATTTATCAAGTCGTTCATCTTCATTAAATTATTAAGATGTACCACATCCTTCCACTATACTAAATTGAAGGGAATTACTCATCTACCTAATGAGTTCCAACACTACTATACATATTAGCACTAGTGAGACACGGATCATATCAAGGATCTCGCTCACCATCACCAACACTAGACACTGCAGATTACACGTTCCTCGATATAATTGACTAGAATAACATAGAACCACCTACATTGAACCACTTAAGCAAGCACAATCACACCACTCCTCTTACACCCACTTTCCAAATCAAACAAACTGGTCTCCACAAACACCCCCAAGCCAAATCATCAAATTCCACACAAAAAAAAACAACATCGAAATTCAACAACTTGAACAGACAGCAACACAGATTAGTCAAATACCTAGTGGAGCCAAACTGGGTTTTTGATTTCTCAATCTGGGCCTACCTGGGCAACAATTTCAGACACAAAAAACAGGGGAATCAGAACCAACAAAGCTGATTGAGAAAATGAATGAAAGAGAGGGGAATCTTGACCTCAAATGGTGAATTGAATAGACGAACTAGAAGAGGAGATCCAAATCTAAAACGGGTAGTTGAGATTAACGCGAAATTTCAAGAATTGAAACGGAGATTCGCGAATGAAATCAAAAAGCGATGACGGAGAGACCTCAGTTTGGAGAGACAGCAGGTGTACAGCTTTGAAAGGGTTGTTTTCTTCTGCAGGTCTTCAACGGCACTAATCAATGGGCAAATTTAAAATAAATATCAAAATAAAAATAATATATTTTTTATTGAAAAAATAAATAAATAAGATTTTAAAATATTTTCTATGTTTCTTTGTCAAATATAAAAAATTACATCATTCGTTGACAAGGTTGAGGAGGTTGTGAGTTTGATTCCCGTGAGAGTAAGAAAAAAAAAAAAGAACAAACAAAAATAGTTTTAATAGTAATGGGATTGATTGTTATAATAATATGGTTTGAACTGTGATTCATGGGATTTGACATCGACTCTTCAACAACAATCTTCACTCATAAAGCATGATAGAGCTGAAAAAAAAAAAAAATCGAAAGCAGTTTTCTTTACAATTGCAAATTGTAAGACTTGCGTAATTACCAATCGCAATGCGCCATGTGTTCAGTTGACGGATAAAATAAAAGATGAAGAATTTATTAATTTTTCTATTACTAATGCACCCCTTAATGACAAAAGGAAATGATTTTTTGACATCATCGAACACACCTCAAACGTAGATTGACTTTGGTAGTTATATGTGCGCGTCTCGAGATATGCACCCCTCGTATTATGCACCGAAAACTATTTATGCGCGCATCTCGAAGCGAGCTAGATTCCTAGGTAGCTATTTGTTTTTCGTCGGGAAGAACATTAGCGCGCTAATCGCATTCTCGAAAGCAGTTTTCTTTGAAAAATTTGTGTTTCCAACAACACCACCAACAACAACAACAACTACAACACAAACCATTGAACTTCATAGCACTTAAAACCCACCAAAACAACTACTTAAAAATTCATATTGGATTCACATCAACACCTCAAAAATTTAGACCAAAAGATAAATAAAGTTGAGGTGTTTGTGAATCTTGCTTTGATGATTCCACCACTCCAAACTCCTCTAATGATCACTTTAAGTTTCCAAAACCCTTGTTTCTTCTTCTTCAATTTTCGGATTTGTGATAAGGAGAGAGAAAAGGTGATGGGTTTGAAAGTCAAGGAGACTTTATATGCATGCAAGTATCTCTCATCACTTGTGTATCTCAAGGCAATCTAATGAGTACCATTTGCTCTATTTTCAACCCCTAATGACTCCGAAAATGACACCGATGGCACACTTGCCCTTGTTCCTAACCCAAAAAGTGATATTTCGGGTGTTCTGACGCCCGTTTTCGCGTCCCAAACATCGACATACGCGTACTACAATCTCCCTAACCACCAAATATGCATTACATATTAATATTTAACTTATTTTATTCATTTATTGTGTGTCTTATTTCCCCTGGCCTTGTATTTAGTCTGTTAGACTACCTGGTACTCGCTTCAACACGTATATCGAGGCGAATACTTAACACACAATCTCACACGTCAAATGAAATATAATTACACACATTACGATGCCGTTTAATCTATTTCAACGTAAACATCGCAAATTAGACAAATCAGCATACAAAATTACTATTTACCTTAGGTGTGGGGCCCACAAAAAGTGACATAAATGGGACACCATGAAGGCTGTGCGCCCCCTTTGTGTCAACCAAACATTTTCCTTAGAAAAAATCTAACAAGAGCATGTGAAACTCTCTCTCTCTTTCAACTTCTATATATATATATAAAAGTTGAAGGTGAGAGAAAGTTTCACAAGCTCTCTCCTTCCACCATTTCATTTTTAGGATTTTCTCAATTTTTCTATTTTTTATTTAAAGATATTTGTATATTTGTGTTATTTATTGTTTTAAGATATATTCATTCCCCCATATTTTTGAAACACGTAAAATCCAACTTTGAACAATCAAACAACGGTCTAATTAATGAATTATTCATCAATGCATTTAGTCTTTGTTTCGAATTTTACACCGTCAATTTGGTTACCGCAACATTATTTATATATACTGTTTACGGCACTGAAATAATAATTAAGTTCATTTGAATTATTTTTTTGTTAATGAATGGTTACTTCAATGATTTATAAGTAAATATTTTTTTTACCCTCTATTATATATTTTTTTTCTAAGAAATATGAATTGATTATTGTGAATTGTAATTTTAATTGTAAAAAGATATTACAATATATTCATATAAATTAATTTATTAACTTTTTCTTAAAGTTTTAATAACTTATGCGCAGAGCGCAGAAAATCGACTAGTATATTAGAATTTGAGTAAGAGATAGAGAGAAGCCAAGAGAGAGTGTGTGAGTGAAATATGAATCCTTATTCTTCCAAAGCTCTCAGGAAGTGAGAGATCGATTTCCTAAAAGAAGTGATGCAATCTATTTATGTATTTATTTTTTAAAATTGAAAGCAGAGGGTAAAATTGTAAGAGAGTGTGAAGAGAAAGATTAAAAAAGGGTAAAATAAGCTTACATCTTGAATGTGCCACGTAGCGGTTTCGAGTCTTCTCGTAGCGCCACATGACATGCCCTAGATGTAGGTTTCGTTATATGTGACACGTGATGTTTTAGATCTTTCTCGACGCGTCACGTGGCATAGTCAAGATGTTGTCTTATTATATCATACATACTATATATATGGTATGTGCGTGACATTTTCAAGCCTTCTCGTATCCCTACGTGACATGCCCAAATTGTAGGTTTTGTTAATCTATATATATGCTATGTGACACGTGGCGTTATGGAGCATTATTAATGAACCACGAATCATACTTAAAAAAAATACATTTCGATGACATATATATGGTATGTGCCACATGTCATTTTGGAGTCTTGTCATATCACACATAAGTTGAAAACATTTCCAATTTAATTAGTACTTAACTCTAAATAAATAATAAGCTACATCTTGAGTGTGCCATGTGGCGGTTTCGAGCCTTCTCGTAGCGCTACATGACATGCTCAAGATGTAAGTTTCGTTAAGTTATATATGGTATGTGACACGTGACGGTTTGAATCTTTCTCGACGCGCCACATGACATAGTCAAGATGTTGTCTTATTATATCACACATACCATTTATATGGTATGTGCCACGTGTCATTTTCGTGCCTTCTGGTATCCCCGCGTGGCATACCCAAGTTGTAGGTTTTGTTAAGCTATATATATGCTATGTGACACGTGGCATTATGGAGTATTATCAACGAGCCACGTGTTATACTAAAAAAAAAAAAACATTTCAATGACCTATATATGGTAAGTGCCTCATGTCATTTTGGAGTCTTCTCAACGCGCCACATGTCATATGACACATAAGTTGAAAACGTTACCAATTTAATTAGTATTTAACTCTAAATAAATAATAAGACAATTTTTATTTATAACTAACGGTTGAAATAGATTGATTAGTAGCGAATTTATTTAATCAGATGCAAATAAGAATAGTTCCTACGTATGGTATGTGTAACTAATGTATAATTTAATGTAGTAAACTAATGTATTTAGCAAGGAATCAATGCAAAATTTCAAATTAATAAACTTTCCATCTCGGTTGAATATATAATTTAATGTAGTACTGTGGCTACAAACTTTCCATCTTCGATTCTACGTGGCCTTTTTTAGCCTTCTCGATAATCTACGTGGCACATCCAAAATGTAGGCTTATTCAATGCATAGACGTTACGTTTTGAAAATTGAATGACTAATTACCTATTCATATTTTCTTAACTCCAATGTAACGTTCTAAATCCCTTTATTATAATCAAATAATTCGGTATCATTAAGAATTTGTAACGGTAATTGACTTTTCAACTCAAATGTAATGTTAAAAATAAACTAAACGTTTCAAATATAGTAAGTAAAACGTTTCAAATGTATATAGCTATAAATAGAGATGATTGGGTTGGATTGGCATCGAAACATCCATCATCATCACTTTCCTCAAGATCGTGACCATGGCATATTGCCATCTCGGGTCATCATTCCCATGCTCCACTACGTTCAACATCTGCTTCGCTACCGCCTCAGACACCTAGACCTCCTCATCAACGACAACAATCTCATCAACAACTGAATCACACGCGTACAATGTATCGAAGGTGGTCCTACATTGTTGCAACAAATTAAGGCTAAAGGTTTTGGCTTTGATAAAATTTAGTAGGCTTTTGACAAACTTAGATTTGATACTTTTACTAGTGAGCTTTAGTTTTAAAATGTAGTTAGTAAGTTCATTGCTTTTTTGTTTCTCTTCAATTTTCGGAATGATACATAATACTTTATACTATTCTTTTTTTTTTGTAAGTATGTACCCGTCCTATTCACAACATAAAGATCGATATCTCGCTCAATTATTTATCTCATCATTTGTTTCTCAAAGTCCCTCGCTTATGAGTTCTATTAGTCTTATCATTTATCCGTTGGAGTTTCTCTTATCTATCAATCTCATTGTTCATCCTCATCTCTCAGATTATTCTTTGGGTAAATTATCAATCTCACCGTTTGGAATTTTTTTTTCAAATATTAAACTAAAATTATTTTAAGTTAATGCCCCACGAGTAAAATTTTAAAACTACTTTGGGTTTCTTTCGGGTACTAATCTAATACACTAGATCTATTCCGCGCGCAAAGCGCAGGATGTCGACTAGTTTATATATATAGATTAGTCATTGATTTAATACAATTTTTTTGAGAAAATTGGTTTAATACAATAACAACAAATACAACAAATTGGTTAGGGTTCTGGATGAGACTTTTCTATTTTTATTTCAGAAATAAAAATTTAAAGCAAGTGATGACAAAAAGACACGAAGAATAATATATTGAAAAAAACAAAAAAAAGACTTTGATACCAAACTTAAAGTAGAAACTTGTAAGTTAAATGCTTTAATTGAAGACCATGAAGGAAAAAATGAAAATAAAGTTAAGAGGTTATAGTAAATAATAATAATAACAACAGTTTAAAAAATAATAATAAAGTTAAGTGCTCATATATAGTAAAAAATAATAAATTTCTTCTTCCTATATATACCACTTGTAGCCTTGTAGGCATTGTGGAATCAAATTCTTATTCGCTTGATTATAATTTTCTTTACACAGTATTGCATGGAACTAATCTTATGCAATTTATAAATGTAAATCTTCAAAACATTAAAATTCAGACAGTTTTTTTTTTTTTTTTTTTTTTAGCATTTCAATTCGATAGTTAAATGTTATTTTGCGTCTAGATTTACATATGCATCATTATCGGTGGCGGAAGCGGGGGAAGGGGGCGGTCACTCCCCGGCTCCGGGACCCTCTTATAATACCCCGCCCGACCACTTCTTTTGCCCCTTGACTCGTCTCTCGCCCCCCTTCAGCTCGGTACACTTTCTATAGACTATAAATGTAGTCTAAATAATATAAGTTTATGTGAAGTTCGCCCCCAATTAAATTTTGAGGCCCGCTATGGGCACCCCACCAATTCATGAAGGCACCCTCTTGTTGAGGGCACAAAGCATATTACCAATGGCACCCAAAATTGAGGCCCGAAATCCTGAAAATACCCCTGCCACCAAAGTAAAGGCACCCATAACCCCCACTGCCCCACCACCGTGCTATTGAACCCTCGAATTTGAGCTCAATCCATTGCAAGCAACCTACGAACCCCGATTTGTCTTCGTTCCTCTCCTCTCTCCTCGCGTGGTAGGCGGTTTTTGGTTGTGTCGTTCGAGTTTGGAGGCTCACCGAATTGATAGATTCGGTCTCGACAGTGGCTCGGGTTCGTCGTTGGTCTCGCGCTCAAGCCGTGAAATCGATCGATTGAAGGTACGTTGATAGTCTAATTAAGTTTCATTTGGTCGATTATTTGTTATGTATGTGTAGCGGTGCATTCAATGGTACGTGCATTGCGAATTCGTGGTTGTCGGCCACACAGGCCAGAGAGGAGAGAATATAGTCTCGGAAATGAGTGGCCGAGACTAATTTTGGTGTATCGTTCACGCGTCACCGAAATTTTAATTGTGTTATTATTTTAGGTAGCGTAACGATGTGACTGCTCTCGGTTACCAGCTCACGAGAGTAATTCGAAGTGTGTAGTTGATGTCATGTCGGTGATGTACAACCCAGAAAGTATAGAAATGGAAGATTTTGCTCTTTTTTTTATATTCCTCTTGTTTTTGCGGCAGACGCTTACGTTTTGTAGTCTTCTCAGGTATGGCTCGTTCGAAAGCCCCAGTGAGTAGGGAGGAGGTTGGTATTGAGGTGTCGAGGGTAGTCAGTGGGCGAGGCAATGGAGACCCCGACCGCATCTTATCGGAAAAGAGAAAGAGAAAGAGAAGGTGGATGTGAAGGGAAAGGGTAAGATTGGTGGAGGATGTGCAAAGAAATTAGAATTGCGCGATGAGGCTTCAAAAATTGACATGCAGCGACACTCAGATCTTGTAGTTGCCCGAGGCGAAGATGAGGCTCGTGCATCAGAGTCTAGTAGTAGTGACTCATCAGCACCGGAGGACACCACAAGTAGTGATCGTAATGTGGGTAGGAGTACTAGTGGTGGAGGTGCCCATAATGAAGGAGAGTCACAAGGGCATATGGAAATGTGTGCTCCTTTCCCCGGTGGTCCCGAAGATGGATCATTGTTGAAGAACTTTAAAGATCATGTCGCATTAGCGATTTGGAGCAATGAGGTATATAAATTTTCGTTGAATGGAATAGTTAAAAATTTATGGTTTTCACTAAGTTGACGGAATGTTTTTTGTTGTTGCAGGATCGTCCGACACTAAAGTGTATCAATCAAGGTGCTCAGATCCAAGAATGAGACTTACAGTCGTGCCACCCCGACACGCGGGCCTTCGAGAGGATTATTCAAAGCACTCTACGGGTTGAATACGCTCGATCGATCGCTCATACCGCAAGGCTAACAAGGAGGTTATCTCTGCCTTTGTGGATCGGTGGCAGCCGGAGACGAACACAGCCGGAGACGAACACATTTCACTTACCATTCGGTGAAATGTCGATCTCCTTGGAGGATGTGAGCATGCTCACGAAGATTCTGTCACGGCAAGGTGGTGGCGGTTGAGAACTTTGCGAGGTACACCGATGAATCTCGCTCGGATGCGATTAAGTTGGTGTCCAAACTACTTGGGGTTAGCATCGAAGATGCTGAGGATAAAGTGAACATCAGCAAGGGGCTCACAGTGCGAAAATGTTGGTGAAGAGTCGATGGTGCCCCAAATTTGGATCGAGGAACACAACTTATCCTCCTCTGTAGAATGCACAAGACGGGCGTACTTGTTGTACCTACTTTCTTGCACCTTTTTTGCGGATAAGAGTGGATCTCGGGTATCCATTGCGTTGTTGAAGCTTCTAGAAGATTTGGCCGACGTGGGAAGCTATGCATGGGGTGCAGCTGCATTAGCTTACTTGTCGACACTGGGGTCCGCCACCAGAGTACAAGTTTCTCATATTGCCGGCTACCTCGCATTACTTGAGGTTTTTTATTAAATCGACTAGACTTCTTTTCTGAGTAATTAGTATTTATTTTTGCATTTTTCCTCTAACTAGCGTTGTAACTATTTGCAGGGATGGGTGTACGAGCATTTCAAACTTGGACTCGCCACACCCAATGCAAAATACATGGACTACGTGCAACCTCGTGTCTGCAGATGAGTTCAAAAGCACGAGACCGTGATGAATATTGACAAGGTTGGGTCCATTAGGCGAACATTGGACGGGTTGCGCCCAAGTGAGGTGAGATACTGCACCCTTCTTGTCGGTAAATGTTGCATTTATTTTCTGGTTACTAATTATGGTTGTCTACGTTTCATTAGGTTACTTGTGACCCATATGTTAATCACCGGGGGAATGGACCTGTGCACGCGATGACCTTCTACAGTGGCACACTGAAGTACATGGATGTGGTGGAGCCCTACCATCCGGAGAGGATTCTGAGGCAGTTTGGCCATGTGCAATCTATACCAGATCCTCTGTACCGGCCATTGGAAGCACATCGAGGCCCTTCTGCACTCAAATACTCGGTCAAGTATGGGCTCCAAGCAGACGATTGGGAACGTTGGCGCAACCATTTGTTGGCCCCCGAAGTTCGTAGTGAGAAGGCAGAGTTCGAGTTTTTTGCTACACCAGACTATCTACCTTGGTTCCTCAAAGTCTCTCACCCATTGATCACCAACCTGAGGTACTTTGATGACGACATGGTTGTCACGACCATCGCTGACAATGAGTTACTTGAGGTATTATATGTGGTATAACTATTATGTAGAAGTGTTAGCCAACTCTTGAAAACCCGACATGTATTACGTTAACGGATTTAATTTTCTTTTCCTCAGCGTAATAGGCGGGCGTGACGCGGCATTAAGGTGGACAGCATTGGCGCCGGAGTTGTGTACGTTGGAGTCTGCAAGGCAAATGACGACTGACGTCGTCAATTTCCTTTCGGGGAGGAGTTTCGGTCCCACCACCACCACTACCACCCCCACCACCGCAACCGGCACAACCGACACATCATCCCCCCCCAAAGCAGCCCCTAGACAGTCCCAGCACGATAGCACTTCTACACATTTCACCCAGGTCATGCACCACCCGCAACGGTCGATGCTCGCTCCCCAAAGAGAATGTATGGCAAGGAGTACCAACGAAAGAATTTAAAGAAGCCAAAGGAATGAGGGGAACAACAACCTTGGTTCATCAGTAGTTACTTGAGTTTTTGTTGGATTGAGGAACAATTACTTAAAGTTTTGTTGAATTGTGGATTATGGAAAATGTGGCATGTGGAATATGGAACTTGTGATACTATTTTTTAGTTCATTGGACTAATTAAACTGTATTTGTTATGTTTTTGTATTGAAACCATTTTGTGTGAGTAAGTGTTATTGGGAAAATAATTGGTGAATATGTTCACCTTATGCAAAGTGCTCCATGTTTCGAAGTCTGTGTTGTTGTTGTTGGTGTTGCGTTATGTTCCATTAATTCTCAATTAGGTTGATATTTTTGCATCAGGAAAGTAGTCTCGGTCGTTCAGAGCCGAAACCAATAGACACTTCTCGGCACGGCACAGCCGGAATGTTCAAATACGTCTCGGACTTGTCCCTCCGAAATCGTCTCCTGATCCTCGTTGACTTATAACCGAGAGTGATGTAGAACCCGAAACAGAAACCTCTCTCGGCCTTGACATACCGAGACGTTTCGATGGTTCTCGGTTGGTTAGTGCCGAGAATTTTTAAGTCAGGGCGTTCACGGGTGAACGAGTCGTATATGTTCCGTAACAGAAACCTCTCTCGGCCTTGCCATACCGAGAAGTTTCGATTGTTTTCGGTTGGTCAGTGCCGATAGTTATGACATGGTGACGGACCTGCATTGCCGAGATGAGTTATTACATATCAATTACATATCAATTACAAACCAAAACACATTGGACGGGTTATTTTTACAAATCAATACACATTAGCAACATCACGAATGACAACCATAACATATTAACATCACTTCACAAAACATAAAATATTAACGACAAAGAGTCGACATACCATAACATATTAGAGCAAAAAAAATTTACACGCGTGCTGGTATTTCATCAAACATGTTCCTCAAACTACGGAGAATCTAAATCTACCACGGATAGAGCGCCTTCTTCAGAAGGTACAACTGGCACGATTTCACGAATGACAAATCCATCACGCCATCATTTAGCGCACTCCTCAACATACCGTTCCCACGATGGATATAAGGATGGCAGCGGTGCATTCACAATCAACTTCACATGTCAAAGTCAAAAGTAAAACAGAGAAGCTATTGTCACATACCCGATTAAGGTTGAAAAAAAACAATTCACAAAAAATCTACGAACTTACCCTAACCCAATGAATATTCCTTTCATTAATCATGACAATGATAAGTCTGCTATGTAACGACAACGGTGGAGCACTACGTAGATGTAGAAATGTCGAGGCACTACCATGCGAGAGGTTTACTACAATGACATTAAAGGCCGTTGATATTAACAATCCCATGTCTGGAAGTGTCAACCATTCTTCGAAAGAGGCACCGACATGATTATCTAGACAATGCACAACATTCTTGACATTCTCGTAACTCGTTCCAAGCACTTCCCGCCAAAGGTTTTCATACCCGATTATTTCGTCAAACATCCTTCTACGTACTATCCTCCAACCGTCTACATCGGCAAGTCCTAGCCCGGAGGCAACACACCGATATCCACAATTTCCATCGGCTAGCACATCGATAGTGCTCTCAACATATGGCAACCAATCCGGTTCTATGCAATGAGCATAACCCATGTTAGATGCACCTTGGGTGCGTCGACTTGTACGACGCATTTTAGGCCCGACTTTACTTTTCTTTTTCCTCTAAGTAGAAGCCTCTTCTGTTGATAGTACATACTTAAATCCATTAGGCAATCTTGTCGTCGAAGAATCGTATTTATCGTGTTTTCTCTTCGATCCCTTGTCTTACTTCCTCTTTTCAACATACTTCGATTGAAGACCAGGTGTCATTCCCTTTGTCTTTATTTTCGTAGGTGGCACAACTCCGGTGCAAAGGCGAAAGTTGACTAATCTCCATGAGCTGCTGAATAATCCTGATGCGATCGTCCTCATCAGTGCAAGCATGAAACTTTTGCAACACCCTTTCAATCTCATCGTGCACATTGTACCAGACCGATCCACAGGATTCTCAGGTATCATACTCAACTTTCGCCAGTACACATGAATGTCATCGAGAGGGATGGGTGACCCAACAAATTTATGAAGGTTTAGCTCGTGTGCACAAGGAAGGTAATGTGTGGTACATATCTCACAACCACAACGAGTTGAGTCGTGTCCAACATCCTCTCCACGTTCCAATTCATCTCTAATTAACTTAAGCGCCCGTTGAGAGACATAACCACGCAATCGGCGATATAACTCATCAAAATGTTCATGTTGGACTACATTCAAATTGAGCTCAAATAATGCCTTGATGTTGTTATGTTGGATCCTAAGGATACCATCGACCACACTCCACAAAGTCTCAAAATTTGCCTGACTGTTGCAAGATGTAGCCGAGTGGAATGCGCGGACTCAACCCTCTGTGTTGTTGTTTCCCCAAAGTGCGTAATTCGATTTGTCCATTAGGTACAAATTTTTCCTTGTAGGTCTTTACCCGTGTGTTATCCAAGTAATCGGTAAGACCCTTCACATTCCCGAACTCACAACGCAAGTCATTCATCCTAAGTTCGAATAAGGCCTATGATTAAGCATACATCACACTCGTCCACCTATCCATGAAACGAGCGAAGCCTTCGTTATCTCCAAACATCTTCTTAGTCTTGGCCAATACTACTTTGTTGATGTGCAAGAGCAAAAAGGTGAGACGATGATGGACATACTTCTTCGATGGCACTAATAAGGCCTAACTCCCGATCCGTAACAAACACGTCAGGTTTAGGCCACCCATCCAATATGGATCTCAAGTTCTCCAGTGCCCAAACATAATTTGCATGAGTCTCCGTTGATATGAAAGCAAACCCAACGGAGAACGACAAATGCGTAGAAGTGATGCCAACAATCTCTAATAACGGCATTCGATACCTATTTGTTTTGTACGTGCAATCCATCAAAATTACCGAAGGGAAACACCTTAGCAACTTGATTGAATCGGGATGTGACCAAAATAAATCGGTGACGACATTCGTATCGGGATGCTTCTTATGCCACGACATCCACTTATTCTTCTCCAATATGTGCAATAGTTGTTGCATTTGAGTCCTCCCACCCGCATCCTCAATTCGGAATTTTTGTCGTGCATTATATATTGTCCGCATTATCGATATGTTTGTAACATCTCTTTGCTTCAACGTATTGAAGATGTCTCTTGGCTTCACATTACCCTTTGTCATCTGCACCACAACCTCCTTCTCCCCCTTATCCAATCTTCAGGCAAATGAGTGGCCGTCCAAGTTTTTCGTGGGGTCGTGATTGTGCATCCCACATGTGACAGTGACATACCACAAAGAGTAAGCATTTTCCTTGATGTTAATAAGGAAATGACATCCACATTTTTTTGTACCGGTTTGAGTCCTCCCCGTTTCCTCTTCTTCTTCATTTCTTGGTTTCAAAGCAATTTTTGCCGCTTTACCCTTCCCAACTCTTTGTGACATTCCCCTATATGTATCATACCTCTCACACGCAAGTTTCACATTTCTCCTGCGCTTAATCCCTCCGGCATCAGAGTGCTTCGTTACTAACACAAACTTGTTCTCTCGACCTATCATTTGAAGCCATGAAATTGCCGATTCTCTAGATGGGAATGACCTACAAGGTGTAAACGAATCCTTGTAGTCTGGAAATAAAGTAGAAACCAGCATTACCTGCAATACAAACATTGTAACATTATAATCAACCTAATTGCTGAGTAAATTCACCAAAAAACCCCAAAAACCCAAGTTTTCGGTTGTACAGGTCCGAGACTATAAGTACAGTTTCGTTCGTGTCCAACCGAGACCTAATAAATAGTCTCGGTCGTTCCATACCGAGACTATGACTTCATTTCGTTCACATTATGACGTGAACTACGTTCAAGTTTCGGTGGATGTTGACTGAGACGTTTGTATAACTCTTGGTCCTGCGAGGCCGAATCAATCGCGCCCGTGAAAAATCGTCTGAAAATTTGAGAATCCGCAAATAAAACACATTAAATTTCAACAATTACCTCTTGTTCTACCTCCTCTTGCACCATTGCAGTACAATCTTCTATTTTATAGTGCAAACAAGTTCGGATTAGTCGAATTTACCAAACCCTACGTGACAAACCAAATCATCAATTTCACAGTTTTTAATCCAAAAAATAGTTCCTAAAAAACCTTAATATGGTTGTCAAACATTGTTACCTCGCTGTCGGATGATGTCAAGACGCAAGAATCAATACACGCTCGGCAAACACAATTGTGGCTTTAGGTTTCACTTGTGATCTAAGGTGGTGGGGTGCCACAGTTTTGCTTTGAAAATGGTTTGTGGGGTTTGAGTGAGTATATATGAAGGGGCAAAATAGTCATTTACATTTTAGATGGGAAATGAGAAAAAATATGGGTGCCTTCATGAATTGGTGGGGTGCCCATAGCGGGCCTCTAAATTTTCTGGTTCCGCCGGTAATCAATTAAACACGATATCCTTAAGTGCTTGCTATATATTGTCTAGATTTACATATGCTGTGAGCCCCTTTCTGTTTTAAGAAATGAATGTAATCACAGGGATCATCTCTTAAGTGAGCTGCTGAACTTCCTTGTTGCATTCCTTCTACACCTTAATTTTATCTACATTCACAATTCTGATTAGTTTCCTTTTATAGGACAAGGCGCCATTCGTCCTACAAGTACAGGAACCACTGTCCGGTTTTAGAGACTGTGCACTTAGATTGAAATTTCTATGTAGTTATCAAGATGCATGATCGCGCTGTTATTACATTCTAAGGCACAGTTATTACATTCTCTAAGCCTACTATTATATTGCTAGTGACCGCGTTGCAAGTTCTAACAGGAGAATAGGACTTGTTGATCTGGTATTTATGATCTAGTTTTTGCAGGCAAAAGAGCAGTAGCAGGTTTTATGGATCCACAGTTAGGCAGGCAGCTTACTGTCATTGACTTTCATAATTGGAACTAACAAAAATCAATCAAATCTTGGCTTCCTGACAGAAGAAATATTGTTTTTGATCAATTATCAAACTGATAGCCAATTGGATGCAGATGCAATACACTTAAAAAATTATGATTAGGAAGGCTCACCTAACTTCAATTATATAATTATAAACAAGTGTCATTAGTTTATTAAGGAATCATAATCACTTTAGTATTAGCCAAGTCAAAGAAGCATTTAAAAATAATGGTCTTCGCAGGAATGAATGGAACGCATTCCCTGATGGACTAGCACATAGAGAAATTACAGTCATTATGGATTTCATTCGTGTTCAAGAGTATGCATCTATTGAGGAGCTTTACGAAGATTTGGAGCAGCTATTTGTTGATATGTTGCTCTTCTTTCTTCCTCAACTTCCAACTGTCATTTTTAAGGATGCGAGTGAGAGCCCAATTGAAGTCCACGAAGAAAGAGCAAGACATATTCTCAAGCTTCTCTGCAAACTCAAATTATTGGAGGACAAAGTTCAATGGCTGTTTCCTGAAGGAATCACAAGACTAATGGATTTGAGCAAGCAAGAAATACTGAAAACCATAATCTCAGGCTAGTTGATCAAGATGGTGGTGGCTCTACAATTCAAGCACCTAATGTAGGTGATCTAGATGTTGAAATAGGTTCAATTGCTTGAACATTATTTGACTTATCAAGAAGTAATCACCAGGTAAATTTTTTAGATTTTTTTCCTGTTATTAATTAGTTCCATGTATATGTTTCATGGATTTGAGTTTCTTTCTAGTTGGTTCAATGCTTTATGTTTCAGTTTCAGGGATATTTGTTTTCTTCTTTGGCCTTTTATGTGCAGTTCATAAGTCAACTGTATTGTGTTGTAAGTTGTACCATAAATATATTTTGCTTGTTGTTCTTGAATACTATAAAGTTTAATTAACTATTGGAAAAAAGTTTGATCTAAAAAATGGCCTATTTTTATGCAGGCGCTTTGCGAAGACTCCAGGCCACCACAGATGACACATTCATGTCCCATCAGCCACTGCCATATAAATGCTATAGAATGCTTTCCAAGAGGATATTATAAATGCTGTGAAATACTTAGAAAAAATTTTCAGATAGTGAGAATTATACAACTATGTTTCTAGTAGCATTTCATAAATATGTAAAAGAAGTCTACCACCCAGTTCCTAACTTTTTGCAACATTGATGAATCATCCAAATTCTAGCATCAGATAATTTGTAGATGAAATTTCAGCAATGCTCTTAAAATATAGGTTGGTATTATGAACAGAATGACAAATTAGAAGAATAAGAACTCAAATATGAATAACCAGAGATAACGGAAACAAAAAATATGATCAATAGTAGATGCCTGACCTTCTTTAGCAATTTGGGTTTTTGACTTTGTACCCTTCCTTTTACATGTTCTTGCCCTTGATTCAGACACCAGAGGCTTCAAAGAGAAACTGGAGGAATATTACAATAATAAAATGATTATTAAAATAAAGGGCGCTTCAACGATAAAAGATAATCAACGATAAAAGATAAAAGATAAAGGAATACTAGCTAGCAAGTGTCATTTGCACAATTAGAATGAAATGATTATCAACACAAACTGAGTTTCTTTTAATTCGATTTGAGTTTACGGAAAAAAATGAAGTAAATCCTCTAAGAAGCTTTAACAATTGATGCAAGAATATTTAATCAAGTCAACAACAACTAAATTATAAAATATTGTTAATTAGCTGGTATCTCTTGGCATATAATTAGTCTTAAATAAACTATTAAATGAAAGTTTATTTATGTATCTAGGTTGCAGTACTTGCCTTTTTTTTTTTTTTTAAAGATGCAGCTGACATTAATTCTCAGCAAATAAATAATAGCAAATGCTTCAACAATCTGAAAGGTTGACAATTAACACTACTTGTCAATGAGAGAAAGGAAATGAACCGCTGCTCCATGCATTTCTTAGCAATTTAGGTGAAGAAGTATATAATAACAAATATTTAGCATTTGGAGCAGCTTTTTGTTGATATGTTGCTTTTCTTTCTTCCTCAACTTCCAATTGTCATATTTAAGGACGTGTTTGAGAGCCCGATCGAATTTCATGAAGAAAGAGCAAGATTGGTTCTAAAGCTTCTTTCCAAACTCAAGTTGTTAGAAGACAAAGTTCAATGGTCATTTCTGGAAAACTGTTACATCCAAACATTAATGGACCTTGAAGATCAGAGTCTTACACAATGTTGTTCAAGGTGGAGGCCCCTCTCCAATTTAGGCAGTACTCTTGATGTTGAAAAAGGGGGTGGGGTTGAATTACAAGATGTAATCAGTAGGGAGGGAGATTTCCATTATTATTATTATTTTTTTCGAGGTAAGTTTGTCCTATGTATTTGTTTCATTAATATGAATTATTTTTTCTGGTCATTAATTTGTTCCATGCACATCTTTCATGGATTGCTTCTATGCTTATGTTTCATGTGTCATAAATATATGTTATATTTTTTTGAACACTACCACTATACAGTTCAAGTGTTCAACTTACCATTGCGAAAAAAAATTTGATCTAAATAATGGCCAATATGAAGGCAGGTTTTTTTGTGATGACTAGAATGCCTTAAGATAGTGTTTTAGAATTATATACAAGGATGTTTCTAGTAGCATTTTATAAATGTAAGAAAAGTCTACACATTAGCATTGATGAATCATTCGAATTCTGGCATCAAATAATTTCTAGATAAAGTTTCCCCTATGTTCTTAAAATATGGTTGATATTATGAACGAAATGACAAATTAGAAGAATAAGAACTCAAAACGAACAACCTTAGATAACGCGCGCAAACAATAAATATGATCAATAGCAGATGCATGACCTTCCTTCATAGTCTGAGCTTTTTAATTTCAGCCTTTTTTTACATGTGATTGTCATTGATTTAGTCACCAGAGGCTTCAAAGAGAAACAACAGCAGTACACACACACACAAAGCTAAGTCCAACATGACAACCAAGAAAAAAAAATTAATTAAAAGAAATATTCTGGCTATGAATAAAACCAAGCTTTCTTTTCATCGAATAGCAAAGAAGATTTTCTTTCATTAGACGCAGAGATAAAAAAAAATTGCCAGTCGAAAGAAAGATTACGCTAGAAAAAGGATTACTAGCTAACTAGACTCATTTAGTCATTTGTAAAATTAGAATAAGATGATTAACACAAGTTGAGTACACTTTTAATTCGACTTGAGTAAATGAAAACAAGAGGTAAATGCTCTAAGAAACTTTAGCAAATGATGCCAGAACATTTACTCATCTCTATTAATGCTTGGTCACGTTTTAAAATACCAGTCCTACTTTCTTTCTCGCACTTAGTCAACTACGAATGATTAATAATTGGTTATTAGCTGGCATCTCTTGCCAAGAAATGAATCTATTTTAATTATGTACCTAGATCGGAATGCATTATTCTACTGCTACTAGCATTAATTATCAGCAAATAAAATATAAATGAAAGGCTCCAACATGTAAGATTGACAACCGATGAACCCAAGGAGAAGACTTAGTGAATTACCAAAGAGAGCAACTTAAACAACCACTTCATAAATTTCTAAGAAAATTGGGTGAAGAAGTGAGAACATAAACCAATTAAGCATTCATTTATAAACAAAAATAAGTTCCTACCTGGAAGGCTGGAACTTCCTCTCATCTTGCTAAAGGCACCCAAACAGCATTATGCTTTCTACTCATGCCATGTGATATAATTTCTAGTTTTCGACACAAAACTACATACATACCTTGCAAGTGGTTTGCATTGAACTTCGCCACATTAACTCTCCTCGCAATCGCTTCACGTATACAATTTAAATATGCGCCTGGGAGTGAACCATCTTTGATGAACATAATGGGTAAGAGTTTCGATAAAAACATTATTATCATAGACAGAGAAATTTTCAGAATTGATATTATCATCTTCTAATTTTGTTAATCGATCTTTAAGGGTTTTTATCTCTATTTTTAATTGATTTACTTCTTGTTGTAAAGATTGAATGTTAGCTGTAGGAGTAATATGTAGTCAAAGAAGCATTTAAAAATTGGGAAGACGGTGACTTATCACCTAATTACTAGAATAGAAACAATGTGTTTCCCATAAACAAAGTCAAGAAAAACTCATACCAGTGTAATAGGGGAAAAACTCGTTGTTCTTTTTATGGAAATTAGATGACTAGGAATCCACAGACTAAGACATAAATAAATCAGTTGTTCACACAGTAATACAATAATATGTGAAATTGAACACAACTTGCGGACACTGATCTAGGCCACCATGTGAAATTGTAGTCTCCCTTGCCTTCCCTAAGAATTAATTAGTCAAGTGGTTGACATGTGAATTAATTAATTAAGAAGTGAGAGAGAGTTCATCAGTTTTGGACTGCTAATTTTCTTTTGCACTGCCTTCTTCCTTGTGTAACTTGTGTTTTTCCTTCTCATCAAGGAACAAATTAATAATGGCTGAAGAGCTGATTGTGGGTGGCGCGGGAGAGATCGTGAAGAAGGCCATCTCTCTTTCTATTGATGAGTTGGTTCTAGTGATTGGTGTGAAAGGTGAGGTGAAGAAGCTCAAAGATGTCCTCACCCACATCCAATCCGTCCTGCAGGATGCCGAGGAAAAGCAAGTGAAGGATAACAGGGTGAAAGTTTGGCTTCAGGAACTGAAGCAAGTTTCATACGATGCTGAAGACGCACTCGACGAGATCGCGTATAATGAACTCAAATACACTACTGGATGGCTCAATAATCTTTCACGACTTGTAGCTCGCTTTAAGATGGCTCATCAGATCAAAGCCATCAATCTGGAGCTGCACGACATTAACGAGAGAAAGAATGACTTCCAACTGAAGTCTAATAATGTTGCGGAGCCTGTACAAACGTTTAATGCTCGAGAAACCTATTCATTTGTGGATGAATCTACTGTGATAGGGAGGGATATTGAAAAGAAAGAGATCACTCAAATGCTCATCAATGACGACGTCGGGTCCAGCAGCAGCAACAACACTGATCATCAAGACATTATTACTGCTCACCACGACATTGCTCTTCCTGTCATAGTTATTGTCGGTCTTGGAGGCCTTGGCAAGACCACACTTGCTCAATTAGTGTACAACAATGATGCTGTGAAGAATCATTTTCAATTGAAAGTTTGGATTTGTGTTTCTACCAACTTTAGAACCACAAATCTCTTCTTTCAAATCTTACAGCAAATCAATCCAAACAATACCAAATCAGAGTCATCGAGCGAGGAAGTCTTGCTCAAGGATCTTCAAAGCCAGCTAAAGGGGAACAAAATATTGTTAGTACTTGATGATGTTTGGAACGAAGATGATGAAATGTGGGAAAAACTTATATCTCCATTGAGAAGTTTCAGTGCTGAAGGTAGCAAAATCTTAGTTACTTCTCGCAGCCAACGAGTTGCATCCGCTGCAAGAGCTCAAACCATCTATCAGTTGCGAGGCTTATCTGACGATACTTGTTGGGGTTTGATTGAAAGACGAGCATTTCTGCCTGGAGGACAAGTGAAAAGGACAACTCAGTTGGCGGAAATCGGAAAAGAAATCTCCAAGAAGTGCAAGGGCGTGCCATTAGCCGCAAAAGTACTTGGCGGTATGTTGCGGTCAAAAAAGAAGTACATGAATGGTCGAGCGTCCGTGATCTTTGGTTTTGGAATTTAACTTCGGATGATACAAATCCAATAATGGAGGTCTTAAAGTTAAGTTACTACGATTTGCCATCAAAATTGAAGCCATGTTTTTCTTCTTGTGCAATATTCCCAAGGATTATTGGATTTCGAGGGAGTCATTGATCCAGCTTTGGATGGCACAAGGACTACTTGGGCCATCTAACAATTCTCAAGAGGAAATCATGGAGGACAAAGGCAATACTTATTTCAACACCTTGTACTCAAAATCTTTCTTTCAAGAAGCAGATATGAATGAATACGGGGAGGTAATAAGATGCAAGATGCACGATCTTGTACATGATTTGGCTCAATCCATCTGCAAGTTCGAATGCCAAAATTTTGGAGAGAGCAATAGAATCAATAATGTAGATTTCTCCAAATGTCGACATGCTTCTTTTATTTCTCCAAAGACACTAAAAGTCTTAACTAAAGCTAAGAAGGTGCGCACGATTTTTGGTTGGGAATTAGATTCTGAGTTCGATGAAGGAGGTACGGTGGGGGCGACTAAAATTAGCTCATTCTTTAAATTCATGTTACTAAGGGTTCTAGATTTGAGCGGCTGTAGAGGTTCTGATTTTTCTTATTCACTTGGTAAGTTGAAACATTTGAGATACCTCGACCTCTCTAACACGAGCATCAAGTCATTGCCAAAGTGGGTTACTCGGCTTTACCATTTGCAAACTTTGAAATTAATTAATTGTTACATGCTTGTTGAGCTCCCGGAAGATTTGATTAATTTGAAGAAGTTGAGACATTTGTTCATAGATAATGGCCCGAAATGGAAAAAAATGCCACAAGCAATGGGCAAACTTGATGAGCTTCAAACATTGTCGGTGTTTGGGGCATGCCAAGAGAATGGAATTTCGGTGTTGGAAAACTTGAACAATCTTCGAGGTGCATTGGAGATTCGTCATTTGGGTCTCGTGAGAGAAGCAATCTTAGCCAAGAGAGCTAATGTTTTAAGCAAGAAGAGCAAGTTACGGAAATTATGGCTTCATTGGGATAGAGATTCTTCTATTGGTGACGAGGGGAGTGATTTACACGTGTTGGAAAAGCTACAACCTCACCCAAATCTGCACGAGCTATTTATCCAAGGTTTTGGAGGAGTTCAATTTCCTAGATGGATGTCACATGGTTCTTTGCTTCCTAACTTGAAGTCCATGATGATAAGCAATTGCAGTCTTTGTGAGCACATCCCGAGCTTTGGCGAGTTACCTTGTTTAGAGAGGGTGGGGATAATGTATATGAGTGATGTGAAGAGTATAGGTGGCTCGAAAGATGATCGGATGGACACTACCACAACTCCACAATCATCTTCATATAGTTGCTTAAAAGTGTTGGAGCTGAGTAGTATGCCTAATTTAGAAGAATGGTTTGAAGGAAATGAAGTTTGCTATGAGGAGCTGTCCATTAAGAATTGTCCCAATTTGAGGGTGACGCCTCATTCGTTCCCTTCACTTAAGTCATTGAAATTAGAAGACGTGGGTGGGACGGGAGTGGTGTCAATAACAAGCTCTCTCACCTCTCTCACTTCTCTCTCCATAACAAGATGTGAAGATCTTGAATTCCTCTCAGAAGGGCTGCTGACGAACAATGACCAGTTGATTTTTTTAAGCATAAGGAAGTGCCCCAAACTCCTAGCTTTCAAAGAGGAGGGATTAATGGTTTCCAATAGCAGCTCTCTTCGTGAATTGCAGATTGAAATGTGTGACGCTTTGAAATCCATTCCAGACGTGAGGGGTTTAACCTCTCTTCAAAAGTTGAAGATTCGGAGTTGTGGAGAACTAGAGATGATACCGAAAGGATTCTGGAGTTCCTTTGTCGCCCTTGAGAGCTTGAACGTCTTTAGATGTAAGAGACTGAAAGGTACTATCGAGCTTTCGCCGAGCTTGAAGCATCTTCGAGAAGTTCGAATCGTGTCTTGCCCTAATTTAGAAAGGTTTGATATTTGCAGTAGTTCCAGTACCCAACAACAACTAGTCCTCTTCTCGCGCTGTCACACCTTAGAGATATATAAGTGCAATGCTATTTCATCTATTGACCTGCGAAGCTTTGCTTCTCTTCGTGAATTGTATATCATCGAATGCAGCGGACTCCATGCGTTGCAAGGCTTACCGTTCCTGACTGCCCTTGAGAAACTGAGCATTGGCGGCTTCTCTCCTGCGTTGCATTACGTCCCGCCATTAATCAGTGAGGATGAGGGTGATGATGCAGTAGAGTTCAACAATCTCCTCCCCTCCCTTCGGGAGTTACGGATTAAGGGGTGGCCAGCTCTCCAATTCCTGCCTCATCATCTTCAATACCTCACCACGCTCAACTCCCTCATTATAGAGGACTTCACGAATTTGACGGAATTGCCGGAGTGGATCGGAAACCTTGCATCCCTTGAACAATTGAAGATTTGGCAGTGTGAAAATCTAACACATTTACCTTCCAAGGAACAAATACAAGGACTCACCTTCCTCAGGAAGTTAGATATTTCTTTCTGCCCTAATTTTCAATCAATCAAACAACCAGTTCTCCCGTGGTGTCACACCTTCCTACATGAGTTGCAGATATGGAATTGCGATGGTGTGACATCTATTGACTTGGGAAGCTTTGTTTCTCTTCGTGTATTGAAAGTCTGCTACTGTAGTGGACTACAAGCATTGCAAGGCTTACCATTCCTGACGGCCCTTGAGGAACTTGAGCTTGGCCCATTTTCGGAGGACTCGGATTGCTTCCCATCACTACTTGGTTGTGATTATGATGATGATGATGATAATGGTGATGAGGTAGCGTCCAACACTCCCCTCCTCCCCTCCCTTCGCCACTTACATATTAAGGGGTGGCCTGCTCTCCAAGCCCTGCCTCACCACCTTCAACACCTCACCATGCTCAAATCCCTCGAAATAGAGCACTTCACGAATTTGACTGAATTACCGGAGTGGATCGGAAACCTTGCATCCCTTGAAGAATTGGAGATTTGGCGGTGTGAAAATCTGACGCATTTACCTTCCAAGGAACACATGCAACGACTCATTTTCCTCAAGCAGTTGTGTATTGAAGATTGTCCCCGCTTGGAGGAAAGATGCAGGAGAGATGGTCCAGAGTGGCCCAAGATATCCCACATTACATTTGTAGACATAATTTAGATTAACATGAGGCATGTGATGTGGTGCGTTATATATATATAGAGGAATGTATGCCCTAGTCTTCCCTGTTTGTATCAATAAATATGTTTCTATTTATGGCGCCTCTGAATGCATGCGTCTTCTTCACCAAAACAATACTTTCCATATGTCTTTGCATTCAACTCATGACAGCATTAATTAATTAAATGGTAGTAGAAGATCATGTTGTGCTGCTATTTTCTCTTTTATCTTGTATGTTCACTCATTATTCTGGAATTATCTTCTTTCAACTTGTTGTAGGATGCATAATGAAGTGTCGTGCGAGGTTTCGACAAATTGTGCTCTTCCATATGTCTTTGCATTCAACTCATGACAGCATTAATTAATTAATTAATTGGTAGTAGAAGATCATGTTGTGCTATTTTCTCTGTTGATGTTGTTTGTTTACTCAGTATTCTGGAATTATGTTCTTGCATGTTGTTGTTATCAATGACCTTACTAGGTTTGGTTGCTTTACAGATTTTGAATTTTCACCAAGCAGAACTTTGACTCCACTGCTGTTATCAATCTCCTTTCAAGGTTTGGTTGCTTCAATGTTAAACTAGCTCTGTATTTCCTTTTTTTTTTTTTTTTCCTTACTTAGAACATTGTACATGGCTATTGTGATGTGTGAGCATTTCTATGGATACCAAAAAAAATATATTACTTGCTTAGTTCTTTGAACTTAAAACATTGGTAGTACAGGATGAAGTTCTGTTTCTATTTTTTTTTAGTTAGCCTTTTATAACTGTCTTGGATTATATATGTTCCTGTTGTAGGAAAGCAAGCAGGTTACCTTTCATGCAATAGAGAGTCAAGATTTTGAGAAATTTCTGCTACTGCTTCTGCTCCGAGAAGTGTAATTCATGTCAAGTAAGTCGCCAAGCTTCCTTCTTGTAAAGTTGTTTCTTTCACTGGTCAAGTACCTTTATTTTCATTTTACTCTTGCATGCTTTGAAACTTATCCACTATTTTCCTGATGATTTTGCATTGTCCATCGTCGAAACTAATGAAAATAAATCAAATCTTTTACTCATTTTTCACCATTTGGTGGCATGGTGATCTTTGCATCTGACTTGTCATTGTATCAATTAGGACTTCCGAATAGCGGTGAGCCCAAAAGCATGAATTTGGCAATCGTCATTGATTCAAGAGTTACCGGAGTCTCATAGCCAATTAAGTGAGGTATGCTCAAACTTTTTTTTTTTGGCATCTCATTAATTTTCTTTTTAGTACAAATGAAAAGAAGCATCTTTTGGCTTGGCATTTTGGAGTAGTCACTCACTTCCAAACTTAATACAGTTTTGGCTTTAATCTCAATTTAGTTTTTGTTTCTACTAAAAAATATAAAAAAAATAAAGAAAATAATTATTGGGAAACCTGAGAAACAAACAAGATTTAATAACTATTAACTTTATAATTTAAGAAAAAGAACATGAACAAGTTAAAATAGTGGAGCAATATGGATCGAAATGTACTAAATTTAGCTAATTAATGAATTGCCTAACCAATTATGCTTAGTGTAGTATATTTACTTAATTTATTTAGTTCTAGGTGGCATGTTTAGTTAGTTTTAAATAATTATTCTAAAATTATGTTTTTGTGTAGGATAGAGAGTGATCTTTCATGGGATTGAGGAATAATAATATTCATATAGAGTTTGCAAAAGTTAACTTTATGGTAAACTTCAGATGATTCATCTTCCATCCGAATTGATTCTATTAATCTTTTTTCCTATGTGGTGATACTGATGGGACTCGACGGCCTATTGTTGGTATGTGTTAGTCGAGAAGCGATCGTTCACTTGCAGCGCGCTTTCAAACATCCTGCCTAAAAGGAAAAAAAAAACTAATATGGAGCCCATGCTTTCTATTTCAGCGGATTGGCAAAGTTTACGGAGATAGAAGATCAATGCGAGCTTACACTTGCAGGTGATGCCTAAAGTTTTCGCTTCATCAATTAAAGTTGACTTTAAAAACTTTGTTGATCAGCAACTGAAATGGTATGTCTGTACATTGTAACCCACAAGAAAATGATCTTGTCATGCTAGCTAGTTGGACATTGTTTGATGTTTTCCTTATTCATTGATTTGTAATCCCATATTCCACAATTATCCATATACTAGATTAACATGAGGTATGTGCTGCATTATATATGTATGAATAAATATGTTTCTTTCTACAGCACCTCTGCACGCTTTTCTTCACCAAAACAAAACTTTTCATGTTATACCGTGTCGTGGATGAACAATTTGCAACCAGTTCTTTTTTTTTTTTTTTTTTTTTTGGTTGATCATAAAACAAATTTCTTTTTTTTCTTTAATAAAAAATAGTCTGTCACAGTTTAAAATACAGATTTCATATCATTTTTTTTATTTTTACAATCACAAGACGCATGATTCAAATATACAATTGCTCTTGGGCTGAAGTTTCCCCATTACTCAGCTGATTTGGATGTGCATGAAATGATACAATTGCTTCTGAATTGATTTTCTATTTCTTGGTGCGTATATGCTTCCTCATTTGGATTAATGCCAGAGATTGCTTTGCAGATTTTGCGAGTGAGAGCCCAATTGAAGTCCGCGAAGAAAGAGCAAGACGTATTCTCAAGCTTCTCTGCAAACTCAAATTATTGGAGGACAAAGTTCAATGGCTGTTTCCTGAAGGAATCACAAGACTAATGGATCCTGAAGAAGAACGCGACGATGAGCAAGCAAGAAATACTGAAAACCAGAATCTCAGGCTAGTTGATCAAGATGGTGGTGGCTCTACAATTCAAGTACCTAATGTAGGTGATCTAGATGTTGAAATAGGTTCAATTGCTTGAACTTTATTTGACTTATCAAGATGTAATCACCAGGTAATATTTTTTAGTTTTTTTTCCAGTTATTAATTAGTTCCATGTATATGTTTCATGGATTTGAGTTTCTTTCTACTTGGTTCAATGCTTTGTCTTTCAGTTTCAGGGATATTTGTTTTCTTCTTTGGCCTTTTATGTGCAGTTCATAAGTCAACTGTATTGTGTTGTAAGTTGTACCATAAATATATTTTGCTTGTTGTTCTTGAATGCTATAAAGTTTGATTAACTGTTGGGAAAAAGTTTGATCTAAAAAATGGCATATTTTTATGTAGGCACAATGTAGGCTAGTTGATCAAGATGGCGGTGGCTCTACAATTCAAGTACCCAGGTAATTCAGATGTCGAAATAGGTTCGATTTCTTGAACATTGATTGAGTTTTAAAGATGAAATCACCAGGGACAATTTAGTTTTTTTTTTTTCCAGTTATTAATTAGTTCCATGCATATGTTTCATGGATTTGAGTTTCTTTCTAGTTGGCCCATAGGAAGGAAGAATTTTTGTAGCGACTCCAGCCTATCACAGATGGCATATCTGTGTTCCAGCATTTGTAATATAAATGCTACAGAATGCTTTTCAAGAAGAACTTGCAAATGCAATAAATTAAGTAACCTTTCTTTTCTATTGCTTCAGGCTTACAACACATCCATTGTTCGTCATGTTATCAATGTTGGACAATTTAAAAAGAAATGTTTAGTCCCACATTGGTTAGAGACTTCAAGTTTAAAGAGTATATATATATTCTTGCATTACAATGTGCATAAAAGAAAACACGAGTGCTATGAAAAGGGAACCACGCACGCTTTTATAGGCGCACTTAGCACGTGTGCGTGGTATATGCGTGTGCGAGCTAACTATGGGTAAAAAATTTTACCATTATTTTTTATCATTTTCAGAATTACAAAGTGGGTAGTTATTTAACTGACCCACTCAAGCATTGAATGGGCAGTTAATAAACTCATTCAATGCTTGACTGAGTGGATGCAGTTGAAACTGCTCCACTACCCACTTCATCCACTACCCAATTTCTTCTCTAACTGGTCTTGACCAGTGTTTTATAAGAGAAGAGGTTTGGGGAGGAAGATCACACATCTCGAAATTAACCAGCATTTGCTCATGTTTTCATCTTTCACTACCGCAAAGTGAAAGTTGAGTTTGCTTCATCGTGTCCTTTAGGATATTTGCTGACTCTTGAAGTGTAGAGAGCAAAACTTCCTTTAGGAAAATGGCAGTGTCACACGCTTTGAAGTCATTGCTAATCCCTCTGGTCTAACAATCAAAACCATAGCCATAGCCATAGCAGATGAAAAACAAGATTTGAAGCATCAATTCTCACTTATGAAGAGGATGTCATTAAGGACATCAATAATGGTTTTGTCAAAGAAGAAAGAGAGCAGAACAATTCATGGGTGATTGTTTGCTTATGCTTTTGCTTTGTGTTTTTTTTTTTTTTTGTTTTATTCTGTCATAATTGCATCCATGGGAGGGTGATAAGGTATTTTCATACTAGTTCTTTTCTTTTTCTTTTTTTTTTTTTGACACAGAAGTTAGCATCTAAGTAAGTTTTATTGAATTAGAGAGATGTAGCAAACTTAGTAGCTGCTAATATTTGTGTTTTTGAATTTCCTTCTCCATTGATCTGAGAGTATTTTTGTGCATCAAAGATGGCTGAAATGATCGCTGAGGCTGTGGTAGGGGAGATTGTGGAGAGGGTAGTCACTCTTGCTGTTGATGCGTTGGTTCTAGTGATTGGTGTGAAAGGTGAATTGAAAAAACTCAAAGCTGTCCTCACCCACATCCAAGCCGTCCTGCAGGATGCCGAGGAAAAGCAAGTGAAGGAGAACAGGGTGAAACTTTGGCTTCAAGAACTCAAGCAAGTTTCATACGACGCTGAAGACGTACTTGACGAGATCGCGTATAATGAACTGAAATACAGTACTGGATGGCTCAATAATAACAAGCTGCCTGGATGGCTCAATTATCCTTTAAGACTTGTAGCTCGCTTTAAGATGGCTCATCAAATCAAAGCCATCAATCTGGAGCTGCACGACATTAACGAGAGAAAGAGTGCGTTCCAACTGATCACTAATAATGTTGCGGAGCCTGTACAAACGTTTAATGCTCGACAAACCTATTCATTTGTGGATGAATCCACTGTGATAGGGAGGGATATTGAAAAGAAAGAGATCACTCAAATGCTCATCAATGACGACGTCGGGTCCAGCAGCAGCAGCAGCAGCAACATTGCTCTTCCGGTCATAGCTATTGTCGGTATTGGAGGCCTTGGCAAGACCACACTTGCTCAATTAGTGTACAACAATGATGCTGTGGAGAATCATTTTCAATTGAAAGTTTGGATTTGTGTTTCTACCAACTTTAGAACCACAAATCTCTTCTTTCAAATCTTACAGCAAATCAATCCAAACAATACCAAATCGGAGTCATCGAGCGAGGAAGTCTTGCTGAAGGATCTTCAAAGCCAGCTAGAGGGAAGAAAATATTGCTTGCACTTGATGATGTTTGGAGCGAAGATGATGAAATGTGGGAAAAACTTATAACTCCATTGGGAAGTTTCACTTGCTAAAGGTAGCAAAATCTTAGTTACTTCTCGCAGCCAACAAGTTGCATCCGCGCAAGAGCTCAAACCACGTATCGGTTGCCAGGCTTATCGACCATGCTTGTTGGGGTTTGATTGAAAGACGAGCATTTGTGCCGGAGGACAAGTGAGAAGGACAACTCGGTTGGTGGAAATCGGAAAAGAAATCTCCAAGAAGTGCAAGGGCGTGCCATTAGCCGCAAAAGTGCTCGGCGGTATGTTGCAGTCCAAAAAAGAAGTACATGAATGGTCGAGCGTGCGTGATGCTGGTTTTTGGAATTCGACTTTAGATGATGCAAAACAAATTATGGAGGTCTTAAAATTGAGCTACGACAATTTGCCATCAAAATTGAAGCCATGTTTTTCTTACTGTGCAATATTCCCCAAGGATTATTGGATTTCGAGGGAGTTATTGATCCAGCTTTGGATGGCACAAGGACTTCTTGGGGCATCTAACAATTCTCAAGAGGAAATCATGGAGGACAAAGGCAATACTTATTTCAACACCTTGTACTCAAAATCTTTCTTTCAAGAAGCGAGAAATGAATGAATACGGGAGGTAATAAGATGCAAGATGCACGATCTTGTAAATGATTTGGCTCAATCCATCGCAAGTTCGAATGCCAAAATTTTGTAGAGAGCAACAATCTTGTAGATTTCTCCAAATGTCGACATGCTTCTTTTATTTCTCCAAAGACACTAAAAGTCTTAAATAAAGCTAAGAAGGTGCGCACAATTTTTGGTTGGAAATCATATTATGATGGAGAGGAGTTCGATGATGGAGGTACGGTGGGGCGACTAAAATTAGCTCATTCTTTGAATTCAAGTTACTACGGGTTCTAGATTTGAGCGGCTTTAGAGGTTCTGATTTTTCTTCTTCACTTGGTAAGTTGAAACATTTGAGATACCTCGACCTCTCTAACACGAGCATCAAGTCATTGCCAAAGTGGGTTACTCGGCTTTACCATTTGCAAACTTTGAAATTAATTGAGTGTCGCGAGCTTGTTGAGCTCCCCTGAAGATTTGATGAATTTGAAGAAGTTTGAGACATTTGTTCATAGATGATGGCAAGAAATGGCAAAAAATGCCACAAGCAATGGGCAAACTTGATGAGCTTCAAACACTGTAGGTGTTTGGGGCATGCCAAGAGAATGGGATTTCTTGTTGGAAAACTTGAACAATCTTCGAGGTGCATTGGAGATTCGTCGTTTGGGTCTCGAGAGAAAAGCAAGCTTAGCCAAGAGAGCTAATGTTTTAAGCAAGAAGAGCAAGTTACGGAAATTAAAGCTTTATTGGGATAGAGATTCTTCTATTGGTGATGAGGGCGGTGGTGATTTACACGTGTTGGAAGAGCTACAACCTCACCAAAATCTGCACGAGCTATTTATTGAAGGTTTCAGAGGAGTTGAATTTCCTAGATGGATGTCAAATGGTTCTTTGCTTCCTAACTTGAAGTCCATGATGATAAGCAATTGTAGTAATTGTGAGCACATCCCTAGCTTTGGTGAGTTGGCTTGTTTGGAGAGGTTGGAAATAATGAATATGAGTAATGTGAAGAGTATCGGTGGCTCGAAAGATGAGCAGATGGACACTACCACAACTCCACAATCATCTTCATATAGTTGCTTAAAAGTGTTGGAGCTGGGTAGAATGCCTAATTTGGAAGAATGGTCGGAAGGAAATGAAGTTTGCTCTGAGGAGCTGTCCATTAAGAATTGCCCCAATTTGAGGATGACGCCTCATTCGTTCCCTTCACTCGAGTCATTGAAATTAGAAGATGTGGGTGGGATGGGAGTGGTGTCAATAACAAGCTCTCTCACCTCTCTCACTTCTCTCTCCATAACACGTTGTGAAGATCTTGAATTCCTCCTAGAAGGGCTGCTGACGAACAATGACCAGTTGATTTTTGTAAGTATATGGAAGTGCCCCAAACTCCAAGCTTTCAAAGAGGAGGGATTAATGGTTTCCAATAGCAGCTCTCTTCGTAAATTGAAGATTGAAATGTGTGATGCTTTGAAATCTATCTCAGACTTGAGGGGCTTAACTTCTCTTCAAAAGTTGGAGATTCGAAGTTGTGGAGAACTAGAGATGATACCGAAAAGATTTTTGAGTTCCCTTGTCGCTCTTGAGAGTTTGAACATCTATAGATGTGAGAGAGGCGAAAGGTACCATCGAGCTTTCGCGAGCTTGAAGCATCTTCAACAAGTTCAAATCGTGTCTTGCCCTAATTTAGAAAGGTTTGATATTAGCAATAGTTCCATGTACCCAACAACAACTAGTCCTCCTCTCGTCTTTGTCACACCTTAGAGATATATAATTGCAATGCTATTTCATCTATTGACGTGCGAAGTTTTGCTTCTCTTCGTGAATTGAAGATCACGAATGCGGCGGACTCCATGCCTTGCAAGACTTACCGTTCGACCGCCCTTGAGAACCGAGCATTGGCGGCTTCTCTCCTGCGTTGCATTACTTCCCGCCATTAATCAGTGAGGATGAGGGTGATGATGCAGTAGAGTTCAACAATCTCCTCCCCTCCCTTCGTGAGTTAGAGATTATGGGGTGGCCAACGCTCCAATTCCCGCCTCATCATCTTCAATACCTCACCACGCTCAACTCTCTCTCAATAGTTAGATTCGATTGTTTGACGGAATTGCCGGAGTGGATCGGAAACCTTGCATCCCTTGAAGAATTGTACATTTGGCGGTGTGAAAATCTGACGCATTTACCTTCCAAGGAACAAATGCAACGACTCACCTTCCTCGAGCACTTGTGGATTTTCGATTGTCCCTGCTTGGTGAAAAGATGCAGGAGAGATGGTCCAGAGTGGCCCAAGATATCCCACATTCCACGTTTACTCATTCCAAGATATTAACATGAGGTATGTGATGTGGTGCGTTATGTATGTAGGAATGCATGCTCTAGTCTTCCCTGTTTGTATCAATAAATATGTTTCTATTTTTGGCGCCTCTGAATGCATGCATCTTCTTCACCAAAACAATACTTTCCATATGTCTTTGCATTCAACTCATGACAGCATTTATTAATTAATTAATTAATTAATTGGTAGTAGAAGATCATGTTGTGCTGCTATTTTCTCTTTCACTCCACTGCTGCTATCAATCACCTTTCAAGGTTTGGTTGCTTCAATGTTAAACTAGCTAGCTTTTTATTTTTTATTTTTCAACTTAGAACATCGTAACTACTGAAGTTTTGTTTCTATTTGTTTTTGTTGGTTAGCCTTTTATAATTATTTTTGATTATATATGTTCCTGTTGTAGGGAAGCGAGCGGGTAATCTTTCATGCAATAGAGAGTCAATATTTTGAGAAATTTCTGCTCACTCGCTTTCGCTCCAACAAGTGTAATTCATGTCAAGTAAGTCGCGACGCTTCCTTGTTGTATAATTGTTTCTTCACTTGTTAAGTACCTTTATTTTCATTTTACTCTTGGTCTAGGAAAAGGCATCATGTCATGATAAATTGTCTATAAGAGTACGATTTGGCAAGATTTTACTCTTGCACGCTTTGAAACTTCTCCACTATTTTCCTAATGATTTTGCATTGTCCATAGTCGAAACTAATGAAAATAAATCAAATCTTTTACTCATTTTTCCCCATTTGGTGGCATGGTGATCTTTGCATCGACTTGTCATTGTATCAATTAGGACTTCCGAATGCGGTGAACCCAAAAGCATGAATTTGGCATTCGTCATTGATTCAAGAGTTACCGGAGTCTCATAGCCAATTAAGTGAGGTATGCTCAAACTTTTTTTTTTTTTTGGGTATCTCATTAATTTTCTTTTTAGTACAAATGAAAAGAAGCATCTGTTTGGCTTGGCATTTTGGAGTAGTCACTCACTTCCAAACTTAATACAGTTTTGGCTTTAATCTCAATTTAGTTTTTTGTTTCTACTAAAAAATATAAAAAAAATTGAAGAAAATAATTATTGGGAAACTTGAGAAACAAACAAGATTTAATAACTATTAACTTTATAATTTAAGAAAAAGAACATGAACAAGTTAAAATAGTGGAGCAATATGGATCGAAATGTACTAAATTTAGCTAATTAATGAATTGCCCAACCAATTATGCTTAGTGTAGTATATTTACTTAATTTATTTAGTTCTAGGTGGCATGTTTAGTTACTTTTAAATAATTATTCTAAAATTACGTTTTTGTGTAGGATAGAGAGTGATCTTTCATGGGATTGAGGAATAATAATATTCATATAGAGTTTGCAAAAGTTAACTTTATGATAGACTTCAGATGATTCATCTTCCATCTGAATTGATTCTATTAATCTTTTTTCCTATGTGGCGATACTGATGGGACTCGACGGCCTATTGTTGGTATGTGTTAGTCTGAGAAGCCGTCGTTCACTTGCAGCGCGCTTTCAAACATCCTGCATAAAAGGAAAAAAAAACTAACATGGAGCCTATGCTTTCTATTTCAGCGGATTGGCTAAATTTCTGGAGATAGAAGATCAATGCAAAGCTTACACTGCAGGTGATGCCTAAAGTTTTTGCTTCATCAATTAAAGTTGACTTTAAAAACTTTGTTGATCAGCAACTGAAATGGTATGTCTGTACATTGTAACCCACAAGAAAATGATCTTGTCATGCTAGCTAGTTGGACATTGTTTGATGTTTTCCCTATTCATTGATATGTAATCCCATAATCCACAATTATCCATATACTAGATTAACATGAGGTATGTGCTGCATTATATATGTATGAATAAATATGTGTCTTTCTACGGCACCTCTGCACGCTTTTCTTCACCAAAACAAAACTTTTCATGTTATATTGTCATGAATGAACAATTTGCAACCAATTCTTTTTTTTTTTTTTTTTGTTTTGTTGATAATAAAACAATTTCTTTTTTTTTCTTTAATAAAAAGAGTAGGCTGTCACAGTTTAAAATACAGATTTCATATCATTTGGATTAATGCCAGAGATTGCTTTGCAGATTTTGCATTTTCATCGAGCAAACCTTTTTGACTCCAATGTTGTTATCAATGAACTTTTAATGTTAAACTATTAAGAGGGATTTGAATAGTTTGCAAAGCTCACCATCAATTGCACTTAATCGAGCACAATGGAAAAGTTTGATCCATGTAGCCGACCCAGGTTAATTTGGGACTGAGGCTATGTTGTTGTTGTTGTTGTTGTTGTTGTTGTAGTGTAGCTATTTTGTTGTGATCGAAATGTTCTTACTAAGTTCAAAGGAAAATTTTATAGGACCGCAATTAGGCCAGCTATGCTCTATGGAAGTGAATGTGGGCGGTAAAACAACAACAATTACATAAAATGAATGTAGCAGAAATGAGGATGCTTAGGTGGATGTGTGGTAAAAGTCGTAAAAATAGAATAAGAAATATAGAAATTCAAAGACAAGTAGGAGTAGCACCAATTGATACAAAGATTAGGGAAGGGCGGTTGCGGTGGTTTGGTCACCTGCAAAGACGGCCTACAAATGCCCCAACTAGAAAACTTGACTCAATAGAAGCTGTAGAAATTCGACGAGGTAGGGGCAGACCAAAGTTAACATGGGATGCATTAATTAGGAGGGATTTGAATGGTTTGAAAAGCTCACCATCAATTGCACTTAATCGAGCACAATGGAAAAGTTTGATCCATGTAGCCGACCCCAATTAATTTGGGATTGAGGCTATGTTGTTGTTGTTGTTGTTGTTGTTGTATTGTAGCTATTTTGTTGTGAGAGCATATATACATACATGGAATCTAAATATGTCACCTTGTTTAGTTCTTTGAACTCAAAGCATTTGAGGATGAAGTTATGCTTTTATTTGTTATTTTTAGTTAGCCTTTTAAAATTATTTTGGATTGTAGGAAAAGCGGGTAATCTTTCATGGAAAAGAGAGAGAGTCGAGATTTTGTGAAATTTCTGCTATTGCTTAGAGAAGTGTATAATTCATGTCAAGAGTTGGACATCACAAACTAGTTTTCCTCGATCAGGCTACTGTCATGATGAAATCTAAGGAATCATCTGCTAAGTAAGTCGCAAACCTTCCTTGTTGTATAGTTGTTTCTTCACTTGTTAAGTACTTTTATTTTCATTATGATCATGCTCTAGGAAAAGACGTCTGTCATGATGATTTGTCTATAAGAGTACGGATTTGGCAAGATTTTACTTTTCCCTTGAAACTTTTCCACAATTATTCCAGATGGTTTTGCATTGTTCATGGAGCCGCCAAGGTGACTAAATGATCCAATGCTATCTTGAAGTCCTCTGGTAAGTATACCAACGATAATAATTTTATTTTGTACTTTGCACAGGCTATCCAGTTTTTGATTGAGCTTAAAAAAGTTACAATCTTTACTTGGCAGCTCTCAAGCATCCTTCTAAAAATTAACATGGAGCCCTAGCTTTCTGAGATTGGATTGGCAAAGGTGATCTAGACATCAAAAACTTTTCCATCATAAGATTCAACTGCTAATACGGAAACAAAGTTACATGATCTATCACTGAATTGTTCTTTTTGTATGTGTATTTTTGTTTTCCTTTTTGCCTTGGTGTTCACATCGTGCCGCTTGAAACTGAATCAACCAGGAGATAGAAATGATGAGCCCAAAGGCATGAATTTGACATTCAACGTGAATTCAAGAATTTTTTAAAGTCTCGTAGCAAATTGATTCACGTATATATGGAGGTATATATGCTCAAATTTCTTTTCTACTATCTCATTGAATGTCTTTCAAGTTCAAATGGAAAATAAAATAAAATTTAATCTGTTTGCTTAGCATTGCCTATTACTATGAAGTTTGGAGTAAAAAAACTTACGCTAAAAGTCCCTTTTCTTTAGTGAAAATTGATTAGTTCATCACATTGATAACCATAGTGTGGAAAGCCATTTAGTTTTCTAGGAAATCAACTTCATTAGTATATCAGTGACTCATAATCACTTCAGTGTTGGCCAAGTCAATTGAAAATTAGATTAGTAAGAAAAAAAATAGATGATTAGTTGTCACGTAGCCAAATTTTTCGACAACATTTTCATTTGCTAATGTATGGCATACAAATCAAGTAAAGGGGAAAAAGGAATAAGAAAGCAAGGCGAAAAATTGTCTCCAGTTAAGCAACTGTGAATTGTTTCATGTATTGATGAGGTGACAAACATTTATTGAAGCTCACTGAAGCTTGGTATATGTTCGCAGTGATTTCAACCACCTATGCTGATTGTTAGAGTGCGAGGCAGGGCTGAACTACTTGTCACCCAGCGAGGGAACTGAACCCTGCCGAAGTTTCCAATTCATAGCGTTTTGAGATTGGTGATGATTTAAGCATGTTGGAGGAGCTGCGACAGCACCCAAAGCTGCAATGGCTGTTAATTGAGAATTTGGAGGGGCTCAATTTACTCAATGGATTGCATGTTGTGACACCTTGGAGATATGGGATTGTGATGCTATGAGGTTGATTCATTGATTTACGCAGCTTAGCTTTGTTTCCGTCCGCGAATTGGTGATCCAGCGATGAAAAGGAATCCTCTCCTTGCAAGGCCTGCAGGTTTATGAATTTGTTTCGCAAGGTTCAACTCTAGCTAGTTGCTACAATGTCTTCAAATTATTATTCTGCTTCCTATATATACCACTTGTAGGCATTGTGGAATCAAGTTCTTACGTGCTTGATTACGATTTTCTTTACACAGTGTTGATCAATGGAACTACTTTTATGCAATTTATGAATGTAAATTTTCAAAATATTTCAATACTGACAATTAAATGTTCTTTTGTAGGTAGATTTACTTATACATCACAATTAAACATGATATCCTTAAGTGCTTGGTATTGTTTTACAAGGTTTTTTTTTTTTTTTTTTTTTTTTTTTTTTTTTTTTTTTTTTAATTTCAAACAACTATTAGTAATTTTACCAAGTCATGTCACAAGAACTGCAGAATTTGCTCCCTGATATATCGGAGAAGTGGAATTCATACGTCAAGAGTTCGACATGGCAACTTAGTTCGGCTCTTGGTCTACTGTGAACCACTTTATGTTTTATGAAATGAATGAAATCACAGGGTTCATCTCCTAAGTGAGCTGCTGAACATCCTTGTTGCATTCCTTCTTCACCTATTATATACATTCACAATTCTGATTAGGTTCCTGTTATAGGACAAGGCGCCATTCGTCCTACAAGTACAGGAACCACTGTCTGGTTTTAGAGACAGTGCACTTAGGTTGAAATTTCTATATAGTTATCAAGATGCATGATCGCGCTGTTTAAGGTGAATTAATAATCGAAAGGCTTTTTTTCCCGTAGTGTGTTTATGCTAAGGCACAGTTATTACATTCTCTAAGCCTGCTATTGCTAGTGACCGCGTTGCAAGTTCTAACAGGAGTAGGACTTGTCGATTTGGTATTTATGATCTAATTTTTGCAGGCAAAAGAGCCGTAGCAGGTTTTATGGATCCACAGTTATGCAGGCAGCTTACTGTCATTGACCTCAAGACTATGGAATCAACCTTGGCCTTTGTATTTCCTTGTGAAGCCAAAGCAAGCAAAGATCGTCCAACGATTGACACGGTAGTTTGTCAGGTATGTCTAATAAATCAATCTTTTACTTCACTGTTCTATTGTAGAAGTAGTATATTTGATTAATGAAAATAGGGAATTGACATTCATAATTGGAACTAACAAAAATCAATCAAATCTTGGCCTCCTGACAGAAGAAAAGAAATATTGTTTTTGATCAATTATTAAACTGATAACCAATTGGGTGCATGTGCAATACACTTAAAAATTATGATTAGGAAACCATGGACTAAGACATATATTCATCAACAGTTCACACTGTAAAATATTGCCAATCGAACATCATAGGAGTTGGTTGGTTCGGCTCTGGCAAGCGCCTTGAGCGAAATCTGTATGAGCCTTAATTAGCCATACGTCTCTCGAGTTGTGTCTGCTACTAAATTGCTCATAATTTTTTGATGTTTTTTCACTTCCATAACTCTATGGTGAACTATAATTTCTTTCTCTTGCCTTAAGAAGTCAAGTGGTTCACATGTGAATTAAGTTGTACTCTAGCTCTCTGAAGTCTGAAGGAAGAAGAGTTTCATAAGTTTTGGATTTCTTCTCTGCACTGCCTTGAGAGAGAGAGAGATGTAGCTAGCTACTTGTGTTAGGAATGTTCATATGGTAATGTGTAGGGATTGCTTAATCAACAACAGCTAAATTATAAAAACGAAGTAAATCCTCTAAGAAGCTTTAACAATTGATGCAAAAATATTTAATCAAGTCAACAACAGCTAAATTATAAAATATTGTTAATTAGCTGGTATCTCTTTCCATATAATTAGTCTTAAATAAACTATTAAATGAAAGTTTATTTATGTATCTAGGTTGCAGTACTGTGTTATTATAATGCCTTTTTTTTTTAAGATGCAGCTGGCATTAATTGTCAGCAAATAAATAAAAGCAAATGCTTCGACAATGTGAAAGGTTGACAATTAACACAACTTGTCAATGAGAGAAAGGAAATGAACCATTGCTCCATGCATTTCTTAGCAATTTAGGTGAAGAAGTATATAATAACAAATATTTAGCATTTGGAGCAGCTTTTTGTTGATATGTTGCTTTTCTTTCTTCCTCAACTTCCAATTGTCATATTTAAGGACGTGTTTGAGAGCCCGCAAAAAATAAATATGATCAATAGCAGGTGCCTGACCTTCCTTCATAGTCTGAGCTTTTTTATTTCAGCCTTCCTTTTACATGTGATTGCCATTGATTTAGTCACCAGAGGCTTCAAAGAGAAACAACTGCAGTACACACACACACACACAAAGCTCAGTCCAACATGACAATCAAGAAAAAAAACAAATGAATTAAAAGAAATATTCTGGCTATGAATAAAACCAAGCTTTCTTTTCATCGAATAGCAAAGAAGATTTTCTTTCATTAGATGCAGAGATAAAAAAATTTGCCAGTCGAAAGAAAGATTACACAAGAAAAAGGATTACTAGCTAACTAGACTCATTCAGTCATTTGTAAAATTAGAATAAGATTATTAACACAAGTTGAGTACACTTTTAATTCGACTTGAGTAAATGAAAACAAGAGGTAAATGCTCTAAGAAACTTTAGCAAATGGTGCAGAACATTTACTCATCTCTATTAATGCTCGGTCGCGTTTTAAAATACCAGTCCTATTTTCTTTCTCGCACTTAGTCAACTACGAATGATTAATAATTGGTTATTAGCTGGCATCTCTTGAAGAGCTGATTGTGGGTGGCGCGGGAGAGATTGTGGAGAGGGCCATCTCTCTTGCTTTTGATGAGTTGGGTCTTGTGATTGGTGTGAATGGTGAGGTGATAAAACTCAAAGCTGTCCTCACCCACATCCAATGCCGTCCTGCAGGATGCCGAGGAAAAGCAAGTGAAGGAGAAGGAGGTGAAAGTTTGGCTTCAAGAACTCAAGCAACTTTCATACGATGCTGAAGACGCACTTCGACGAGATCGCATATAATGAACTCAAATACACTATTCGATGGCTCAATTATCCCTTACGACTTGCAGCTCGCTTTAAGATGGCTCATCAAATCAAAGCCATCAATCTGGAGCTGGATGGTATTGACAAGAGAAAGAATGCGTTCCAACTGAAGACTAATACTGATGCCTGTCACATATGTTTAATGCTCGAGAAACCTATTCATTTGTGGATGAATCCACTGTGATAGGGAGGGATATTGAAAAGAAAGAGATCACTCAAATGCTCATCAATGACGACGTCGGGTCCATCAGCAGCAGCAGCAGCAGCAACAACACTGATCATCAAGAGATTATTACTGCTCATCACAACATTGCTCTTCCGGTCATAGCTATCGTCGGTCTTGGTGGCCTTGGCAAGACCACACTTGCTCAATTAGTGTACAACAATGGTGCTGTGAAGAATCATTTTCAATTGAAAGTTTGGATTTGTGTTTCTACCAACTTTAGAACCACAAATCTCTTCTTTCAAATCTTAGAGCAAATCAATCCAAACAATACCAAATCAGAGTCATCGAGCGAGGAAGTCTTGCTGAAGGATCTTGAAAGCCAGCTAAAGGGGAAGAAAATATTGTTTGTACTTGATGATGTTTGGAACGAAGATGATGAAATGTGGGAAAAGTTTATTTCTCCATTGAGAAGTTTCAGTGCTGAAGGTAGCAAAATCTTAATTACTTCTCACAGCCAACAAGTTGCATCCGCTGCAAGAGCTCAAACCACGTATCAGTTGCGAGGCTTATCTGACGATACTTGTTTGGGTTTGATTGAAAGACGAGCATTTGTGTCTAGAGGACAAGTGAAAAGGACAACTCAGTTGGTGGAAATCGGAAAAGAAATCTCCAAGAAGTGTAAGGGTGTGCCATTAGCCACAAAATTACTTGGTGGTATGTTGCAGTCCAAAAAAGAAGTACATGAATGGTCGGTCGTGCGTGATGCTGGTTTTTGGAATTCGACTTCACATGATGCAAAACAAATTATGGAGGTCTTAAAGTTGAGTTACTACGATTTGCCATCAAAATTGAAGCCATGTTTTTCTTCTTGTGCAATATTTCCCAAGGATTATTTGATTTCGAGGAGTCATTGATCGAGCTTTGGATGGCACAAGGACTTCTTGGAGCATCCAATACTCAAGGAGAAATCATGGAGGATAAAGGTAATACTTACTTCAACATCTTGTACTCAAAATCTTTCTTTCAAGAAGCGAGAAATGAATGAATACGGGGAGGTAATAGAATGCAAGATGCATGATCTTATACATGATTTGGCTCAATCCATCAAGCAAGTTCGAATGCCAAAATTTTGGAGAGCTCAACAATTCTGTAGATTTTTCCAAATGTCGACATGCTTCTTTTATTTCTCCAAAGACACTAAAAGTCTTAACTAAAGCTAAGAAGGTGCGCACAATTTTTGGTTGGAGATCAACTTCTATAAAGTTCGATAATGGAGGTCCAGTGGGGGCGACTAAAATTAGCTCATTCTTTAAATTCAAGTTACTACGGGTTCTAGATTTGAGCGGCTTCAGAGGTTCTGATTTTTCTTCTTCACTTGGTAAGTTGAAACATTTGAGATACCTCGACCTCTCCTGCACGAGCATCAAGTCATTGCCAAAGTGGGTTACTCGGCTTTACCATTTGCAAACTTTGAAATTAATTTATTGTTGCGAGCTTGTTGAGCTCCCTGAAGATTTGATTAATTTGAAGAAGCTGAGACATTTGTTCATAGATGATGGCGAGAAATGGAAAAAAATGCCACAAGCAATGGGCAAACTTGATGAGCTTCAAACACTGTCGATTTTTGTGGGCATGCCAAGAGAATGAATTTCAATGTTGGAAAACTTGAACAATCTTCGAGGTATATTGGAGATTCGTCGTTTGGGTCTCGTGAGTGAAACAAGTTTATCCAAGAGAGCTAATGTAGTAAGCAAGAAGAGCAAGTTAAGGAAATTAAAGCTTTATTGGGATAGACATTCTTCTATTGGTGATGAGGGGGTTGATTTACAAGTGTTGGATGAGCTACAACCTCACTCAAATCTGCACGAGCTATTAATCGAAGGTTTCTGAGGAGTTGAATTTCCTAGATGGATGTCAAATGGTTCACTACTTCCTTAACTTGAAGTCCATGATGATAAGCAATTGTAGCTTTGTGAGCACATCCCTAGCTTTGGCAAGTTGCCTTGTTTGGAGATGTTGAAGATAATGATTATGAGTAATGTGAAAAGTATCGGTGGTTCAAAAGATGATCGGATGGACACTACCACAACTCCACAATCATCTTCATATAGTTGCTTAAAAGTGTTGGAGCTGGGTAGAATGCCTAATTTAGAAGAATGGTTTGAAGGAAATGAAGTTATAATGTTCCCTCACTTAGAAAAGTTGTCCATTACGAATTGCCCCAATTTGAGGATGACGCCTCATTTGTTCCCTTCACTTAAGTCATTGGAATTATATAATGTGTGGGACGGGAGTGGTGTCAATAACAAGCTCTCTCACCTCTCTCACTTCTCTCTCCATAACAAGATCTAAAGATCTTGAATTCCTCCCTGAAGGGCTCTTGAGGAAGAATGACAGTTGATTATTTTTAATATAGAGAAGTGCCACAAACTACAAGCTTTCAAAGAGGAGGGATTAATGGTTTCCAATAGCAGCTCCCTTCATGAATTGCAGATTGAAATGAGTGATGCTTTGAAATCCATTTCAGACTTGAGGGCTTAACTTCTCTTCAAAAGTTGAAGATTTGGAATTGTCAGAGAACTAGAGATGATACCGAAAGGATTTTGGAGTTCCTTTGTGGCTCTTGAGAGCTTGAACATCATTAATTGTAAGAGACTGAAAGGTACCATCGAGCTTTCGCAAAGCTTGAAGCATCTTCGAGAAGTTCAAATCGAGAAATGCCCTGATTTAAAAAGGTTTGATATTTGCAGTAGTTGAAGATCACCGAACAAGAACTCCATGCTCTTCTCTCGTTCCTGACTGCCCTTAAGAAACCGAGCATTGGCGGCTTCTCTCCCGCATTGCATTACTTCCCGCCATTAATCAGTGAGGATGAGGGTGATGATGCAGTAGAGTTCAACAATCTCCTCCCCTCCCTTCGTGAGTTAGAGATTATTGGGTGGCCTTCTCTCCAAGCCCTGCCTCACCACCTTCAACACCTCACCATGCTCAAATCCCTCAATATGGGGGCTTCGGGAATTTGACGGAATTGCCGGAGTGGATCGGAAACCTTGCATCCCTTGAAGAATTGCAGATTTGGCGGTGTAAAAATTTGACGCAATTACCTTCCAAGGAACAAATGCAACGACTCACCTTCCTCAAATCCTTGTCAATTGTGTTTTGTCCCCGCTTGAAGGAAAGATGCAGGAGAGATGGCCCAGAGTGGCCCAAGATATCCCACATTCCACTTTTACACATATTTAAAATGGGGTAAGTGATGTGGTGTGTTATGTATATAGGAATGCATGCTCTACTCTTCCATGTTTCTATTAATAACTATGTTTCTATTTATGGCGCCTCTGCATGCATCTTCTTCACCAAAACAATACTTTCCATATGTCTTTGCATTCAACTCATGACAGCATTTATGAATTAATTAATTGGTAGTAGAAGATCATGTTGTGCTGCTATTTTCTCTTTCACTCCACTGCTGCTATCAATCACCTTTCAAGTTTTGGTTGCTTCAATAATGTTAAACTAGCTACCTTTTTATTTTTTATTTTTTTACTCAGAACATTGTAGCTACGGAAGTTTTGTTTCTATTTGTTTTTGTTGGTTAGCCTTTTATAATTAATTTGGATTATATATGTTCCTGTTGTAGGGAAGCAAGCGGGTAATCTTTCATGCAATAGAGAGTCAATATTTTGAGAAATTTTCGCTCCTGCTTTCGCTCCGAGAAGTGTAATGCATTTCAAGTAAGTCGCGAAGCTTCCTTCTTGTAAACTTGTTTCTTTCACTTGTTAAGTACCTTTATTTTCATTTTACTCTTGTTGATATGTTGAGTTTCTTTCTTCCTCAACTTCCAATTGTCATATTTAAGGACGTGTTTGAGAGCCCGATCGAATTTCATGAAGAAAGAGCAAGATTGGTTCTAAAGCTTCTTTGCAAACTCAAGTTGTTAGAAGACAAAGTTCAATGGTCATTTCCGGAAAACTGTTACATCCAAACATTAATGGACCCTGAAGATCAGATCAGTCTTGCACAATGTTGATCAAGGTGGAGGCCCCTCTCCAATTCAGGCAGTACTCCTGATGTTGAATTACAAGATGTAATCAGTAGGGAGGGAGATTTCCATTATTATTTTTTTTTCGAGGTAAGTTTGACCTGTGTATTTGTTTCATTAATATGAATTATTTTTTCTGGTCATTAATTTGTTCCATGCACATCTTTCATGGATTTGAGTTTTTTCTAGTTGCTTCAATACTTATGTTTCATGTGTCATAAATATATGTTATATTTTTTTGAACACTACCACTGTACAGTTCAACTTACCATTGCAAAGAAAAATTTGATCTAAATAATGGCCAATATGAAGGCGGGTTTTTTTGTGACGACTAGAATGCCTTAAGATAGTGTTTTAGAATTATATACAAGGATGTTTCTAGTAGCATTTTATAAATGTAAGAAAAGTTTACGCATTAGCATTGATGAATCATTCGAATTCTGGCATCAAATAATTTCTAGATAAAGTTTCCCAATGTTCTTAAAATATGGTTGATATTACGAACGGAATGACAAATTAGAAGAATAAGAACTCAAAACGAACAACCTTAGATAACGCACGCAAAAAATAAATATGATCAATAGCAGATGCCTGACCTTCCTTCATAATCTGAGCTTTTTTATTTCAGCCTTCCTTTTACATGTGATTGCCATTGATTTAGTCACCAGAGGCTTCAAAGAGAAACAACTGCAGTACACACACACACAAAGCTCAGTCCAACATGACAACCAAGAAAAAAAAAGTGAATTAAAAGAAATATTCTGGCTATGAATAAAACCAAGCTTTCTTTTCATCGAACAGCAAAGAAGATTTTCTTTCATTAGACGCAGAGATAAAAAAAAATTGCCAATTGAAAGAAAGATTACGCTAGAAAAAGGATTACTAGCTAACTAGACTCATTCAGTCATTTGTAAAATTAGAATAAGATGATTAACACAAGTTGAGTACACTTTTAATTCGACTTGAGTAAATGAAAACAAGAGGTAAATGCTTTAAGAAATGAATCTATTTTAATTATGTACCTAGATCGGAATGCATTATTCTACTGCTACTAGCATTAATTATCAGCAAATAAAATATAAATGAAAGGCTTCAACATGTAAGGTTGACAAGCGATGAACCCAAGGAGAAGACTTGGTGAATTACAGAAGAGAGCAACTTAAACAACCACTTCATAAATTTCTAAGAAAATTGGGTGAAGAAGTGAGAACATAAACCAATTAAGCATTCATTTATAAACAAAAATAAGTTCCTACCTGGAAGGCTGGAACTTCCTCTCATCTTGCTAAAGGCACCCAAACAGCATTATGCTTCCTACTCATGCTATGTGATATAATTTCTAGTTTTCGTCACAAAACTAGATGCGTACCTTGCAAGTGGTTTGCATTGAACTCCGCCGCATTAACTCTCCTTGCAATCGCTTCAAAACTTCCAATAGATCTTACTACATACATGCCAAGTGCCAGGGACCAACAATCAAAGCTTACTGGCAAGACCATGGTATGTACAAGCATTTGTTTCCTCATGCCTTCACTTGGTAAGTCTCTTTGTTATTATCATTCAATCAACATATGCATACAGTTCTCCACAGGGGTTATCTTTTCTTGTTCTATGCTGTATGTTGATGTTGTTAACTGTGCTCTGGACTTGCACGTTTGTATGAGCCATGAAAACACCCTTCATGTGACCATGAGAAATATCCTAATAAAAAAGAGGAAAATACCAAGTTTTCTACATCAAGCAAAACTATGTTATATGAGTATTTCCATTAGCAATCCTCCATATATTCTAAGTGGAGGATGGTATGGTTCAAATGTGGTGATGATCTACTTCATATGTTTAGCTGTTTTATCGCAGGCCACAATTTGATCTTTCCTCCATAAGTTAAACTTATGTGAAGGTATTTCCGATTATGGATGGTCAATATCAATCATATTCATTAATTATGCAATTTATAACAGTTGCAGTAGGAGGTTTAGCTGCTGCCTTTCGATCGATGGCAATAGTATTCGATCCTCCATGTCGATCAGACAGTGCTGCAACTGAATTTGACGTCAGTATGCATTTTTAGGTTGAGATAGTTTCCTTCCAGTCTCTTGGCAATGATAGAGAGCTACGAAAAGTCTAAATACTACTTCCGTTGTATCTTCTACTTAAAAGGGGTGATTGTTATCACTACTAATTTGATTCTTTATGAAATACAGAATTGAGAAAGGTCTTCCATCCCAGAAAACTCTTTCCAAAGTGGATCATTAGGAGCAGTGTGGAAGACACGAACAAATGGATGATAGTAATAGAAATCCCCCAAATTATTTAGTCCGATTGTTATCCAGACCACCGTGCTCACCCGCCGCAAACTCTTTTAAATAAGTTGCAGCAAATTGGTATCGCCAAAGGGTACTATAAACTTTCATGTCTATTGATAGTCATCCTTGTAAAACTTGTCTCTCTTTCTATACCCTTTACTATTGCAGAACAACCTTTAATGCAAGCCTTGGATGAAGCTTTTGAAATTTGTTCGTTACATTGATGAGAAAATAAATGTTGGCAACTCTCAAGATGGAATGAAGCGTAGGCTTGCAAAAATCTTGTTGGCACTAAAGTATGTCCATCTGAGCAAAAAAATATTCCAGTACTCATAATTCAGGCATGTCGATAAATGAAGCATTTTCATCCATTAAAAGTGAAGGATTAGCAAAACAGAAATGAAAATCATAAGCTATTTCATCCATGGCCAAGAGTTTCCATCAATTGAGGAGCTTTATGAAGATTTGGAGCAGCTATTTGTTGATGAGTTGCTCTTCTTTCTTCCTCAACTGCCAATTGTCATATTTAAGGATATGAATGAGAGCCCAATTGAAGTCCTTGAAGGAAGAGCAAGATATGTTCTCAAGCTTCTTTGCAAACTCAAATTATTGGAAGACAAGGTTCAATGGGAATTTCCTGAATGGTTGCCGCGTCACAAAACTAATGAATCCTGAAGAAGAATGCAGCGATGATCATCTCAGGCTAGTTGATCAAGATGGCGGTGGCTCTACAATTCAAGTACCCAATGTAGGTGATCTAGATGTTGAAATAGGTTCAATTGCTTGAACATTATTTGACTTATCAAGATGTAATCACCAGGGACAATTTTTTTTTTTTTTTTTCCAGTTATTAATTAGTTCCATGCATATGTTTCATGGATTTGAGTTTCTTTCTAGTTGGTTCAATGCTTTATGTTTCAGTTTCAGGGATATTTGTTTTCTTCTTTGGCCTTTTATGTGCAGTTCGTGATTCGATATTGTGTTGTAAGTTGTAACATAAATATATTTTTACTTGTTCTTGAATACTATACAGTTGCCTTCAAAAAAATATTATACAGTTTAATTTACTATGGGGAAAAAGTATGATCTCAAGAATGCTTCGGCTTAATTGCTATAAGTAAATAATGAGCCAGGAGAGAATTTTTCTATGGCAATTCATTTTATTAGCATAGACATCAATTTTGCAGGACAGACACGGTTCATTCGGATGGTAATTAGGTAATATATGGGAACCTAAAAGAGTTACTGGTTGAAGCCTTGAAGGTGAGATTCGAAAGCACTTTTCCAATCTACATAAATTAAGAATGAAAAACATGGAATATGATTGAAGTATCAAAGCCAATAAAAGCACGAGAAAGGTCATCAAAATGCTATGAAGCTGAACCTGAGATGCTATCGACAAGCTTAACTACCTTAACATTGATAGCATCAAATAATTCATAGGTAAGAACATAATCACAAATCATAAGAATAAGAACTCAAACATGAACAACAAGAGATAACACAACCAATAAATATGATAAATAACATAAATAACGGGTCCAGCTACGGATAAAGTTTCTTAAAAAACGGGTACCCGTTTAATGGTTAATTTAAATAATATTTTATTTATTTATAGGGATATTTTGAAACTTTCATGATGTTTGTATTATAATTTCACTAATGATGATGTTATTTTTATATAAAAACTTGTAAGACTTGGATTTTGAATATGTAACATGTTTTTTTTTTTTTTTTTTTTGTAATGATGGAATGCACGGCTAATAAAAGTCATGCATTTTTGTTAATAATTACAACAACAACAACAACAACATAGCCTCGGTCCCATAGGTAAAAAAATTATTTATTTATTATATTAAAAAAGGGGCATGGCCGCTTTTTTTGCCCCCATCCTGAGTCCCTGAGCAATCCACTTCCCTAAGTTCCCATTTTTTTTTTTTTTTTTTTTTTTTTTTTTTTCAAACAATGCCTGAATGCCTCAGTGGCACACAAACGGACAAAATAGAAATTAGTTTGTTATTGAAAGTGGGCTCAACTGCTACTCCAATGCCAAGGTTGACTGACTACTCTCTTCCATTTCCATTAATCTTCAACTCATCTTCATCATCATCTTCATCTTCAGTGAAGTTTTTTTGAATCTGGGTATTGGAGAGAATCCAAAACAGATCAACAATGGCAGAAGATCTGATCATGGGCGGCGCAGGGGAGCTCCTGAACAGGCTCATCTCCTACGGCCTTGACGAGATAGGCCTAGTCTGGGGGTGAAGGGAGAGATTGAGAAACTAAAAGGAGTCCTTGCCAGGATCCAAGTCGTCCTCCAAGACGCCGAAACCCGGCAATTGGAGGATCGAAAGGAGTCGGATTCGGAGTCTGTTCGCCTTTGGCTGAAAGAACTCAAACTGGTGGCCTATGATGCTGATGACATTCTAGATGAGATTGCATACCAAACTATTGAATCCAAAATAATGGGGAGCAATAACAAGGTACTCAACTTCTTCTCCAAGTCTAATTCGATTTTTTCTCACGCCGATGTAGCGCATAGAATACAAGGAATCAATGACAAGTTGGATGCCATTGAGAGGGACAAAGAGAGGTTTAAGTTTCATGAAGTGGCAGTGTTAACAAAAACCATACTGAGTAGTGGTAGTAGTACTAGTTCATCAGGTGATTTGGAGACTGGGTCTATGGTCGACGAGTCAGGAATTGTGGGGAGGGGAGAGGATGTGTTCAAATTAGTGAGTTTGCTGGTTCATCATGAGGATGGCAATGGTGGGGATGCTGTGTCTTCTGTTGTTCCTATTGTGGGATTTGGGGGGCTAGGGAAGACGACGCTGGCTCGGTTGGTGTACAATGCGAAAGAGTTGGGAAGTCATTTTGATCTTAAGATGTGGATTTGTGTTTCCAGAGATTTCAATGTGAAAAGGGTATTGAGGGAGATGATGGACTACTTCACCTTCGAAACCGCGAGACATCATGATTCGTTGAGTATGGATTCGATTCAACGAGCTTTAGAAGAGAAGTTGAGGGGTCGGCGATTTTTGCTTGTTCTGGATAACTTGTGGATGGAGGATATGTTTGAGGAGAAATGGGAAGCTCTTGCAGTTGTGCTAAAACATGCCAATCAAGGAAGCAAAATGATTGTCACTACTCGTAGTAGCGATGTTGCTCGAACGGTACTTATAGGCAGCTCCTACATACATAATTTGAAAACTTTGCCGCCTAAAGATTGTTGGGAACTATTTGAGAGACGGGCATTTGGTAGCGGTGGGGGAGTAACAAAGACTCCAGCATTAGAAGCAATTGGATGGGAAATTGTAAGAAAATGCGGCGGCGTGCCTCTAGCAGTAAAAGCTCTAGGGGGGATGATGCGCTTGAAAAGGGACGAGAACGATTGGTTGGCTATGAAAACTAATGATATTTGGAATATGCCTGATTCTGATGAGAAGATTATGAAGGTGTTAAAGTTGAGCTTCGACAATTTATCGTCTCCTGTGAAGCGATGTTTCTCCTATTGCTCTATATTTCCGAGAGGCCATACCTTTAGTAGGAAGAAGCTAATCCAATTATGGATGGCAGAAGGTTTTGTTACCACTTCTGAAGCAAAGGCTCGCACATTGGAAGACGTCGGGAATCGATATTTCAGTATGTTGTATTTCAATTCTTTCTTCCATGATGTAGAGACCAACATATTTAAAGAGATAAAACGCTGCAAGATGCATGATCTAGTGTATGATCTTGCACAATTTGTGAGCGGTAATGAAGGTTCGATCGCGAATGCAGACGTGATGCCTAAAGATATTTCAGCGGTCCGTTACATGGGCTTCATATCTGGTGGAAGAGCAACAGAATTCTCGAAAGCATTGCACAAAGCGAGTAAGCTGCGCACATTTTTTTCATGTAACCGGAACGAAGTTCCTAGAGACGTGTTCATGAACTTGAAGTCTTTGCGTGCTTTAGATTTAAGTCGCACTTGGATTAAGGAATTGCCTTCTTCGATACGCAATTTGAAGCATCTCAGATACCTCGATCTCTCAACGACTGATATTGAAGAATTGCCTAAGTCGATTGCGTGCTTGTACAACTTGCAGACTCTAAGACTCAAGAAATGCAAGAAACTTAAAAGTGCTTCCTAAAAAGCTGTGGAAATTAATCAATTTGAGACATCTTCATATTGATTCATACAATGATTGGATTGGAATGCCGAAGGGGATAGGACGTCTAACATGCCTTCAAGTATTAAAGACTTTTAAAGTGGGGATTGAGGAAGATGGAAACTCCATTGCAGAGCTGCAACATATGAATCTCTTGAGGGGTAGAGTGAATATCTTGGGCTTGGAGAATGTTAAGAATGTAAAATATGCCAAGAATGCAAATTTAAAGGGGAAGGACAATATATCCTCTTTAGGCCTTGCATGGAGAAAGGAAGATGATGGCGTCGCTAATGTTAACGCTGACAATCTTGCATTGTTGGAAGCCCTGGAGCCTAGCCGTAACTTGAAAAAACTCGCTATTGAAGGTTTTGGAGGCGTAAATATGCCGACTTGGATCAGGAATGTCTCGACGATTAATAACTTGATTCAAATCGATCTCAGGCATTGTCATGGTTTTGAACATTTGCCTAGTTTTGGACAGTTACCTTTCTTAACTACAATTTTCTTCGTCGAAATGAGAAATGTGAAGCGTTTCGGGGATTGTGGTTCGAACAAGTCAAAAGAGGTAGCATACCCTTCACTAGAGACACTTGTATTCAGACAGATGCCTAATTTTGAAGAATGGCTGTTGGAGGAGGCTATGTGGTCTCACTCTTTTCCTTGTTTGATCGAGTTGTTCGTAGAGCACTGTCCTAAGTTGAAAGCAACGCCGCAAAGTCCGTTTCCATCTCTCAAGCGTTTGCAATACGAAGGACATAGTAACAGCGCGGGAATCAGGTCTATAGCGTCGAACCTTGCTTTCCTTACTTTTCTTCGCATCGAGGGGAGCTCCGATCTCAAGTTCTTGCCTCAGCATTTCCTAGAAAAGAACAAGCTGTTGAATACTCTAGGAATTGTAAATTGCCCCGAGTTTGAAGGTTTTCTTGAAGCTGAACATAAACATGGAAATGAAGAAGAATCCAATGTGTCTTCGACGGCGAACAGATCAAGAGTGCTCCCTGATCTTCAAATGTTACAGATTGGGGGATGTCCTCAGTTTAAAGATACTACAATGTCTCTTCCTTCGCTGAAGACATTGACTATTATGAACAGCAATGCTACCTTTGTAGAATTGTTTACAAGAAACCTGACTTCTCTCACTAACCTTGGCCTAGACATGATCCAAGATCTACTATATCTTCCACGAAATGTGTTGCGCAACAGTAAGTACCTGGAGAGACTACTCATTACCAACTGTCCACTAGTTCATTGCGGCGGTGTCTTTTGTGCAGAAAATAACGAAGATCTTCCGGTTAATTATCCTCTTGAAACGCTAGTGTTGAGCGGATGTCATCTTCTAAACTCAATCAATGTACCATTACCTGTATGTCATCTCTTGTTCGAGTTGAGATTGAAAATTGCAAAGGTCTCGAGTCATTCCCGGAGGGCTTGTCGTTGCTCCCCCACCTTCAGGCCTTGAGAATTGGCCAGTTTTGCGAGGATCTTGACTATTTCCCATTCCCTGATCTAGAAGAGCCACAAATGCAATTTCTGCGATAATCAACAGGACTTCACTTCTCTCGCTACCTTAGTACTTATCGGCTGGCCTAAGCTGAAGTCATTACCTCACCAGCTGCAACACCTCACAAAACTAAAGGCCTTGCGCGTTCAGGAATTCGGTGGCTTGGTTGGCCTAGCTGGTTTGGTAGCCTTGCATTGCTTCATTCATTGTCAATCTGTAGCTGTGAGAATATAATGTATCTTCCCTCCAAGGAAGTGATGCAGCAACTCACTTTGCTGGAAGAATTAGAGTTTAAGGATTGTCCTCTTCTAAAAAGCAGATGCAAACAAGATAAAGGGGATGGCGAGTGGAGTAAGATATCGCATGTTCCAACAATCATTATAAATTGATGATGATGATGATGATGATGATCTTGTTCAAGTTCTTTCTTGAGCTTGAGGTATGTTTCTTCTTTCCTTGCTCATTGATCTAGCAGCTCAACCACCGTTTTTAAGTAGTTAAATCTTTTCTTCTTCTTTTTGTTGGTTAGGAATAGGGTCGGCAAAAAAAAATAATTGTAAATAAAATATTTAATCATATTTAAAAATAAAAATCGGACAAAACGGGAGCCGTATGTTTTACAAAAATACGGTGCGGACAAAAAAAAAGTGCTCGTTTTAAGAACGGGAACGGTCCGAGCACTAATTTTAATCATTATAAGGGGGTGTCCAGTCCCCTTTTTTCGCCAGCCCTAGTTAGGAAAGTAAACGTCGACATCTAATGATCTTGGCTTAATTAAACCGATTTTTATCTGATGAATGTCATATGTTGATGGAAGCTGTAGTATATACTGATATAGTACAACACATTTGTTACAATGTTTGTTGTAAGTTGTAACATTGTTCTAACATAATTTGTTGAGTGTAGTTGAGCTGTTAATTAGAGAACAGTTAACAATACAAGAGCAAGAGCTGTGTGTTGTAACAATATTGTCAAACTACTAAGCCAATTTATGTGGCATGTGTTCCAACATTACTTCTAGTAGAGAATTTTGAGTCCTGCAATTCTCATTTCATTCATTGTTCCATTGACATTTCTTGAGGATTTAATTTATTTGGAATCTTCTTTTAATTGTATATATGATTTTACGTTATATGGAGTATTACTGATATTGGAAGGATCTCATGACTGCTCTTTTTATTGTTTCATTTGGTGATAGGTGAAGCGATCTTTCAAATAAAAAAAGTCGATGTGCGCGTTTGGAGAGGCACTCGGTTGGATTCATGCATGGAAGAGTGCTTTAGGGAGCTGGCTTATTTATATATTTATGTATGTTCGTCATTGTCTAGTATTTAAGTATGATCATAATTATGTACTCTTTTAACTCGGATTTCACGGCCTTTGGCCCGTGGTTTTTTCCTCCTATTGGAGGTTTTCCACGTAAAAAAATCATGTGTGTTATGAGTGATTGATGTTCTCGAATAGGTGATTTTATTGAATAATTTTAAGAGAGATGCTAGATGCTAGAGTGACTCAAAGCAAAACACCCGGTGGACCATCACACGCAGGCACTCGCCAAGTCACCCAAGTGCTTTGACCGGGTGTCTGGTGAGTCATCCTAGCATTTTCGTAATTTTAATGTTTGAATTTCATGTCTATTGTATTAAATTTCTATTCTCATTTTTGTTGTTTGTTGATATTATGGTATTTTTCATTGGGGGTGTAAAGCTAGAACTGGTATGTGGATTGAGTGATAAGTAGTGACCTTTAGTACCAATAAGTTTTTCAAGCAGATTGATGTTTCTTTTCCTCAAAGGAGTGTGGTGTAATGGCAACGAAATAAACATTATTAACTATGTTGTCTGATATTGAAGTTGCGAGTTTTTCTCGAGTTATTGTGCTAGAGCACTCGACTAACTCATATTAAATTAGTCGAACCAAATTAAGGTGAGTTGAAGAAGGGTTGGACACCCACTTGTATGATATCCCTAAAAAGTGAAATAATAACTATTATATTTCCCTTTTTTATTTTTACTCGTAATTATAGTCTACAAAAAGAGTACCAAGGCGATAGATGGCGTGTACAAATGATAAATGAGTGATCCAAAGCATTTCTAGTGAAATAAATGAGAGCCTTTTTAATAGTGAATATGAATTGTAGGTGTAAATTGATGTCGAATCGACCACGCGAAGAGAGGATGTGACTTGAATAGATATAGAAGTTCAAAAGTTATTCAACAATGGTGAATGTGGTGCACTTTCTATTTTACAAAATAATTATTTTTCTATACATTTTGGAGAGAATCTTGACGTAGTTATGGATTGCATCGTCTAGAACTAGCTATTCAAAATAGACAATGTCTATCCACGTCAGCTTCACATTCAAAATGCACATTCCATTGAAGAGTTCTTTCACCTCAATGTCTGTTTAGTCATAAGTGTCACACATTGACATCTAATCAATATTTCATTGGTGATGGCACTATGCTCTCATATCACTCGCTAAAAGGCAATGTTGGGCTAGGTTCCACTCGTATTAAGATTAATAGTCGTAGAACAATAGTCACGCTAAAGGCACCCCAACTATCAATAAGATCAACCCAACAATTTAAAAGGGACTGAAATCAAAATGACCAAATGAGAGTAAAAATTTAGTTTGCTCTTGGTTCGCAGCTATGGCTGTCCTTGGTTGTTTTCTTTTTACGATTTGGTTGATTCTGCTGATCGAGATCAAAATGGAGAATCACGAGGTTCATCTTCATTCAACATTTCCCTATTTCCCCTGCTTTCATTGCAATTCTCCTTAGGAAATTTGCCCTAAAACTTAAGAAATCGAATCTCTTATTCTCTCATTTGATTAATTGATAGTTTCATTTTAGATCTTGATTTGTACTGTGTTAATGCTAATCTCATCCACTAGTTTTTTTTTTTTTTTTTTTATTATTAAGTAGTCAAGGCTATCCGAGCCACTGTCAGACTGATGGTGGAATCGACTAATGCCTTTAGGGTTAGGAGGGTACTCCTGCCACTAACCCATAGGTCGAGAGAGAAATAGTCCAGTTGCTGCAAGTAGAACTCATTATCTTTGCCTTAGTCAGAGTATTATATAAGGAAATAGTCCAGTTGCTGCAAGTAGAACTCATTATCTTTGCCAGTTTTTCATATTAAGACTTATATATTTTTCCACCTATTATGGTGGAAAATTGAGTTTTCTATTAAGAAAATTTGAGTTTTCATATTAAGACACATTAAACTTATATTTAAAATATGAAAATTAATATATTTAACATATATGGTAAGTTTTATATTTATTTCAAATTTGTTGGTGAGTTTTGAGGGGAAAAAGTTCTTATATGTGCAATCAAACACATATAAGAAAATTTTCTTTCGAACATTTATTAGGAAAAATGTTCTTTTCTCATGGAACATTTTCTTAGTAATCAAACATGACCTAACTTAAAAACTTAAAAAAAAAAAAAAGCTTCGGTAAGATAGTTTGGACACTGAATTCAGACACCAACCCACTCGGTGCCTATGCGATACGCCTTAACATTTATTAGGGAAAATGTTCTTTTCTCATGGAACATTATCTTTGCCTTAGTCCTATTCATATTTCACATACTTTTTGAATATCACTAAATGCAGCGGACTCCATGCCTTGCAAGGCTTACCGTTCCTGACCGCCCTTGAGGAACTTGAGCTTGGCCCATTTTCGGAGGACTCGGATTGCTTCCCATCACTACTTGGTTGTGATTATGATGATGATGATGATAATGGTGATGAGGTAGCGTCCAACAATCCCCTCCTCCCCTCCCTTCGCCACTTACATATTAAGGGGTGGCCTGCTCTCCAAGCCCTGCCTCACCACCTTCAACACCTCACCATGCTCAAATCCCTCGAAATAGAGCACTTCACGAATTTGACTGAATTACCGGAGTGGATCGGAAACCTTGCATCCCTTGAAGAATTGGAGATTTGGCGGTGTGAAAATCTGACGCATTTACCTTCCAAGGAACACATGCAACGACTCATTTTCCTCAAGCAGTTGTGTATTGAAGATTGTCCCCGCTTGGAGGAAAGATGCAGGAGAGATGGTCCAGAGTGGCCCAAGATATCCCACATTCATATTTAGACATGTAATATAATAACATGAGGTATGTGATGTGGTGCGTTATGTATATAGGAATGCATGCTATAGTCTTCCCTGTTTGTATCAATAAATATGTTTCTATATATGGCGCCTCTGAATGCATGCATCTTCTTCACCAAACCAATACTTTCCATATGTCTTTGCATTCAACTCATGACAGCATTTATTTATTAATTAAATGGTAATGTGCTGCTATTTTCTCTTTCACTCCTCTGCTGCTATCAATCACCTTTCAAGGTTTGGTTGCTTCAATGTTAAACTAGCTAGCTTTGTGTTTTTTTTTTTTTACTCAGAACATCGTAGCTACTGAAGTTTTGTTTCTATTTGTTTTCGTTGGTTAGCATTTTATAATTATTTTGGATTATATATGTTCCTGTTGTAGGGAAGCAAGCGGGTAATCTTTCATGCAATAGAGAGTCAATATTTTGAGAAATTTCCGCTACTGCTTCTGCTCCGAGAAGTGTAATTCATGTCAAGTAAGTCGCGAAGCTTCCTTCTTGTAAACTTGTTTCTTTCACTTGTTAAGTACCTTTATTTTCATTTTACTCTTGTTGATATGTTGCTTTTCTTTCTTCCTCAACTTCCAATTGTCATATTTAAGGACGTGTTTGAGAGCCCGATCGAATTTCATGAAGAAAGAGCAAGATTGGTTCTAAAGCTTCCTTGCAAACTCAAGTTGTTAGAAGACAAAGTTCAATGGTCATTTCCGGAAAACTGTTACATCCAAACATTAATGGACCCTGAAGATCAGATCAGAATCTTACACAATGTTGATCAAGGTGGAGCCCCCTCTCCAATTCAGGCACTGCTCCTGATGTTGATTGATATATGTTCGCAGTGATCACAACCACCTATGCTGATTCTTAGAGTGCGAGGCAGGGCTGAACTACTTGTCACCCAGCGAGGGAACTGAACCCTGCCGAAGTTTCCAATTCATAGCGTTTTGAGATTGGTGATGATTTAAGCATGTTGGAGGAGCTGCGACCGCACCCAAATCTGCAATGGCTGTTAATTGAGAATTTGGAGGGGCTCAATTTACTCAATGGATTGCATGTTGTGACACCTTGGAGATATGGGATTGTGATGCTATGAGGTCTATTCATTGATTACGCAGCTTAGCTTTGTTTCCGTCCGCGAATTGGTGATCCAGCGATGCAAAGGAATCCTCTCCTTGCAAGGCCTGCAGGTTTATGAATTTGTTTCGCAAGGTTCAACTCTAGCTAGTTGCTACAATGTCTTCAAATTATTCTTCTGCTTCCTATATTTACCACTTGTAGGCATTGTGGAATCAAGTTCTTATGTGCTTGATTACGATTTTCTTTACACAGTATTGATCATTAGAACTACTTTTATGCAATTTATGAATGTAAATTTTCAAAATATTTCAATACTGACAGTTAAATGTTCTTTTGTGTGTAGATTTACTTATACATCACAATTAAACATGCTATGCTTAAGTGCTTGCTATTGTTTTACAAGGTTTTTTTTTTTTTTTTCAATTTCAAACAACTATTAGTAATTTTACCAATTCATGTCACAAGAACTGCAGAATTTGCTCCCTGATATATCAGAGAAGTGGAATTCATATGTCAAGAGTTCGACATGGCAACTTAGTTCGCCTCTTGGTCTACTGTGAACCACTTTATGTTTTATGAAATGAATGAAATCACAGGGTTCATCTCCTAAGTGAGCTGCTGAACATCCTTGTTGCATTCCTTCTTCACCTATTATATACATTCACAATTCTGATTAGGTTCCTGTTATATCTTACTCTTCATCGATATCGATGCCCCGTATTTGCCATTGCCTTCGTTGTATCATGGATTCATGGAGAGATGAGCTAGGCATGCAAGACAGATTGTCTCAAATAGTGATCATAGTTTGTGTAAACAACATGAATAAGTGGATGAATGTTAAAAAGAGGTCTCCCTCCGTATCAACACACGGTGCAAATACTATCGAGATCTCATCCCTCTATACAGAGGACATGCTCTCGGAACTCTTAAACAGATTCCTAGAATTGGCAAGAATGGTAATAGTATAAGAAGCAACAGAGTGACATGCCTCTCAATGACAGAAGCTCTTTGTGAAGCTTTCCAAATCTTGTACTACATTGATAAGAAAATGAATGTGGCAAGAATGGATTCTATAAAACTGCAATTGGCAAAGCTTCTTTCGGAAGGTCGAAGAAGTAAAAACATAAACTAATTAAGCATTCATTTATATATGAACACGTATAAGTGCCTACCTGGAACGTCCTCTCATCCTATTAAAGGCATCCAAACACAAAACTAGATACATACCTTGCAAGTGCTGCCACATTAGCTCTCCTTGCGATTGCTTCAAAACTTCCAGTAGATCTCACTACGTACATGCCAAGTGCTGGCGACCAACTATCAAAACTTATTGGCACAACCATGGTATGTATAAGCATTTGTTTCCTCATGCCTTCGGTTGGAATTAATCAGTTCAACAGAACAATTTCCAAAATGGATAATGAGGAACTGTGTAGAGGACGCGAACAAATGGACAGATCTAAGTAACATAAATCCCCAAAGCTACTTAGTCCAATTGTTATCCAGACCTCATGCTCACCCACCTCAACAACAACAACAACAACAACAACATAGCCTCAGTCCCAAATTAATTGGGGTCGGCTACATAAATCAAACTTTTATATTGTGCTCGATTAAATGCAATTGATGGTGAGCTTTCCAAACCATTCAAATCTCTTCTAATTAATGCATCCCATGTTAACTTTGGTCTACCCCTACCTAATTGAATGGGCATTTGTAGGCCGTCTTTGCAGGTGACCAAACTACCGCAACCGCATTTCCCTAATCTTTATATCAATTGATGCTACTCCTACTTGTCTTTGAATTTCTATATTTCTTATTATATCTTTACGAGTTTTACCACACATCCACCTAAGCATCATCATTTTACATTACGTTCATTTTATATAATTGTTGTTGCTTTCTTGCCCAACATTCACTTCCATAAAGCATATTGACCTAATTGCAATCCTATAAAATTTTCCTTTTAATTTAGTATGAACATTTCGATCACAAATCACCCATGTTGCACTCCGCCATTTCTTTCATCCAACTTGAATTCTATGTGTGACGTCATTCTCAATGTTACCATCATTTTGTATGATTGATCCTAAGTATTTAAAGTGGTATATATGGTTGGCCATTTGGACTCGGGTTACATTCCTTGTAGAACTAAGCTCTTTTCACTTAAGTCTCTTAAAGAGAGTCACGCTAACTCTTTTAGCGATAGTTGCTTTAAAGTCTATCGAAATAAGGTATAAAATAAATGACATGCTTGTCAATGGTTGTGCTTTTAAAAGTTGTAGCTGGAAGCGTTCCCTCAATTCTCGTGACCAAATCTATGACAGACGCTCTACGTGAAGTTTTCGATACTGTTTACTACATTGATAAGAAAATGAATGGATAAAATGATGATGATGATGATGCAGCGAAATGCAGGACGAAAAATGTTGTTGAATTCGGGGATCTAATGCAGATCGATCCAATGTGTTTGCATTAACATACATGCAGATACATTTAATAGTATTCAAATATATATAAATGATACATTGATTGATTGTGAGATTCAATAAATTGTTGTACTCTTATCTCACAAAGCAGTCAAAGAATAAAGAGAGCAGAACAATGCATGGGTGATTGTTTGCTTATGCTTTTGCTTTTGCTTTTGCTTTGTGTTTTATTACTTGTTCTTTTCTTTTTTTTGACACAGAAGTTAGCATCTAAGTAGTTGTTAAATTAATTAATATTATAATGAATCTAGTGTGCTGCATTATTCTAATACTTGTGTTTTTCTCCATTGATCTAAAGAGTGTTTTTGTGCATCAAAGATGGCTGAAATGATCGCTGAGGCTGTTGTAGGGGGGGATTGTGGAGAGGGTACTCACTCTTGCTATTGATGAGTTGGTTCTAGTGATTGGTGTGAAAGGTGAATTGAAAAAACTCAAAGCTGTCCTCACCCACATCCAAGCCGTCCTGCAGGATGCCGAGGAAAAGCAAGTGAAGGAGAAGAGGGTGAAAGTTTGGCTTCAAGAACTGAAGCAAGTTTCATACGATGCTGAAGACGCACTCGAGGAGATCGCGTATAATGAACTGAAATACACTACTGTCCGCAATAACATGAACAAGCTACCCGGATGGCTCAATTATCCTTCACGACTTGTAGCTCGTATTAAGATGGCTCATCGAATCAAAGCCATCAATCTGGAGCTGCACGTCATTAACGAGAGAAAGAGTGCGTTCCATCTGATCACTAATAATGTTGCGGAGCCTGCACAAACGTTTAATGCTCGAGAAACCTATTCATTTGTGGATGAATCCACTGTGATTGGGAGGGATATTGAAAAGAAAGAGATCACTCAAATGCTCATCAATGACGACGCGGGTCCAGAAGCAGCAGCAGCAGCAGCAACACTGATCATCAAGAGATTATTACTGCTCACCACAACATTGCTCTTCCGGTCATAGCTATTGTCGGTATCGGAGGCCTTGGCAAGACCACACTTGCTCAATTAGTATACAACAATGATGCTGTGAAGAATCATTTTCAATTGAAAGTTTGGGTTTGTGTTTCTACCAACTTTAGAAACACAAATCTTTTCTTTCAAATCTTAGAGCAAATCAATCCAAACAATACCAAATCAGAGTCATCGAGCGAGGAAGTCTTGCTGAAGGATCTTCAAAGCCAGCTAGAGGGGAAGAAAATATTGCTTGTACTTGATGATGTTTGGAACGAAGATGATGAAATGTGGGAAAAACTTATATCTCCATTGAGAAGTTTCACTGCTAAAGGTAGCAAAATCTTAGTTACTTCTCGCAGCCAAAAAGTTGCATCCGCTGCAAGAGCTCAAACCACGTATCAGTTATGAGGCTTATCTCGACGATGCTTGTTGGGGTTTGATTGAAAGACGAGCATTTGTGCCCTGGGGACAAATGATAAGGACACCTCAGTTGGTGGTAATTGGAAAAGAAATCTCCAAGAAGTGCAAGGGCGTGCCTTTAGCCGCAAAAGTACTCGGCGGTATGTTGCAGTCCAAAAAAGAAGTACATGAATGGTCGAGCGTGCGTGATGCTGGTTTTTGGAATTCGACTTCAGATGATACAAAACAAATTATGGAGGTCTTAAAATTGAGCTACGACAATTTGCCATCAAAATTGAAGCCATGTTTTTCTTACTGTGCAATATTCCCCAAGGATTATTGGATTTCGAGGGAGTCATTGATCCAGCTTTGGATGGCACAAGGACTTCTTGGGGCATCTAACAGTTCTCAAGGAGAAACCATGGAGGATAAAGGCAATACTTATTTCAACACCTTGTACTCAAAATCTTTCTTTCAAGAAGCGAGAAATGAATGAATACGGGAGGTAATAAAATGCAAGATACACGATCTTGTAAATGATTTGGCTCAATCCATCTGCAAGTTCGAATGCCAAAATCTTGGAGAGAGCAACAATATTGTGGATTTCTCCAAATGTCGACATGCTTCTTTTATTTCTCCAAAGACACTAAAAGTCTTAACTAAAGCTAAGAAGGTGCGCACAATTTTTGGTTGGGAATCAGATTCTGACGATGGAGGTACGGTGGGGGCGACTAAAATTAGCTCATTCTTTCAATTCAAGTTACTACGGGTTCTAGATTTGAGCGGCTTTAGAGGTTCTGATTTTTCTTCTTCACTTGGTGATTTGAAACATTTGAGATACCTCGACCTCTCTTTCACGAGCATCAAGTCATTGCCAAAGTGGGTTACTCGGCTTTACCATTTGCAAACTTTGAAATTAATTGAGTGTCCCGGGAGCTTGTTGAGCTCCCTGAAGATTTGATTAATTTGAAGAAGCTGAGACATTTGTTCATAGATGATGGCAAGAAATGGAAAAAAATGCCACAAGCAATGGGCAAACTTGATGAGCTTCAAACACTGCCGGTGTTTGGGGCATGCCAAGAGAATGGAATTTCAGTGTTGGAAAACTTGAACAATCTTCGAGGTACATTGGAGATTCGTCGTTTGGGTCTCGTGAGAGAAGCAAGCTTAGCCAAGAGAGCTAATGTTTTAAGCAAGAAGAGCAAGTTACGGAAATTAGAGCTTTATTGGGATAGATATTCTTCTATTGGTGACGAGGGCGGTGGTGATTTACACGTGTTGGAAGAGTTACAACCTCATCCAAATCTGCATGAGCTGTTTATCAAAGGTTTCAAAGGAGTTGAATTTCCTAGATGGATGTCAAATGGTTCACTACTTCCTAACTTGAAGTCCATGAAGATAAGCAATTGTAGTAATTGTGAGCACATCCCTAGCTTGGCGAGTTATCTTGTTTGGAGATGTTGGAGATAACGTATATGAGAAATTTGAAGAGTATCGGTGGCTCGAAAGATGGGCAGATGGACACTACCACAACTCCACAATCATCTTCATATAGTTGCTTAAAAGTGTTGGAGCTGGGTAGAATGCCTAATTTAGAAGAATGGTTTGAAGGAAATGAAGTTTGCTTTTAAGGAGTTGTCTATCAAGAATTGCCCCAATTTGAGGATGACGCCTCATTCGTTTTCTTCACTTAAGTCGTTGACATTAGAAAATGTGGGTGGGATGGGAGTGGTGTCAATAACAAGCTCTCTCACCTCTCTCACTTCTCTCTCCATAGACGCCTGTTGTAAAGATCTTAAATTCCTTCCGAATGGTCGCCGACGAACAATGACCAGTTGATTATTTTTAATGTAGAGGAGTGCCCCAAACTCCAAGCTTTCAAAGAGGAGGGATTAATGGTTTCCAATAGCAGCTCCCTTCGTGAATTGAAGATAGGAGATTGTGATGCTTTGAAATCCATCTCAGACTTGAGGGGCTTAACTTCTCTTCAAAAGTTGGAGATTCGGAGTTGTGGAGGACTAAAGATGATACCGAAAGGATTCTGGAGTTCCTTTGTCGCCCTTGAGAGCTTGAACGTCTTTGGATGTAAGAGACTGAAAGGTATCATCGAGCTTTCGCCGAGCTTGAAGCATCTTCGACAAGTTCGAATCGAGAAATGCCCTAATTTGGAAGGGTTTGATATTTGCAATGGTATCTTCTCGTGCTGTCACACCTTAGAGATATATAAGTGCAATGCTATTTCATCTATCGACGTGCGAAGCTTTGCTTCTCTTCGTGAATTGAACATCACTAAATGCAGCGGACTCCATGCATTGCAAGGCTTACCGTTCCTGACTGCCCTTGAGAAACTGAGCATTGGCGGCTTCTCTCGTGCGTTGCATTACTTCTCTACATTAATCAGTGAGGATGAGGGTGATGATGCAGTAGAGTTCAACAATCTCCTCCCCTCCCTTCGTGAGTTAGAGATTATTGGGTGGCCTGCTCTCCGAGCCCTGCCTCACCACCTTCAATACCTCACCACGCTCAACTCTCTCTCAATACTTAGATTCAATTGTTTGACGGAATTGCCGGAGTGGATCGGAAACCTTGCATCCCTTAAGGAATTGCAGATTATGTCGTGCGCCAATCTGACACATTTACCTTCCAAGGAACAAATACAAGGACTCACCTTCCTCAGGAAGTTATATATTGGTCGGTGCTCTAAGTTTCAATCAATCAAACAACCAGTTCTCCCGTGGTGTGACACCTTCCTACATGAGTTGCAGCTATGGTTTTGCGATGGTGTGACATCTATTGACTTGGGAAGCTTTGTTTCTCTTCGTATATTGAATGTCTGCTTCTGTAGTGGACTACAAGCATTGCAAGGCTTACCATTCCCGTGGTGTCACACTTCTTTACAGCAGTTGCGGATATGGAAATGCGATGGTGTGACATCTATTGACTTGGGAAGCTTTGTTTCTCTTCGTGAATTGAATATCACTAAATGCAGCGGACTCCATGCCTTGCAAGGCTTATTGTTCCTGACCGCCCTTAAGGACCTTGAGCTTGGCCCATTTTCGGAGGACTCGGATTGCTTCCCATCACTACTTGGTGGTTATTATGATGATGATAATGGTGATGAGGTAGCGTCCAACACTCCCCTCCTCCCCTCCCTTCGCGGCTTATATATTAATGGGTGGCCTGCTCTCCGAGCCCTGCCTCACCACCTTCAACACCTCACCATGCTCAAATCCCTCAGTATAAAGGACTTCACGAATTTGACGGAATTGCCGGAGTGGATCGGAAACCTTGCATCCCTTAAAGAATTGCAGATTATGCGGTGCACCAATCTGACACATTTACCTTCCAAGGAACAAATGCAACGACTAACCTTCCTCAAGTACTTGTCGATTATCGATTCTCCCCGCTTGAAGAAAAGATGCAGGAGAGATGGTCCAGAGTGGCCCAAGATATCCCACATTCCACATTTAGGCATGTACTAGAGATTAAAATGAGGTATGTGATGTGGTGCGTTATGTATATAGGAATGCATGCTCTACTCTTCCCTGTTTCTATCAATAAATATGTTTCTATTTATGGCGCCTCTGAATGCATGCATCTTCTTCACCAAAACAATACTTTCCATATGTCTTTGCATTCAACTCATGACAGCATTAATTAATTAATTAATTAATTAATTGGTAGTAGAAGATCATGCTGTGCTGCTATTTTCTCTTTCACTCCACTGCTGCTATCAATCACCTTTCAAGGTTTGGTTGCTTCAATGTTAAACTAGCTTGCTTTGTGTGTGTGTGTGTGTTTTTTTTTTTTTTTTCCCTTACTTAGAACATTGTATATAGCTACTGTGATGTGTGAGCATGTATATGGATATCAAAAAAACATTGGTTGTACAGGATGATGTTTTGTTTCCATTTGTTTTTGTTTGTTAGCCTTTTATAATTATTTTGGATTATATATGTTCCTGTTGTAGGGAAGCAAGCGGGTAATCTTTCATGCAATAGAGAGTCAATATTTTGAGAAATTTCCACTACTGCTTCTGCTCCGAGAACTGTAATTCATGTCAAGTAAGTTGCGAAGCTTCCTTCTTGTAAACTTGTTTCTTTCAATTGTTAAGTACCTTTATTTTCATTTTACTCTTGCACGCTTTGAAACTTCCCCACTATTTTCCTAATGATTTTGCATTTTTCATAGTCGAAACTGATAAAAATCAATCAAATCTTTTACTCATTCAATATGTCTCATGGGCTATACTTGAAGAAACTATCATGATCTTAGATTCCTCATTTTCGACGTGGATTTTTCAGCATGCTACATATGTCATGCGCTTTCCTTTTTTTTTTCCCATTTGGTGGCATGGTGATATTTGCATCCGACTTAATTATCATTGTATCAATCAGGACTTCCGAATGCGGTGAACCCAAAAGCATGAATTTGGCAATCGTTATTGATTCAAGGGTTAACAGAGTCTCATAGCCAATTATGTGAGGTATGCTCAAACTTGTTTTTTTACTACAAATGAAAAGAAGCATCTGTTTGGCTTGGCTTGGAATTTTGGAGTAGTCACTCCCTTCCAAACTTAAGCCTACCCATAAACTAGTCTCTCCACTCTTTAGACTTGGACCAAGCCTACTCGTGTAGAAATGTCTTTGAGATGTTGAAGTGATTGTGAACCCTTCTCGCTTTCGAGCGGTACAAAGTTGTTGCCGCCCTGCTGTGTCATCTGTTGATCTTCATGAGTTGTTTCAGTTTGCTATCTGATTACCAAGATCTAATATTGCAACGAATTACTGTTATCAACTCTCATGTGAATATATGTCATGTTATATATTTGAGTTAGCAAATTAAACTCAGTAAGTATGTTTACTTAATTTACTTAGTTCTAGGTGGCATGTTTAGTTAGTTTTAAATAATGATCGAGTGATCTTTCATGGGATTGAGGAATAATAATATTCATATAGAGTTTGCAAAAGTTCACTTTATGGTAGACTTCAGATGATTCATCTTCCATCCGAATTGATTCTATTAATCTTTTTTCCTATGTGGTGATACTGATGGGACTCGACGGCCTATTGTTGGTATGTGTTAGTCTGAGAAGCCGTCGTTCACTTGCAGCGTGCTTTCAAACATCCTGCCTAAAAGGAAAAAAACTAATATGGAGCCCATGCTTTCTATTTCAGCGGAATGGCTAAGTTTCTGGAGATAGAAGATCAATGCAGAGCTTACAATGCAGATGATGCCTAAAGTTCTGGCTTCATCAATTAAAGTTGACTTTAAAAACTTTGTTGATCAGCAACTGAAATGGTAAGTCTGTACATTGTAATCCACAAGAGAATGATCTAGCCATGCTCTAGCTAGTTGGACATTGTGTGATTTTTTCCTTATTCATTGATATGTAATCCCATATTCCACAATTATCCATATACTAGATTAACATGAGGTATGTGCTGCATTATATATGTGTAAATAAATATGTTTCTTTCTACGGCACCTCTGCACGCTTTTCTTCACCAAAACAAAACTTTTCATGTTATACTGTCATGGATGAACAATTTGCAACCAGTTCTTTTTTGTTTTTTTTTTTGGTTGATCATAAAACAATTTTTTTTTTCTTTAATAAAAAATAGTCTGTCACAGTTTAAAATACAGATTTCATATCATTTTTATTTTATTTTTACAATCACAAGACACCATGATTCAAATAGACAATTGCTCTTGCGCTGAAGTTTCTCCATTACTCAGCTGATTTGGATGTGCATGAAATAATACAATTGCTTCTGAATTGATTTTCTATTTCTTGGTGCGTATATGCTTCCTCATTTGGATTAATGCCAGAGATTGCTTTGCAGATTTTGCATTTTCATCAAGCAAACCTTTTTGACTCCAATGCTGTTATCAATGACCTTTCAAGGTTTGGTGGCTTGAATGTTAAACTAGCTTTGTATCTTTTTTTCTTTTTTTTTTTTTCTCGAAACATTGTAGTCTTGGATGAAGCTATCGAAATTGTTTATTACATTGATAGGAAAATAAATGTTGGGAACTTTCAAGATGGAATCAAGCGTCGAATTGCAAAAATTTTGTTGGCACATAAAAATTTTCTTCTGAGCAAAAAAGATTCCAATGCTCGTTTGGACACGTCGGTGAATGAAGCATTATCATCTATTGAAAATGAATGGAACGCATTCCCTGATGGACTAGCACATAGAGAAATTACAGTCATTATGGATTTCATTAGTGTTCAAGAGTATGCATCTATTGAGGAGCTTTACGAAGATTTGGAGCAGCTATTTGTTGATATGTTGCTCTTCTTTCTTCCACAACTTCCAATTGTCATTTTTAAGGATGCGAGTGAGAGCCCAATTGAAGTCCATGAAGAAAGAGCAAGACATATTCTCAAGCTTCTCTGCAAACTCAAATTATTGGAGGACAAAGTTCAATGGCTGTTTCCTGAAGGAATCACGAGACTAATGGATCCTAACGATGAGCAAGCAAGAAATACTGAAAACCAGAATCTCAGGCTAGTTGATCAAGATGGTGGTGGCTCTACAATTCAAGTACCTAATGTAGGTGATCTAGATGTTGAAATAGGTTCAATTGCTTGAACTTTATTTGACTTATCAAGATGTAATCACCAGGTAATATTTTTTAGTTTTTTTTCCAGTTATTAATTAGTTCCATGTATATGTTTCATGGATTTGAGTTTCTTTCTAGTTGGTTCAATGCTTTATGTTTCAGTTTCAGGGATATTTGTTTTCTTCTTTGGCCTTTTATGTGCAGTTCATAAGTCAACTGTATTGTGTTGTAAGTCGTACCATAAATATATTTTGCTTGTTGTTCTTGAATACTATAAAGTTTAATTAACTATTGGGAAAAGTTTGATCTAAAAAATGGCCTATTTTTATGCAGGTGCTTTGCGAAGACTCCAGGCCGCCACAGATGACACATTCATGTCCCATCAGCCACTGTCTTATAAATGCTATAGAATGCTTTCCAAGAGGATATTATAAGTGCAGTGAAAATACATAGAAAAAATTTTCAGATAGTGAGAATTATACAACTATGTTTCTAATAGCATTTCATAAATATGTAAAAGAAGTCTACCACCCAGTTCCTAACTTTTTGCAACATTGATGAATCATCCAAATTCTAGCATCAGATAATTTCTAGATGAAATTTCAGCTATGCTCTTAAAATATAGGTTGATATTATGAACAGAATGACAAACTAGAAGAATAAGAACTCAAATATGAATAACCAGAGACAATGGAAACAAGAAATATGATCAATAGCAGATGCCTGACCTTCTTTAGCAATTTGGGTTTTTGACTTTGTACCCTTCCTTTTACATGTTTTTGCCCTTGATTCAGACATCAGAGGCTTCAAAGAGAAACTGGAGGAATATTACAATAATAAAATGACTATTAAAATAAAGGGCGCTTCAACGATAAAAGATAATCAAAAGGTTACCAAAGAACTAGTAGACTAGTCAATGAAAGAAAGGAAACTAAACAAGGAATACTAGCTAGCAAGTGTCATTTGCACAATTAGAATGAAATGATTATCAACACAAACTGAGTTTCTTTTAATCTGATTTGAGTTTGCGAAAAAAACGAAGTAAATCCTCTAAGAAGCTTTAACAATTGATGCAAGAATATTTAATCAAGTCACAACAACAACAACATAGCCTCAATCTCAAATTAACTGGGGTCGGCTTAACGCACCCTTGCTCATTTCTCACTACACCCGGGCTCCGATGCAGCGCGTCGCTAGGTGGGAACGCCCCAACATTTATTTATGTTTGATCCATTTTATGAAAAGTGATAAAAGTTTTACGCTGGTTGTCAACTTATCGCAAAATATTTAATCAAGTCAACAACAACTAAATTATAAAATATTGTAAATTAGCTGGTATCTCTTGGCATATAATTAGTCTCAAATAAACTATTAAATGAAAGTTTATTTATGTATCTAGGTTGCAGCAGGTTGCAGCACTGTGTTATTATAATGCTTTTTTTTTTTTTTAAAGATGCAGCTGGCAACAATGTGAAAGGTTGACAATTAACAGAACTTGTCAATGAGAGAAAGGAAATGAACCGCTGCTCCATGCATTTCTTAGCAATTTAGGTGAAGAAGTATATAATAATAAATATTTAGCATTTGGAGCAGCTTTTTGTTGATCTGCTTTTCTTTCTTCCTCAACTTTCAATTGTCATATTTAAGGAAGTGTTTGAGAGCCCGCAAAAATAAATATGATCAATGGCGAGATGCCTGACCTTCCTTCATAGTATGAGCTTTTTTATTTCAGCCTTCGTTTTACATGTGATTGCCATTGATTTAGCCACCAAAGGCTTCAAAGAGAAACAACTGCAGTACACCAAACACACACATCGCACAAATAGCTCAGTCCAACATGACAACCAATAAAAAAAAATTAATTAAAAGAAATATTCTGGCTATAAATAAAACCAAGCTTTCTTTTCATCGAATAGCAAAGAAGATTTTCTTTCATTAGACGTAGAGATAAAAAAAAAATTGCCAGCCAAAAGAAAGATTACGCTAGCAAAAGGATTACTAGCTAACTAGACTCATGCAGTGATTTGTAAAATTAGAATAAGATGATTAACACAAGTCAAGTTGAGTACACTTGTAATTCGAGTTGAGTAAATGAAAACAAGAGGTAAATGCTCTAAGAAACTTTAGCAAATGATGCCAGAACATTTACTCATCTCGATTAATGCTCGGTCTAGCTCGTTTTAAAATAGCAGTCCTATTTTCTTTCTTGCTTTTAGTCAACTACGAATGATTAATAATTTAACAATAAGTCTACTTGGACTCATGAGTCCGGACTCATAGGGTGATTTTTAAATTTTTTATAAATATTTAAGGAGTATAATAGGAATTTTACAAGTGATTATGGTTGTTTCATTAATTGCTCAAGGATGTATTTGAAATTAAAAAAAAGTTTTGAGTCCGGACTCACGAGTCCAAATAAGATTACCCATAATTTAATTGGTTATAAGCTGACATCTATTGCCAAGAAATGAATCTATTTTAATTATGTATCGAGATCGGAATGCATTATTCTACTGCTACTAGCATTAATTATCAGCATGTGAAATTGTAGTCTCCCTTGCCTTCCATACGAATTAATTAGTCAAGTGGTTCACATGTGAATTAATTAATTACTTAAGAAACGAGAGAGAGTTCATCAGTTTTGGACTGCTAATTTCTTTTGCACTGCCTCCTTCCTTGTGTAACTTGTGTTTTTGCTTCTCATCAAGGAACAAATTAATAATGGCTGAAGATCTCATTGTGGGTGGCGCTGGAGAGGTCGTGAAGAGGGCCATCTCTCTTGCTATTGATGAGTTGGGTCTTGTGATTGGTGTGAAAGGTGAATTGAAAAACTCAAAGATGTCCTCACCCACATCCTTGCCGTCCTGCAGGATGCCGAGGAAAAGCAAGTGAAGGAGAAGGAGGTGAAAGTTTGGCTTCAAGAACTCAAGCAACTTTCATACGACGCTGAAGACGTACTTGACGAGATCGCGTATAATGAACTGAAATACAGTACTGGATGGCTCAATAATCTTTCACGACTTGTAGCTCGATTTAAGATGGCTCATCAACTCAAAGCCATCAATCTGGAGCTGGATGGTATTGACAAGAGAAAGAGTGCATTCCAACTGAAGACTACTAATAATGTTGCGGAGCCTGTACAAACGTTTAATGCTCGAGAAACCTATTCATTTGTGGATGAATCCACTGTGATAGGGAGGGATATTGAAAAGAAAGAGATCACTCAAATGCTCATCAATGACGACGTCGGGTCCAGCAGCAGCAGCAGCAGCAGCAGCAGCAACACTGATCATCAAGACATTATTACTGCTCACCACAACATTGCTCTTCCGTCATAGCTATCGTCGGTCTTGGAGGCCTTGGCAAGACCACTTGCTCAATTAGTGTACAACAATGATGCTGTGAAGAATCATTTTCAATTGAAAGTTTGGATTTGTGTTTCTACCAACTTTACAACCACAAATCTCTTCTTTCAAATCTTAGAGCAAACCAATCCAAACAATACCAAATCAGAGTCATCGAGCGAGGAAGTCTTGCTCAAGGATCTTCAAAGCCAGCTAGAGGGGAAGAAAATATTGTTTGTACTTGATGATGTTTGGAACGAAGATGATGAAATGTGGGAAAAATTTATATCTCCATTGAGAAGTTTCAGTGCTAAAGGTAGCAAAATCTTAGTTACTTCTCGCAGCCAACAAGTTGCATCCGCTGCAAGAGCTCAAACCATTTATCAGTTGCGAGGCTTATCTGACGATACTTGTTGGGGTTTGATTGAAAGACGAGCATTTGTGCATGGGGGACAAGTGATAAGGACACCTCAGTTGGTGGTAATCGGAAAAGAAATCTCCAAGAAGTGCAAGGGCGTGCCATTAGCCGCAAAAGTACTCGGCGGTATGTTGCAGTCCAAAAAAGAAGTACATGAATGGTCGAGCGTGCGTGATGCTGGTTTTTGGAATTTAACTTCAGATGATACAAAACAAATTATGGAGGTCTTAAAATTGAGCTACGACAATTTGCCATCAAAATTGAAGCCATGTTTTTCTTACTGTGCAATATTCCCCAAGGATTATTGGATTTCGAGGGAGTCATTGATCCAGCTTTGGATGGCACAAGGACTTCTTGGGGCATCTAACAATTCTCAAGAGGAAATCATGGAGGACAAAGGCAATACTTATTTCAACACCTTGTACTCAAAATCTTTCTTTCAAGAAGCAAAAATGAATGAATACGGGAGGTAATAAGATGCAAGATGCACGATCTTGTAAATGATTTGGCTCAATCCATCTCGCAAGTTCGAATGCCAAAATCTTGGGAGAGCAACAATACTTTGTAGATTTCTCCAAATGTCGACATGCTTCTTTTATTTCTCCAAAGACACTAAAAGTCTTAACTAAAGCTAAGAAAGGTGCGCACAATTTTTGGTTGGGAATCGGATTCTGACGGAGAGGAGTTCGATGATGGAGGTACGGTGGGGGCGACTAAAATTAGCTCATTCTTTAAATTCAAGTTACTACGGGTTCTAGATTTGAGCGGCTTTAGAGGTTCTGATTTTTCTTCTTCACTTGGTAAGTTGAAACATTTGAGATACCTCGACCTTTCTGAGACGAGCATCAAGTCATTGCCAAAGTGGGTTACTCGGCTTTACCATTTGCAAACTTTGAAATTAATTCATTGTTACATGCTTGTTGAGCTCCCTGAAGATTTGATGAATTTGAAGAAGCTGAGACATTTGTTCATAGATGATGGCCGGAAATGGAAAAAAATGCCACAAGCAATGGGCAAACTTGATGAGCTTCAAACACTGCCGGTGTTTGGGGCATGCCAAGAGAATGGAATTTCGGTGTTGGAAAACTTGAACAATCTTCGAGGTGCATTGGAGATTCGTCGTTTGGGTCTCGTGAGAGAAGCAAGCTTAGCCAAGAGAGCTAATGTTTTAAGCAAGAAGAGCAAGTTACGAAATTAGAGCTTCATTGGGATAGAGATTCTTCTATTGGTGACGAGGGTGGTGATTTACAGGTGTTGGAAGAGCTACAACCTCACCAAAATCTACACGAGCTATTTATCAAAGGTTTCGGAGGAGTTGAATTTCCTAGATGGATGTCAAATGGTTCACTACTTCCTAACTTGAAGTCCATGATGATAAGCAATTGTAGTAATTTTGTGAGCACATCCCGAGCTTTGGCGAGTTACCTTGTTTGGAGAGGTTGGAGATAATGTATATGAGAAATTTGAAGAGTATCGGTGGCTCAAAAGATGATCGGATGAACACTACCACAACTCCACAATCATCTTCATATAGTTGCTTAAAAGTGTTGGAGCTGGGTAGAATGCCTAATTTAGAAGAATGGTTTGAAGGAAATGAAGTTTGCTCTGAGGAGCTGTCCATTAAGAATTGCCCCAATTTGAGGATGACGCCTCATTCGTTCCCTTCACTTAAGTCATTGAAATTAGAAGATGTGGGTGGGACGGGAGTGGTGTCAATAACAAGCTCTCTCACCTCTCTCACTTCTCTCTCCATAACACGTTGTGAAGATCTTGAATTCCTCTCAGAAGGGCTGCTGACGAACAATGACCAGTTGATTATTTTTAATATAGAGGAGTGCCCCAAACTCCAAGCTTTCAAAGAGGAGGGATTAATGGTTTCCAATAGCAGCTCCCTTCGTGAATTGCAGATTGAAATGTGTGATGCTTTGAAATCCATTCCAGACGTGAGGGGCTTAACTTCTCTTCAAAAGTTGGAGATTGGTGGTGTGGAGAACTAGAGACGATACCGAAAGGATTTTGGAGTTCCCTTGTCGCTCTTGAGAGCTTGAACGTCTTTGGATGTAAGAGACTGAAAGGTACTATCGAGCTTTCGCCGAGCTCGAAGCATCTTCGAGAAGTTCAAATTGTGAATTGCCCTAATTTAGAAAGGTTTGATATTTGCAGTAGTTCCAGTACCCAACAACAACTAGTCCTCTTCTCGTGCTGTCACACCTTAGAGATATATAAGTGCAATGCTATTTCATCTATTGACGTGCGAAGCTTTGCTTCTCTTCGTGAATTGAATATCATCGAATGCAGCAGACTCCATGCCTTGCAAGGCTTACCGTTCCTGACTGCCCTTGAGAAACTGAGCATTGGCGGCTTCTCTCCTGCGTTGCATTACTTCCCGCCATTAATCAGTGAGGATGAGGGTCATGATGCAGTAGAGTTCAACAATCTCCTCCCCTCCCTTCGCAAGTTAGTGATTAATGGGTGGCCTGCTCTCCAAGCCCTGCCTCACCACCTTCAATACCTCACCATGCTCAAATCCCTCATTATAGAGGACTTCACGAATTTGACGGAATTGCCGGAGTGGATCGGAAACCTTGCATCCCTTGAACAATTGAAGATTTGGCGGTGTGCAAATCTGACACATTTACCTTCCAAGGAACAAATACATGGACTCACCTTCCTCAGGAAGTTAGATATTTATTCCTGCCCTAATTTTCAATCAATCAAACAACTAGTTCTCCCGTGGTGTCACACCTTCCTACACGAGTTGTATGTACATGATTGCAATGGTGTGACATCTATTGACTTGGGAAGCTTTGTTTCTCTTCGTAAATTGAATGTTAGGTTATGTAGTGGACTACAAGCATTGCAAGGCTTACCATTCCTGACTGCCCTTGACGAACTTGAGCTTGGCCCATTTTTGGAGGACTCGGATTGCTTCCCATCACTACTTGGTGTGATTATGATGATGATGATGATAATGGTGATGAGGTAGCGTCCAACACTCCCCTCCTCCCTCCCTTCGCCAGTTAGAGATTAAGGGGTGGCCTGCTCTCCAAGCCCTGCCTCACCACCTTCAACACCTCACCATGCTCAAATCCCTCAAATAGAGGACTTCACGAATTTGACAGAATTGCCGGAGTGGATCGGAAACCTTGCATCCCTTGAAGAATTGGAGATTTGGCGGTGTGAAAATCTGACACATTTACCTTCCAAGGAACACATGCAACGACTCATTTTCCTCAAGCAGTTGTGTATTGAAGATTGTCCCCGCTTGGAGGAAAGATGCAGAGAGATGGTCCAGAGTGGCCCAAGATATCCCACATTCCATTTTTAGACATACATTTAGATTAACATGAGGTATGTGATGTGGTGCGTTATATATATATAGAGGAATGTATGCTCTAGTCTTCCCTGTTTGTATCAATAAATATGTTTCTTCTATGGCGCCTTGAATGCATGCATCTTCTTCACCAAAACAATACTTTCCATATGTCTTTGCATTCAACTCATGACAGCATTAATTAATTAATTAATTGGTAGTAGAAGATCATGTTGCGCTGCTATTTTCTCTTTTATCTTGTATGTTCACTCATTATTCTGGAATTATCTTCTTTCAACTTGTTGTAGGATGCATAATGAAGTGTCGTGCGAGGTTTCGACAAATTGTGCTCTTCCATATGTCTTTGCATTCAACTCATGACAACATTAATTAATTAATTAATTGGTAGTAGAAGATCATGTTGTGCTATTTTCTCTGTTGATGTTGTTTGTTTACTTAGTATTCTGGAATTATGTTCTTGCATGTTGTTGTTATCAATGACCTTACAAGGTTTGGTTGCTTTACAGATTTTGAATTTTCACCAAGCAGAACTTTGACTCCACTGCTGTTATCAATCTCCTTTCAAGGTTTGGTTGCTTCAATGTTAAACTAGCTCTGTATTTCCTTTTTTTTTTTTTTTTTTTTTTTCCTTACTTAGAACATTGTACATGGCTATTGTGATGTGTGAGCATTTCTATGGATACCAAAAAAATATATTACTTGCTTAGTTCTTTGAACTTAAAACATTGGTAGTACAGGATGAAGTTCTGTTTCTATTTTTTTTTAGTTAGCCTTTTATAACTGTCTTGGATTATATATGTTCCTGTTGTAGGAAAGCAAGCAGGTTACCTTTCATGCAATAGAGAGTCAAGATTTTGAGAAATTTCTGCTACGCTTCGCTCCAGAAGTGTAATTCATGTCAAGTAAGTCGCCAAGCTTCCTTCTTGTAAAGTTGTTTCTTTCACTGGTCAAGTACCTTTATTTTCATTTTACTCTTGCATGCTTTGAAACTTATCCACTATTTTCCTGATGATTTTGCATTGTCCATCGTCGAAACTAATGAAAATAAATCAAATCTTTTACTCATTTTTCACCATTTGGTGGCATGGTGATCTTTGCATCTGACTTGTCATTGTATCAATTAGGACTTCCGAACAGCGGTGAGCCCAAAAGCATGAATTTGGCAATCGTCATTGATTCAAGAGTTACCGGAGTCTCATAGCCAATTAAGTGAGGTATGCTCAAACTTTTTTTTTTTTGGCATCTCATTAATTTTTTTTTTTAGTACAAATGAAAAGAAGCATCTGTTTGGCTTGGCATTTTGGAGTAGTCACTCACTTCCAAACTTAATAGAGTTTTGGCTTTAATCTCAATTTAATTTTTGTTTCTACTAAAAATATAAAAAAAATAAAGAAAATAATTATTGGGAAACCTGAGAAACAAACAAGATTTAATAACTATTAACTTTATAATTTAAGAAAAAGAACATGAACAAGTTAAAATACTGGAGCAATATGGATCGAAATGTACTAAATTTAGCTAATTAATGAATTGCCTAACCAATTATGCTTAGTGTAGTATATTTACTTAATTTATTTAGTTCTAGGTGGCATGTTTAGTTAGTTTTAAATAATTATTCTAAAATTATGTTTTTGTGTAGGATAGAGAGTGATCTTTCATGGGATTGAGGAATAATAATATTCATATAGAGTTTGCAAAAGTTAACTTTATGGTAAACTTCGGATGATTCATCTTCCATCCGAATTGATTCTATTAATCTTTTTCCTATGTGGTGATACCGATGGGACTCGACGGCCTATTGTTGGTATGTGTTAGTCCGAGAAGCGCTCGTTCACTTGCAAGCGCGCTTTCAAACATCCTGCCTAAAAGGAAAAAAAAAACTAATATGGAGCCCATGCTTTCTATTTCAGCGGATTGGCAAAGTTTCTGGAGATAGAAGATCAATGCAGAGCTTACACTGCAGGTGATGCCTAAAGTTTTCGCTTCATCAATTAAAGTTGACTTTAAAAACTTTGTTGATCAGCAACTGAAATGGTATGTCTGTACATTGTAACCCACAAGAAAATGATCTTGTCATGCTAGCTAGTTGGACATTGTTTGATGTTTTCCTTATTCATTGATTTGTAATCCCATATTCCACAATTATCCATATACTAGATTAACATGAGGTATGTGCTGCATTATATATGTATGAATAAATATGTTTCTTTCTACAGCACCTCTGCACGCTTTTCTTCACCAAAACAAAACTTTTCATGTTATACTGTCGTGGATGAACAATTTGCAACCAGTTCTTTTTTGTTTTTTTTTTTGGTTGATCATAAAACAATTTCTTTTCTTTTTTTCTTTAATAAAAAAGAGTAGTCTGTCACAGTTTAAAATACAGATTTCATATCATTTTTTTATTTTTACAATCACAAGACGCATGATTCAAATATACAATTGCTCTTGGGCTGAAGTTTCCCCATTACTCAGCTGATTTGGATGTGCATGAAATGATACAATTGCTTCTGAATTGATTTTCTATTTCTTGGTGCGTATATGCTTCCTCATTTGGATTAATGCCAGAGATTGCTTTGCAGATTTTGCGAGTGAGAGCCCAATTGAAGTCCGCGAAGAAAGAGCAAGACGTATTCTCAAGCTTCTCTGCAAACTCAAATTATTGGAGGACAAAGTTCAATGGCTGTTTCCTGAAGGAATCACAAGACTAATGGATCCTGAAGAAGAACGCGACGATGAGCAAGCAAGAAATACTGAAAACCAGAATCTCAGGCTAGTTGATCAAGATGTTGGTGGCTCTACCAGTCAAGTACCTAATGTAGGTGATCTAGATGTTGAAATAGGTTCAATTGCTTGAAAATTATTTGACTTATCAAGATGTAATCACCAGGTAAATTTTTTATTTTTTTTTTCCAGTTATTAATTAGTTCCATGTATATGTTTCATGGATTTGAGTTTCTTTCTACTTGGTTCAATGCTTTGTCTTTCAGTTTCAGGGATATTTGTTTTCTTCTTTGGCCTTTTATGTGCAGTTCATAAGTCAACTGTATTGTGTTGTAAGTTGTACCATAAATATATTTTGCTTGTTGTTCTTGAATGCTATAAAGTTTGATTAACTGTTGGGAAAAAGTTTGATCTAAAAAATGGCATATTTTTATGTAGGCACAATGTAGGCTAGTTGATCAAGATGGCGGTGGCTCTACAATTCAAGTACCCAATGTAGGTAATTCAGATGTCGAAATAGGTTCGATTTCTTGAACATTGATTGAGTTTTAAAGATGAAATCACCAGGGACAATTTAGTTTTTTTTTTTTCCAGTTATTAATTAGTTCCATGCATATGTTTCATGGATTTGAGTTTCTTTCTAGTTGGCCCATAGGAAGGAAGAATTTTTGTAGCGACTCCAGCCTATCACAGATGGCATATCTGTGTTCCAGCATTTGTAATATAAATGCTACAGAATGCTTTTCAAGAAGAACTTGCAAATGCAATAAATTAAGTAACCTTTCTTTTCTATTGCTTCAGGCTTACAACACATCCATTGTTCGTCATGTTATCAATGTTGGACAATTTAAAAGAAATGTTTAGTCCCACATTGGTTAGAGACTTCAAGTTTAAAGAGTATATATATATTCTTGCATTACAATGTGCATAAAAGAAAACACGAGTGCTATGAAAAGGGAACCACGCACGCTTTTATAGGCGCACTTAGCACGTGTGCGTGGTATATGCGTGTGCGAGCTAACTATGGGTAAAAAATTTTACCATTATTTTTTATCATTTTCAGAATTACAAAGTGGGTAGTTATTTAACCGACCCACTCAAGCATTGAATGGGCAAGTTAATAAACTCATTCAATGCTTGGATCGAGTGGATGCAGCTTGAAAGCTGCTCCACTACCCACTTCATCCACTACCCAATTTCTTCTCTAACCGGTCTTGACCAAAGTGTTTTATAAGAGAAGAGGTTTGGGGAGGAAGATCACACATCTCGAAATTAACCAGCATTTGCTCATGTTTTCATCTTTCACTACTGCAAAGTGAAAGTTGAGTTTGCTTCATCGTGTCCTTTAGGATATTTGCTGACTCTTGAAGTGTAGAGAGCAAAACTTCCTTTAGGAAAATGGCAGTGTCACACGCTTTGAAGTCATTGCTAATCCCTCTGGTCTAACAATCAAAACCATAGCCATAGCCATAGCAGATGAAAAACAAGATTTGAAGCATCAATTCTCACTTATGAAGAGGATGTCATTAAGGACATCAATAATGGTTTTGTCAAAGAAGAAAGAGAGCAGAACAATTCATGGGTGATTGTTTGCTTATGCTTTTGCTTTGTGTTTTTTTTTTTTGTTTTATTCTGTCATAATTGCATCCATGGGAGGGTGATAAGGTATTTTCATACTAGTTCTTTTCTTTTTCTTTTTTTTTTTGACACAGAAGTTAGCATCTAAGTAAGTTTTATTGAATTAGAGAGATGTAGCAAACTTAGTAGCTGCTAATATTTGTGTTTTTGAATTTCCTTCTCCATTGATCTGAGAGTATTTTTGTGCATCAAAGATGGCTGAAATGATCGCTGAGGCTGTGGTAGGGGAGATTGTGGAGAGGGTAGTCACTCTTGCTGTTGATGCGTTGGTTCTAGTGATTGGTGTGAAAGGTGAATTGAAAAAACTCAAAGCTGTCCTCACCCACATCCAATGCCGTCCTGCAGGATGCCGAGGAAAAGCAAGTGAAGGAGAACAGGGTGAAACTTTGGCTTCAAGAACTCAAGCAAGTTTCATACGATGCTGAAGACGTACTTGACGAGATCGCGTATAATGAACTGAAATACAGTACTGGATGGCTCAATAAGAACAAGCTGCCTGGATGGCTCAATTATCCTTTAAGACTTGTAGCTCGCTTTAAGATGGCTCATCAAATCAAAGCCATCAATCTGGAGCTGCACGACATTGACGAGAGAAAGAGTGCGTTCCAACTGATCACTAATAATGTTGCGGAGCCTGTACAAACGTTTAATGCTCGACAAACCTATTCATTTGTGGATGAATCCACTGTGATAGGGAGGGATATTGAAAAGAAGAGATCACTCAAATGCTCATCAATGACGACGTCGGGTCCAGCAGCAGCAGCAGCAGCAGCAACGTTGCTCTTCCGGTCATAGCTATTGTCGGTCTTGGAGGCCTTGGCAAGACCACACTTGCTCAATTAGTGTACAACAATGACGCTGTGAAGAATCATTTTCAATTGAAAGTTTGGATTTGTGTTTCTACCAACTTTAGAACCACAAATCTCTTCTTTCAAATCTTACAGCAAATCAATCCAAACAATACCAAATCGGAGTCATCGAGCGAGGAAGTCTTGCTGAAGGATCTTCAAAGCCAGCTAGAGGGGAAGAAAATATTGCTTGCACTTGATGATGTTTGGAATGAGAGATGATGAAATGTGGGAAAAACTTATATTTCCATTGAGAGAAGTTTGTTGCTAAAGGTAGCAAAATCTTAGTTACTTCTCGAGCCAACAAGTTGCATCCATTAAGAGCTCAAACCATGTGCATCAATTACAAGGCTTATCTCGACCATGCTTGTTGGGGTTTGATTGAAAGACGAGCATTCAAGAATGGAGGACAAGTGAGAAGGACAACTCCTTGTTGGAAATTGGAAAAGAAATCTCCAAGAAGTGCAAGGGCGTGCCATTAGCCGCAAAAGTACTCGGCGGTATGTTGCAATCCAAAAAAGAAGTACATGAATGGGAGCGTGCGTGATGCTGAATTTTGGAATTGACTTTAGATGATGCAAAACAAATTATGGAGGTCTTAAAGTTGAGCTACGACAATTTGCCATCAAAATTGAAGTCATGTTTTTCTTATTGTGCAATATTCCCCAAGGATTATTTGATTTCGAGGGAGTCATTGATCCAGCTTTGGATGGCACAAGGACTTCTTGGGGCATCTAACAATTCTCAAGAGGAAATCATGGAGGACAAAGGCAATACTTATTTCAACACCTTGTACTCAAAATCTTTCTTTCAAGAAGCAGAAATGAATGAATACGGGGAGGTAATAAGATGCAAGATGCACGATCTTGTAAATGATTTGGCTCAATCCATCTGCAAGTTCGAATGCCAAAATTTTGTAGAGAGCAACAATACTGTAGATTTCTCCAAATGTCGACATGCTTCTTTTATTTCTCCAAAGACACTAAAAGTCTTAAATAAAGCTAAGAAGGTGCGCACAATTTTTGGTTGGAAATCATATTATGATGGAGAGGAGTTCGATGATGGAGGTACGGTGGGGGCGACTAAAATTAGCTCATTCTTTGAATTCAAGTTACTACGGGTTCTAGATTTGAGAGGCTTTAGAGGTTCTGATTTTTCTTCTTCACTTGGTAAGTTGAAACATTTGAGATACCTCGACCTCTCTAACACGAGCATCAAGTCATTGCCAAAGTGGGTTACTCGGCTTTACCATTTGCAAACTTTGAAATTAATTGAGTGTCGCGAGCTTGTTGAGCTCCCTGAAGATTTGATGAATTTGAAGAAGCTGAGACATTTGTTCATAGATGATGGCAAGAAATGGAAAAAAATGCCACAAGCAATGGGCAAACTTGATGAGCTTCAAACACTGCCGGTGTTTGGGGCATGCCAAGAGAATGGGATTTCACTGTTGGAAAACTTGAACAATCTTCGAGGTGCATTGGAGATTCGTCGTTTGGGTCTCGAGAGAAAAGCAAGCTTAGCCAAGAGAGCTAATGTTTTAAGCAAGAAGAGCAAGTTACGGAAATTAAAGCTTTATTGGGATAGAGATTCTTCTATTGGTGATGAGGGCGGTGGTGATTTACACGTGTTGGAAGAGCTACAACCTCACCAAAATCTGCATGAGCTATTTAATCAAGGTTTCGAGAGGAGTTGAATTTCCTAGATGGATGTCAAATGGTTCTTTGCTTCCTAACTTGAAGTCCATGATGATAAGCAATTGTAGTAATTGTGAGCACATCCCTAGCTTTGGTGAGTTGGCTTGTTTGGAGAGGTTGGAAATAATGAATATGAGTAATGTGAAGAGTATCGGTGGCTCGAAAGATGAGCAGATGGACACTACCACAACTCCACAATCATCTTCATATAGTTGCTTAAAAGTGTTGGAGCTGGGTAGAATGCCTAATTTGGAAGAATGGTTTTCGGAAGGAAATGAAGTTTGCTCTGAGGAGCTGTCCATTAAGAATTGCCCCAATTTGAGGATGACGCCTCATTTGTTCCCTTCACTTAAGTCATTGAAATTAGAAGATGTGGGTGGGACGGGAGTGGTGTCAATAACAAGCTCTCTCACCTCTCTCACTTCTCTCTCCATAACACGTTGTGAAGATCTTGAATTCCTCCTAGAAGAAGTGGTCACTTGATGAACAATGACCAGTTGATTTTTGTAATGTATATGGAAGTGCCCCAAACTCCAAGCTTTCAAAGAGGAGGGATTAATGGTTTCCAATAGCAGCTCTCTTCGTAAATTGAAGATTGAAATGTGTGATGCTTTGAAATCTATCTCAGACTTGAGGGGCTTAACTTCTCTTCAAAAGTTGGAGATTCGAAGTTGTGGAGAACTAGAGATGATACCGAAAAGATTTTTGAGTTCCCTTGTCGCTCTTGAGAGTTTGAACATCTATAGATGTGAGAGACTGAAAGGTACCATCGAGCTTTCGCCAAGCTTGAAGCATCTTCAACAAGTTCAAATCGTGTCTTGCCCTAATTTAGAAAGGTTTGATATTAGCAATAGTTCCAGTACCCAACAACAACTAGTCCTCCTCTCGTGCTGTCACACCTTAGAGATATATAATTGCAATGCTATTTCATCTATTGACGTGCGAAGTTTTGCTTCTCTTCGTGAATTGAAGATCACGAATGCAGCGGACTCCATGCCTTGCAAGGCTTACCGTTCTGACCGCCCTTGAGAACTTATGCTTGGCATTTTCGAAGGAGTTGAATTGCTTTCCATCGCGTTGCATTACTTCCCGCCATTAATGATGAGGATGATGGTGATGATGGTAGAGTTCAACAATCTCCTCCCCTCCCTTCGTGAGTTAGAGATTATGGGTGGCCAACGCTCCAATTCCCGCCTCATCATCTTCAATACCTCACCACGCTCAATCTCTCTCGAAATAGTTAGATTCGATTGTTTGACGGAATTGCCGGAGTGGATCGGAAACCTTGCATCCCTTGAAGAATTGTACATTTGCAGCGGTGTGAAAATCTGACGCATTTACCTTCCAAGGAACAAATGCAACGACTCACCTTCCTCGAGCACTTGTGGATTTTCGATTGTCCCTGCTTGGTGAAAAGATGCAGGAGAGATGGTCCAGAGTGGCCCAAGATATCCCACATTCCACGTTTACTCATTCCAAGATATTAACATGAGGTATGTGATGTGGTGCGTTATGTATGTAGGAATGCATGCTCTAGTCTTCCCTGTTTGTATCAATAAATATGTTTCTATTTTTGGCGCCTCTGAATGCATGCATCTTCTTCACCAAAACAATACTTTCCATATGTCTTTGCATTCAACTCATGACAGCATTTATTAATTAATTAATTAATTAATTGGTAGTAGAAGATCATGTTGTGCTGCTATTTTCTCTTTCACTCCACTGCTGCTATCAATCACCTTTCAAGGTTTGGTTGCTTCAATGTTAAACTAGCTAGCTTTTTTATTTTTATTTTTTAACTTAGAACATCGTAGCTACTGAAGTTTTGTTTCTATTTGTTTTTGTTGGTTAGCCTTTTATAATTATTTTTTATTATATATGTTCCTGTTGTAGGGAAGCAAGCGGGTAATCTTTCATGCAATAGAGAGTCAATATTTTGAGAAATTTCTGCTACTGCTTCTGCTCCAACAAGTGTAATTCATGTCAAGTAAGTCGCGACGCTTCCTTGTTGTATAATTGTTTCTTCACTTGTTAAGTACCTTTATTTTCATTTTACTCTTGGTCTAGGAAAAGGCATCTGTCATGATAAATTGTCTATAAGAGTACGATTTGGCAAGATTTTACTCTTGCACGCTTTGAAACTTCTCCACTATTTTCCTAATGATTTTGCATTGTCCATAGTCGAAACTAATGAAAATAAATCAAATCTTTTACTCATTTTTCCCCATTTGGTGGCATGGTGATCTTTGCATCTGACTTGTCATTGTATCAATTAGGACTTCCGAATGCGGTGAGCCCAAAAGCATGAATTTGGCATTCGTCATTGATTCAAGAGTTACCGGAGTCTCATAGCCAATTAAGTGAGGTATGCTCAAACTTTTTTTTTTTTTTTTTGGTATCTCATTAATTTTCTTTTTAGTACAAATGAAAAGAAGCATCTGTTTGGCTTGGCATTTTGGAGTAGTCACTCACTTCCAAACTTAATACAGTTTTGGCTTTAATCTCAATTTAGTTTTTGTTTCTACTAAAAAATATAAAAAAATGAAGAAAATAATTATTGGGAAACCTGAGAAACAAACAAGATTTAATAACTATTAACTTTATAATTTAAGAAAAAGAACATGAACAAGTTAAAATAGTGGAGCAATATGGATCGAAATGTACTAAATTTAGCTAATTAATGAATTGCCCAACCAATTATGCTTAGTGTAGTATATTTACTTAATTTATTTAGTTCTAGGTGGCATGTTTAGTTACTTTTAAATAATTATTCTAAAATTACGTTTTTGTGTAGGATAGAGAGTGATCTTTCATGGGATTGAGGAATAATAATATTCATATAGAGTTTGCAAAAGTTAACTTTATGATAGACTTCAGATGATTCATCTTCCATCGAATTGATTCTATTAATCTTTTTCCTATGTGGCGATACTGATGGGACTCGACGGCCTATTGTTGGTATGTGTTAGTCCGAGAAGCCGTCGTTCACTTGCGCGCGCTTTCAAACATCCTGCATAAAAGGAAAAAAACTAACATGGAGCCTATGCTTTCTATTTCAGCGGATTGGCTAAATTTCTGGAGATAGAAGATCAATGCAAAGCTTACACTGCAGGTGATGCCTAAAGTTTTGGCTTCATCAATTAAAGTTGACTTTAAAAACTTTGTTGATCAGCAACTGAAATGGTATGTCTGTACATTGTAACCCACAAGAAAATGATCTTGTCATGCTAGCTAGTTGGACATTGTTTGATGTTTTCCCTATTCATTGATATGTAATCCCATAATCCACAATTATCCATATACTAGATTAACATGAGGTATGTGCTGCATTATATATGTATGAATAAATATGTGTCTTTCTACGGCACCTCTGCACGCTTTTCTTCACCAAAACAAAACTTTTCATGTTATACTGTCATGAATGAACAATTTGCAACCAATTCTTTTTTTTTTTTTTTTTTTTTTGTTTTGGTTGATAATAAAACAATTTCTTTTTTTTTTCTTTAATAAAAAAGAGTAGGCTGTCACAGTTTAAAATACAGATTTCATATCATTTGGATTAATGCCAGAGATTGCTTTGCAGATTTTGCATTTTCATCGAGCAAACCTTTTTGACTCCAATGTTGTTATCAATGAACTTTTAATGTTAAACTATTAAGAGGGATTTGAATAGTTTGCAAAGCTCACCATCAATTGCACTTAATCGAGCACAATGGAAAAGTTTGATCCATGTAGCCGACCCCAGTTAATTTGGGACTGAGGCTATGTTGTTGTTGTTGTTGTTGTTGTTGTTGTTGTAGTGTAGCTATTTTGTTGTGATCGAAATGTTCTTACTAAGTTCAAAGGAAAATTTTATAGGACCGCAATTAGGCCAGCTATGCTCTATGGAAGTGAATGTCGGGCAGTAAAACAACAACAATTACATAAAATGAATGTAGCATAAATGAGGATGCTTAGGTGGATGTGTGGTAAAAGTCGTAAAAATAGAATAAGAAATATAGAAATTCAAAGACAAGTAGGAGTAGCACCAATTGATACAAAGATTAGGGAAGGGCGGTTGCGGTGGTTTGGTCACCTGCAAAGACGGCCTACAAATGCCCCAACTAGAAAACTTGACTCAATAGAAACTGTAGAAATTCGACGAGGTAGGGGCAGACCAAAGTTAACATGGGATGCATTAATTAGGAGGGATTTGAATGGTTTGAAAAGCTCACCATCAATTGCACTTAATCGAGCACAATGGAAAAGTTTGATCCATGTAGCCGACCCCAATTAATTTGGGATTGAGGCTATGTTGTTGTTGTTGTTGTTGTATTGTAGCTATTTTGTTGTGAGAGCATATATACATACATGGAATCTAAATATGTCACCTTGTTTAGTTCTTTGAACTCAAAGCATTTGAGGATGAAGTTATGCTTTTATTTGTTATTTTTAGTTAGCCTTTTAAAATTATTTTGGATTGTAGGAAAAGCGGGTAATCTTTCATGGAAAAGAGAGAGAGTCGAGATTTTGTGAAATTTCTGCTATTGCTTAGAGAAGTGTATAATTCATGTCAAGAGTTGGACATCACAAACTAGTTTTCCTCGATCAAAGCTACGTCATGATGAAATCTAAGGAATCATCTCGCTAAGTAAGTCGCAAACCTTCCTTGTTGTATAGTTGTTTCTTCACTTGTTAAGCACTTTTATTTTCATTATGATCATGCTCTAGGAAAACACGTCTGTCATGATGATTTGTCTATAAGAGTACGGATTTGGCAAGATTTTACTTTTTCCTTGAAACTTTTCCACAATTATTCCAGATGGTTTTGCATTGTTCATGGAGCCGCCAAGGTGACTAATGATCCAATGCTATCTTGAAGTCCTCTGGTAAGTATACCAACGATAATAATTTTATTTTGTACTTTGCACAGGCTATCCAGTTTTTGATTGAGCTTAAAAAAGTTACAATCTTTACTTGGCAGCTCTCAAGCATCCTTCTAAAAATTAACATGGAGCCCTAGCTTTCTGAGATTGGATTGGCAAAGGTGATCTAGACATCAAAAACTTTTCCATCATAAGATTCAACTGCTAATACGGAAACAAAGTTACATGATCTATCACTGAATTGTTCTTTTTGTATGTGTATTTTTGTTTTCCTTTTTGCCTTGGTGTTCACATCGTGCCGCTTGAAACTGAATCAACCAGGAGATAGAAATGATGAGCCCAAAGGCATGAATTTGACATTCAACGTGAATTCAAGAATTTTTTAAAGTCTCGTAGCAAATTGATTCACGTATATATGGAGGTATATATGCTCAAATTTCTTTTCTACTATCTCATTGAATGTCTTTCAAGTTCAAATGGAAAATAAAATAAAATTTAATCTGTTTGCTTAGCATTGCCTATTACTATGAAGTTTGGAGTAAAAAAACTTACGCTAAAAGTCCCTTTTCTTTAGTGAAAATTGATTAGTTCATCACATTGATAACCATAGTGTGGAAAGCCATTTAGTTTTCTAGGAAATCAACTTCATTAGTATATCAGTGACTCATAATCACTTCAGTGTTGGCCAAGTCAATTGAAAATTAGATTAGTAAGAAAAAAATAGATGATTAGTTGTCACGTAGCCAAATTTTTCGACAACATTTTCATTTGCTAATGTATGGCATACAAATCGAGTAAAGGGGAAAAAGGAATAAGAAAGCAAGGCGAAAAATTGTCTCCAGTTAAGCAACTGTGAATTGTTTCATGTATTGATGAGGTGACAAACATTTATTGAAGCTCACTGAAGCTTGGTATATGTTCGCAGTGATTTCAACCACCTATGCTGATTGTTAGAGTGCGAGGCAGGGCTGAACTACTTGTCACCCAGCGAGGGAACTGAACCCTGCCGAAGTTTCCAATTCATAGCGTTTTGAGATTGGTGATGATTTAAGCATGTTGGAGGAGCTGCGACAGCACCCAAAGCTGCAATGGCTGTTAATTGAGAATTTGGAGGGGCTCAATTTACTCAATGGATTGCATGTTGTGACACCTTGGAGATATGGGATTGTGATGCTATGAGGTTGATTCATTGATTTACGCAGCTTAGCTTTGTTTCCGTCCGCGAATTGGTGATCCAGCGATGAAAAGGAATCCTCTCCTTGCAAGGCCTGCAGGTTTATGAATTTGTTTCGCAAGGTTCAACTCTAGCTAGTTGCTACAATGTCTTCAAATTATTATTCTGCTTCCTATATATACCACTTGTAGGCATTGTGGAATCAAGTTCTTACGTGCTTGATTACGATTTTCTTTACACAGTGTTGATCAATGGAACTACTTTTATGCAATTTATGAATGTAAATTTTCAAAATATTTCAATACTGACAATTAAATGTTCTTTTGTAGGTAGATTTACTTATACATCACAATTAAACATGATATCCTTAAGTGCTTGGTATTGTTTTACAAGGTTTTTTTTTTTTTTTTTTTAATTTCAAACAACTATTAGTAATTTTACCAAGTCATGTCACAAGAACTGCAGAATTTGCTCCCTGATATATCGGAGAAGTGGAATTCATACGTCAAGAGTTCGACATGGCAACTTAGTTCGGCTCTTGGTCTACTGTGAACCACTTTATGTTTTATGAAATGAATGAAATCACAGGGTTCATCTCCTAAGTGAGCTGCTGAACATCCTTGTTGCATTCCTTCTTCACCTATTATATACATTCACAATTCTGATTAGGTTCCTGTTATAGGACAAGGCGCCATTCGTCCTACAAGTACAGGAACCACTGTCTGGTTTTAGAGACAGTGCACTTAGGTTGAAATTTCTATATAGTTATCAAGATGCATGATCGCGCTGTTTAAGGTGAACTAATAATCGAAAGGCTTTTTTTTTCCCGTAGTGTGTTTATGCTAAGGCACAGTTATTACATTCTCTAAGCTTGCTATTGCTAGTGACCGCGTTGCAAGTTCTAACAGGAGTAGGACTTGTCGATTTGGTATTTATGATCTAATTTTTGCAGGCAAAAGAGCCGTAGCAGGTTTTATGGATCCACAGTTATGCAGGCAGCTTACTGTCATTGACCTCAAGACTATGGAATCAACCTTGGCCTTTGTATTTCCTTGTGAAGCCAAAGCAAGCAAAGATCGTCCAACGATTGACACGGTAGTTTGTCAGGTATGTCTAATAAATCAATCTTTTACTTCACTGTTCTATTGTAGAAGTAGTATATTTGATTAATGAAAATAGGGAATTGACATTCATAATTGGAACTAACAAAAATCAATCAAATCTTGGCCTCCTGACAGAAGAAAAGAAATATTGTTTTTGATCAATTATTAAACTGATAACCAATTGGGTGCATGTGCAATACACTTAAAAATTATGATTAGGAAACCATGGACTAAGACATATATTCATCAACAGTTCACAATGTAAAATATTGCCAATCGAATATCATAGTAGTTGGTTGGTTTGGCTCTGGCAAGCGCCTTGAGCGAAATCTGTATGAGCCTTAATTAGCCATACGTCTCTCGAGTTGTTTCTGCTACTAAATTGCTCATAATTTTTTGATGTTTTTTCACTTCCATAACTCTATGGTGAACTATAATTTCTTTCTCTTGCCTTAAGAAGTCAAGTGATTCACATGTGAATTAAGTTGTACTCTAGCTCTCTGAAGTCTGAAGGAAGAAGAGTTTCATAAGTTTTGGATTTCTTCTCTGCACTGCCTTGAGAGAGAGAGAGATGTAGCTAGCTACTTGTGTTAGGAATGTTCATATGGTAATGTGTAGGGATTGCTTAATCAACAACAGCTAAATTATAAAAACGAAGTAAATCCTCTAAGAAGCTTTAACAATTGATGCAAAAATATTTAATCAAGTCAACAACAGCTAAATTATAAAATATTGTTAATTAGCTGCTATCTCTTTCCATATAATTAGTCTTAAATAAACTATTAAATGAAAGTTTATTTATGTATCTAGGTTGCAGTACTGTGTTATTATAATGCCTTTTTTTTTTAAGATGCAGCTGGCATTAATTGTCAGCAAATAAATAAAAGCAAATGCTTCGACAATGTGAAAGGTTGACAATTAACGCAACTTGTGAATGAGAGAAAGGAAATGAACCGCTGCTCCATGCATTTCTTAGCAATTTAGGTGAAGAAGTATATAATAACAAATATTTAGCATTTGGAGCAGCTTTTTGTTGATATGTTGCTTTTCTTTCTTCCTCAACTTCCAATTGTCATATTTAAGGACGTGTTTGAGAGCCCGCAAAAAATAAATATGATCAATAGCAGGTGCCTGACCTTCCTTCATAGTCTGAGCTTTTTTATTTCAGCCTTCCTTTTACATGTGATTGCCGTTGATTTAGTCACCAGAGGCTTCAAAGAGAAACAACTGCAGTACACACACACACACACAAAGCTCAGTCCAACATGACAATCAAGAAAAAAAAACAAATGAATTAAAAGAAATATTCTGGCTATGAATAAAACCAAGCTTTCTTTTCATCGAATAGCAAAGAAGATTTTCTTTCATTAGATGCAGAGATAAAAAAAATTGCCAGTCGAAAGAAAGATTACACAAGAAAAAGGATTACTAGCTAACTAGACTCATTCAGTCATTTGTAAAATTAGAATAAGATTATTAACACAAGTCGAGTACACTTTTAATTCGACTTGAGTAAATGAAAACAAGAGGTAAATGCTCTAAGAAACTTTAGCAAATGGTGCCAGAACATTTACTCATCTCTATTAATGCTCGGTCGCGTTTTAAAATACCAGTCCTATTTTCTTTCTCGCACTTAGTCAACTACGAATGATTAATAATTGGTTATTAGCTGGCATCTCTTGCCAAGAAATGAATCTATTTTAATTATGTACCGAGATCAGAATGCATTATTCTACTGCTACTAGCATTAATTATCAGCATGTGAAATTGTAGTCTCCCTTGCCTTCCCTAAGAATTAATTAGTCAAGTGGTTCACATGTGAATTAATTAATTAAGAAGTGAGAGAGTTCATCAGTTTTGGACTGCTAATTTCTTTTGCACTGCCTCCTTCCTTGTGTAACTTGTGTTTTTGCTTCTCATCAAGGAACAAATTAATAATGGCTGAAGAGCTGATTGTGGGTGGCGCGGGAGAGATCGTGAAGAGGGCCATCTCTCTTGCTTTTGATGAGGTGGGCCTTGTGATTGGTGTGAAAGGTGAGGTGAAGAAGCTCAAAGCTGTCCTCACCCACATCCAATCCGTCCTGCAGGATGCCGAAGAAAAGCAAGTGAAGGAGAACAGGGTGAAAGTTTGGCTTCAAGAACTGAAGCAAGTTACATACGATGCCGAAGACGCACTCGACGAGATCGCCTATAATGAACTCAAATACACTACTGGATGGCTCAATAATAACAAGCTATCCGGATGGCCCAATTATCCTTTACGACTAGTAGCTCGCTTTAAGATGGCTCATCAAATCAAAGCCATCAATCTGGAGCTGCACCACATTAACGAGAGAAAGAATGACTTCCAACTCAAGTCTAATAACGTTGCGGAGCCTGCACAAATGTTTAATGCTCGAGAAACCTATTCATTTGTGGATGAATCCAGTGTGATAGGGAGGGATATTGAAAAGAAAGAGATCACTCAAATGCTCATCAATGACGACGTCGGGTCAGGCAGCAGCAGCAGCAACAACACTGATCATCAAGAGATTATTACTGCTCACCACAACGTTGCTCTTCCGGTCATAGTTATCGTCGGTCTTGGAGGCCTTGGCAAGACCACACTTGCTCAATTAGTGTACAACAATGGTGCTGTGAAGAATCATTTTCAATTGAAAGTTTGGATTTGTGTTTCTACCAACTTTAGAACCACAAATCTCTTCTTTCAAATCTTACAGCAAATCAATCCAAACAATACCAAATCAGAGTCATCGAGCGAGGAAGTCTTGCTCAAGGATCTTGAAAGCCAGCTAGAGGGGAACAAAATATTGTTTGTACTTGATGATGTTTGGAACGAAGATGATGAAATGTGGGAAAAATTTATATCTCCATTGAGAAGTTTCTTTGCTATAGGTAGCAAAATCTTAGTTACTTCTCGTGCCAACAAGTTGCATCCGCTGCAAAAGCTCAAACCATGCATCAGTTGCGAGGCTTATCTGACGATACTTGTTGGGGTTTGATTGAAAGACTAGCATTTGTGCCTGGAGGACAAGTGAAAAGGACAACTCAGTTGGCGGAAATCGGAAAAGAAATCTCCAAAAAGTGCAAGGGTGTGCCTTTAGCCGCAAAAGTACTTGGCGGTATGTTGCAGTCCAAAAAAGAAGTACATGAATGGTCGGTCGTGCGTGATGCTGGTTTTTGGAATTCGACTTCAGATGATACAAAACAAATTATGGAGGTCTTAAAATTGAGCTACGACAATTTGCCATCAAAATTGAAGCCATGTTTTTCTTACTGTGCAATATTCCCCAAGGATTATTGGATTTCGAGGGAGTCATTGATCCAGCTTTGGATGGCACAAGGACTTCTTATGGCATCTAACAATTCTCAAGAGGAAATCATGGAGGACAAAGGCAATACTTATTTCAACACTTTGTACTCAAAATCTTTCTTTCAAGAAGCAGAAATGAATGAATACGGGGAGGTAATAAGATGCAAGATGCACGATCTTGTAAATGATTTGGCTCAATCCATCTGCAAGTTCGAATGCCAAAATCTTGGGGAGAGCAACAATACTGTAGATTTCTCCAAATGTCGACATGCTTCTTTTATTTCTCCAAAGACACTAAAAGTCTTAACTAAAGCTAAGAACGTGCGCACAATTTTTGGTTGGGAATCAGATTCTGACGGAGAGGAGTTCTATGATGGAGGTACGGTGGGGGCGACTAAAATTAGTTCATTCTTTAGATTCAAGTTACTACGGGTTCTAGATTTGAGCGGCTTTAGAGGTTCTGATTTTTCTTCTTCACTTGGTAAGTTGAAACATTTGAGATACCTCGACCTTTCTAAGACTAGCATCAAGTCATTGCCAAAGTGGGTTACTCGGCTTTACCACTTGCAAACTTTGAAATTAATTCATTGTTACTTGCTTGAGCTCCCTGAAGATTTGATGAATTTGAAGAAGTTTGAGACATTTGTTCATAGGTGATGATTTGGAAATGGAAAAAAATGCCACAAGCAATGGGCAAACTTGATGAGCTTCAAACACTGCCGGTGTTTGGGGCATGCCAAGAGAATGGAATTTCAGTGTTGGAAAACTTGAACAATCTTCGAGGTGCATTGGAGATTCGTCGTTTGGGTCTCGTGAGAGAAGCAAGCTTAGCCAAGAGAGCTAATGTTTTAAGCAAGAAGAGCAAGTTACGGAAATTAGAGCTTTATTGGGATAGAGATTCTTCTATCGGTGATGAGGGCGGTGGTGATTTACACGTGTTGGAAGAGCTACAACCTCACCCAAATCTGCACGAGCTATTTATCGAAGGTTTCGAAGGAGTTCGATTTCCAAGATGGATGTCAAATGGTTCACTACTTCCTAACTTGAAGTCAATGAAGATAAGCAATTGTAGTAATTGTGAGCACATCCCTAGCTTTGGTGAGTTGGCTTGTTTGGACAGGTTGGAAATAATGAATATGAGTAATGTGAAGAGTATCGGTGGCTCGAAAGATGAGCAGATGGACACTACCACAACTCCACAATCATCTTCATATAGTTGCTTAAAAGTGTTGGAGCTGGGTAGAATGCCTAATTTAGAAGAATGGTTTGAAGGAAATGAAGTTTGCTTGGAGGAGTTGTCCATTAAGAATTGCCCCAATTTGAGGGCGACGCCTTATTCGTTCCCTTCACTTAAGTCATTGAAATTAGAAGATGTGGGTGGGACGGGAGTGGTGTCAATAACAAGCTCTCTCACGTCTCTCACTTCTCTCTCCATAACAAGTTGTGAAGATGTTGAATTCTTCCCAGAAGGGCTGCTGAGGAACAATGACCAGTTGATTATTTTTAATGTAGAGAAGTGCCCCAAACTCCAAGCTTTCAAAGAGGAGGGATTAATGGTTTCCAATAGCAGCTCCCTTCGTGAATTGCAGATCAGAGATTGTGGTGCTTTGAAATCCATTTCAGACTTGAGGGGCTTAACTTCTCTTCAAAAGTTGGACATTTGGTGGTGTCAAGAACTAGAGACGATACCGAAAGGATTTTGGAGTTCCCTTATCGCTCTTGAGAGCTTGTACATCGGGGATTGTGAGAGACTGAAAGGTACATTCGAGCTTTCGCCGAGCTTGAAGCATCTTCGACAAGTTCAAATCGAGAAATGCCCTAACTTGAAAGGGTTTGACGTGCGAAGCTTTGCTTCTCTTCGTGAATTGAAGATCACCGAATGCAAGCAGACTCCATGCCTTGCAAGGCTTACCGTTCTGATCGCCCTTAAGAAAGCGAGCATTGGCGGCTTCTCTCGCATTGCATTACTTCCCGCCATTAATCGGTGAGGATGAGGGTGATGATGCGGTAGAGTTCAACAATCTCCTCCCCTCCCTTCGTGAGTTAGAGATTATTGGGTGGCCTTCTCTCCAAGCCCTGCCTCACCACCTTCAACACCTCACCATGCTCAAATCCCTCATTATGGGGGACTTCGGGAATTTGACGGAATTGCCGGAGTGGATCGGAAACCTTGCATCCCTTGAAGAATTGCAGATTTGGCGGTGTAAAAATTTGACGCAATTACCTTCCAAGGAACAAATGCAACGACTCACCTTCCTCAAATCCTTGTCAATTGTCTTTTGTCCCCGCTTGAAGGAAAGATGCAGGAGAGATGGCCCAGAGTGGCCCAAGATATCCCACATTCCACTTTTACACATATTTAAAATGGGGTATGTGATGTGGTGCGTTATGTATATAGGAATGCATGCTCTACTCTTCCCTGTTTCTATTAATAACTATGTTTCTATTTATGGCGCCTCTGCATGCATCTTCTTCACCAAAACAATACTTTCCATATGTCTTTGCATTCAACTCATGACAGCATTTATGAATTAATTAATTGGTAGTAGAAGATCATGTTGTGCTGCTATTTTCTCTTTCACTCCACTGCTGCTATCAATCACCTTTCAAGTTTTGGTTGCTTCAATAATGTTAAACTAGCTACCTTTTTATTTTTTATTTTTTACTCAGAACATTGTAGCTACGGAAGTTCTGTTTCTATTTGTTTTTGTTGGTTAGCCTTTTATAATTAATTTGGATTATATATGTTCCTGTTGTAGGGAAGCAAGCGGGTAATCTTTCATGCAATAGAGAGTCAATATTTTGAGAAATTTTCGCTCCTGCTTCTGCTCCGAGAAGTGTAATGCATTTCAAGTAAGTCGCGAAGCTTCCTTCTTGTAAAGTTGTTTCTTTCACTTGTTAAGTATCTTTATTTTCATTTTACTCTTGTTGATATGTTGCGTTTCTTTCTTCCTCAATTTCCAATTGTCATATTTAAGGACGTGTTTGAGAGCCCGATCGAATTTCATGAAGAAAGAGCAAGATTGGTTCTAAAGCTTCTTTGCAAACTCAAGTTGTTAGAAGACAAAGTTCAATGGTCATTTCCGGAAAACTGTTACATCCAAACATTAATGGACCCTGAAGATCAGATCAGTCTTACACAATGTTGATCAAGGTGGAGGCCCCTCTCCAATTCAGGCAGTACTCCTGATGTTGAATTACAAGATGTAATCAGTAGGGAGGGAGATTTCCATTATTATTTTTTTTCGAGGTAAGTTTGACCTATGTATTTGTTTCATTAATATGAATTATTTTTTCTGGTCATTAATTTGTTCCATGCACATCTTTCATGGATTTGAGTTTTTTTCTAGTTGTTTCTATACTTATGTTTCATGTGTCATAAATATATGTTATATTTTTTTGAACACTACCACTGTACAGTTCAACTTACCATTGCAAAGAAAAATTTGATCTAAATAATGGCCAATATGAAGGCGGGTTTTTTTGTGACGACTAGAATGCCTTAAGATAGTGTTTTAGAATTATATACAAGGATGTTTCTAGTAGCATTTTATAAATGTAAGAAAAGTCTACGCATTAGCATTGATGAATCATTCGAATTCGGCATCAAATAATTTCTAGATAAAGTTTCCCCTATGTTCTTAAAATATGGTTGATATTACGAACGGAATGACAAATTAGAAGAATAAGAACTCAAAACGAACAACCTTAGATAACGCACGCAAAAAATAAATATGATCAATAGCAGATGTCCGACCTTCCTTCATAATCGAGCTTTTTTATTTCAGCCTTCCTTCCTTTTACATGTGATTGCCATTGATTTAGTCACCAGAGGCTTCAAAGAGAAACAACTGTAAAGACACACACGCACACAGTCCAACATGATAACCAAGAAAAAAAAAGTGAATTAAAAGAAATATTCGGCTATGAATAAAACCAAGCTTTCTTTTCATCGAATAGCAAAGAAGATTTTCTTTCATTAGACGCAGAGATAAAAAAAATTTGCCAGTCGAAAGAAAGATTACACTAGAAAAAGGATTACTAGCTAACTAGACTCATTCAGTCATTTGTAAAATTAGAATAAGACGATTAACACAAGTCGAGCACACTTTTAATTCGACTTCAGTAAATGAAAACAAGAGGTAAATGCTCTAAGAAATGAATCTATTTTAATTATGTACCTAGATCGGAATGCATTATTCTACTGCTACTAGCATTAATTATCGGAATGCATTATGCTTCCTACTCATGCCATGTGATATAATTTCTAGTTTTCGTCACAAAACTAGATGCATACCTTGCAAGTGGTTTGCATTGAACTCCGCCGCATTAACTCTCATCGCAATCGCTTCAAAACTTCCAGTAGATCTTACTACATACATGCCAAGTGCCGGGGACCAACAATCAAAGCTTACTGGCACAACCATGGTATGTACAAGCATTTGTTTCCTCATGCCTTCACTTGGAATCAATAGAGAGGCTGAAAGCATTACAAACATGATTGCGCTAAGTCTCTTTGTTATTACCATTCAGTCAACATATGCATACAGTTCTCCACAGGGGTTATCTTCTTCTTGTTCTATGCTGTATGTTGATGTTGTTAACTGTGCTCTGGACTTGCACGTTTGTATGAGCCATGAAAACACCCTTCATGTGACCATGAGAAATATCCTAATAAAAAAGAGGAAAATACCAAGTTTTCTACATCAAGCAAAACTATGTTATATGAGTAGTTGCATTAGCAATCCTCCATATATTCTAAGTGGAGGATGGTATGGTTCAAATGTGGTGATGATCTACTTCATATGTTTAGCTGTTTTGTCGCAGGCCACAATTTGATCTTTCCTCCATAAGTTAAACTTATGTGAAGGTATTTCTGATTATGGATGGTCAATATCAATCATATTCATTAATTATGCAATTTATAACAGTTGCAGTAGGAGGTTTAGCTGCTGCCTTTCGATCGATGGCAATAGTATTCGATCCTCCATGTCGCTCGGACAGTGCTGCAACTAAATTTGACGTCAGTATGCATTTAATTTGAGGTTGAGATAGTTTGCTTCCAGTCTCTTGGCAATGATAGAGAGCTACGAAAAGTCTAAATACTACTTCCGTTGTATCTTCTACTTAAAAGGGGTGATTGTTATCACTACTAATTTGATTCTTTATGAAATACAGAATTGAGAAAGGTCTTCCATCCCAGAAAACTCTTTCCAAAGTGGATCATTAGGAGCTGTGTGGAAGACACGAACAAATGGATGATAAATCTAAGTAATAGAAATCCCCCAAATTATTTAGTCCAATTGTTATCCAGACCACCTGCTCACCCACCTCAACAACAACAACAACAACAACGACATAGCCTCAGTCCCAAATTAATTGGATGAAGCTTTTGAAATTGTTCATTACATTGATGAGAAAATAAATGTTGGCAACTCTCAAGATGGAATGAAGCGTAGGCTTGCAAAAATCTTGTTGGCACTAAAGTATGTCCATCTGAGCAAAAAAATATTCCAGTACTCATAATTCAGGCATGTCGATAAATGAAGCATTTTTATCCATTAAAAGTGACGGATTAGCAAAACAGAAATGAAAATCATAAGCTTTTTCATCCATGGCCAAGAGTTTCCATCAATTGAGGAGCTTTATGAAGATTTGGAGCAGCTATTTGTTGATAAGTTGCTCTTCTTTCTTCCTCAACTGCCAATTGTCATATTTAAGGATATGAATGAGAGCCCAATTGAAGTCCTTGAAGGAAGAGCAAGATATGTTCTCAAGCTTCTTTGCAAACTCAAATTATTGGAAGACAAGGTTCAATGGGTATTTCCTGAATGGTTGCCGCATCACAAAACTAATGAATCCTGAAGAAGAATGCAACAATGATCATCTCAGGCTAGTTGATAAAGATGGCGGTGGCTCTACAATTCAAGTACCCAATGTAGGTGATCTAGATGTTGAAATAGGTTCAATTGCTTGAACATTATTTGACTTATCAAGATGTAATCACCAGGTAAATTTTTTAGTTTTTTTTTCCAGTTATTAATTAGTTCCATGTATATGTTTCATGGATTTGAGTTTCTTTCTAGTTGGTTCAATGCTTTATGTTTCAGTTTCAGGGATATTTGTTTTCTTCTTTGGCCTTTTATGTGCAGTTCGTGATTCGATATTGTGTTGTAAGTTGTAACATAAATATATTTTTACTTCTTCTTGAATACTATACAGTTGCCTTCAAAAAAAATGTTATACAGTTTAATTTACTATGGGGAAAAAGTATGATCTCAAGAATGCTTCGGCTTAATTGCTATAAGTAAATAATGAGACAGAGAGATGGCAATTCATTTTATTAGCATAGACATCAATTTTGCGGGACAGACACGGTTCATTTCGATGGTAATTAGGTAATATATGGGAACCTAAAAGAGTTACTGGTTGAAGCCTTGAAGGTGAGATTCGAAAGTACTTTTCCAATCTACATAAATTAAGAATGAAAAACATGGAATATGATTGAAGTATCAAAGCCAATAAAAGCACGAGAAAGGTCATCTAAATGCTATGAAGCTGAACCTGAGATGCTATCGACAAGCTTAACTACCTTAACATTGATAGCATCAAATAATTCATAGGTAAGAACATAATCACAAATCATAAGAATAAGAACTCAAACATGAACAACAAGAGATAACACAACCAATAAATATGATAAATAACATAAATAACGGGTCCAAGTCCAGACAAAGTTTCTTAAAAAACGGGTACCCGGTTAACGATTAATTTAAATAATATTTTATTTATTTATAGGGATATTTTGAAACTTTCATGATGTTTGTATTATAATTTCACTAATGATGATGTTATTTTTATATAAAAACTTGTAAGACTTGAATTTTGAATATGTAACATGTTTTTTTTTTTAATGATGGAATGCACGGCAACATAAAAGTCATGCATTTTTGTTAATAATTAGGTGAGAAAAGTTTATTTATTTATTATATTAAAAAAAGGGGCATGGCCACTTTTTTTTTTTATTTTTCCTGAGTCCCTAACAATCCACTTCCCTAAGTGCCCACTTTTTTTATTTTATTTTTTATTTTCAAACAATGCCTGAATGCCTTAGTGGCAAACAAACGGACAAAATAGAAATTAGTTTGTTATTGAAAGTGGGCTCAACTGCTACTCCAATGCCAAGGTTGACTGACTACTCTCTTCCATTTCCATTAATCTTCAACTCATCTTCATCATCATCATCATCATCTTCAGTGAAGTTTTTTTGAATCTGGGTATTGGAGAGAATCCAAAACAGATCAACAATGGCAGAAGATCTGATCATGGGCGGTGCAGGGGAGCTCCTGAACAGGCTCATCTCCTACGGCCTTGACGAGATAGGCCTAGTCTGGGGGGTGAAGGGAGAGATTGAGAAACTGAAAGGAGTCCTTGCCAGGATCCAAGCCGTCCTCCAAGACGCCGAAACCCGGCAATTGGAGGATCGAAAGGAGTCGGATTCGGAGTCGGTTCGCCTTTGGCTGAAAGAACTCAAACTGGTGGCCTATGATGCTGATGACATTCTAGATGAGATTGCATACCAAACTATTGAATCCAAAATAATGCGGAGCAATAACAAGGTACTCGCCTTCTTGTCCAAGTCTAATTCGATTTTTTCTCGCGCCGATATAGCGCATAGAATACAAGGAATCAATGACAAGTTAGATGCCATTGAGAGGGACAAAGAGAGGTTTAAGTTTCATGAAGTGGCAGTGTTAACAAAAACCATACTGAGTAGTGGTAGTAGTACTAGTTCATCAGGTGATTTGGAGACTGGGTCTATGGTCGACGAGTCAGGAACTGTGGGGAGGGGAGAGGATGTGTTCAAATTAGTGAGTTTGCTGGTTCATCATGAGGATGGCAATGGTGGGGATGCTGTGTCTTCTGTTGTTCCTATTGTGGGATTTGGGGGGCTAGGGAAGACGACGCTGGCTCGGTTGGTGTACAATGCGAAAGAGGTGGGGAGTCATTTTGATCTTAAGATGTGGATTTGTGTTTCCAGAGATTTCAATGTGAAAGGTGTATTGAGGGAGATGATGGACTACTTCACCTCCGAAACCGTGAGACATCATGATTTGTTGAGTATGGATATGTGTTTCCAGAGTTTTCAGTATGTTGTATTTCAATTCTTTCTTCCATGATGTAGAGACCAACATATTTAAAGAGATAAAGCGCTGCAAGATGCATGATCTAGTGTATGATCTTGCACAATTTGTGAGCAGTAATGAAGGTTCGATCGCGAATGCAGACGTGATGCCTAAAGATATTTCAGCGGTCCGTTACATGGGCTTCATATCTGGTGGAAGAGCAACAGAATTCTCGAAAGCATTGTACAAAGCGAGTAAGCTGCGCACATTTTTTTCATGTAACCGGAACGAAGTTCCTAGAGAAGTGTTCATGAACTTGAAGTCTTTGCGTGCTTTAGATTTAAGTCGCACTTGGATTAAGGAATTGCCTTCTTCGATACGCAATTTGAAGCATCTCAGATACCTCGATCTCTCAACGACTGATATTGAAGAATTGCCTAAGTCGATTACGTGCTTGTACAACTTGCAGACTCTAAGACTCAAGAAATGCAAGAAACTTAAAGTGCTTCCTAAAAAGCTGTGGAAATTAATCAATTTGAGACATCTTCATATTGATTCATACAATGATTGGATTGGAATGCCGAAGGGGATAGGACGTCTAACATGCCTTCAAGTATTAAAGACTTTTAAAGTGGGGATTGAGGAAGATGGAAACTCCATTGCAGAGCTGCAACATATGAATCTCTTGAGGGGTAGAGTGAATATCTTGGGCTTGGAGAATGTTAAGAATGTAAAATATGCCAAGAATGCAAATTTAAAGGGGAAGGACAATATATCCTCTTTAGGCCTTGCATGGAGAAAGGAAGATGATGGCATCGCTAATGTTAACGCTGACAATCTTGCATTGTTGGAAGCCCTGGAGCCTAGCCGTAACTTGAAAAAACTCGCTATTGAAGGTTTTGGAGGCGTAAATATGCCGACTTGGATCAGGAATGTCTCGACGATTAATAACTTGATTCAAATCGATCTCAGGCATTGTCATGGTTTTGAACATTTGCCTAGTTTTGGACAGTTACCTTTCTTAACTACAATTTTCTTCGTCGAAATGAGAAATGTGAAGCGTTTCGGGGATTGTGGTTCGAACAAGTCAAAAGAGGTAGCATACCCTTCACTAGAGACACTTGTATTCAGACAGATGCCTAATTTTGAAGCTATGTGGTCTCACTCTTTTCCTTGTTTGATCGAGTTGTTCGTAGAGCACTGTCCTAAGTTGAAAGCAACACCGCAAAGTTCGTTCCCATCTCTCAAGCATAGTAACAGCGCGGGAATCAGGTCTATAGCGTCGAACCTTGCTTTCCTTACTTTTCTTCGCATCGAGGGGAGCTCGGATCTCAAGTTCTTGCCTCAGCATTTCCTAGAAAAGAACAAGCTGTTGAATACTCTAGGAATTGTAAATTGCCCTGAGTTTGAAGGTTTTCTTGAAGGTGAACATAAACATGGAAATGAAGAAGAATCCAATGTGTCTTCGACGGCAAACAGATCAAGAGTGCTCCCTGATCTTCAAATGTTACAGATTGGGGGATGTCCTCAGTTTAAAGATACTACAATGTCTCTTCCTTCGCTGAAGACATTGACTATTATGAACAGCAATGCTACCTTTGTAGAATTGTTTACAAGAAACCTGACTTCTCTCACTCACCTTGGCCTAGACATGATCCAAGATCTACTATATCTTCCGCGAAATGTGTTGCGCAACAGTAAGTACCTGGAGAGACTACTCATTACCAACTGTCCACTAGTTCATTGCGGCGGTGTCTTTTGTGCAGAAAATAACGAAGATCTTCCGGTTAATTATCCTCTTGAAACGCTAGTGTTGAGCGGATGTCATCTCCTAAACTCAATCAATGTACCATTGCCTCGTATGTCATCTCTTGCTCGAGTTGAGATTGAAAATTGCAAAGGTCTCGAGTCATTCCCGGAGGGCTTGTCGTTGCTCCCCCACCTTCAGGCCTTGAGAATTGGCCAGTTTTGCGAGGATCTTGACTATTTCCCATTCCCTGATCTAGAAGAGCCACAAATACAATTTTCTGCCGATGATCAACAGCGCCGCCACTTCACTTCTCTAACTACCTTAGTACTTATCGGGTGGCCTAAGCTGAAGTCATTACCTCACCAGCTGCAACACCTCACAAAACTAAAGGCCTTGCGCGTTCAGGAATTCGGTGGCTTGGTCGCTTTGCCTAGCTGGTTTGGTAGCCTTGCATCGCTTCATACATTGTCGATCTGTAGCTGTGAGAATATAATGTATCTTCCCTCTAAGGAAGTGATGCAGCAACTCACTTTGCTGGAAGAATTCGAGTTTAAGGATTGTCCTCTTCTAAAAAGCAGATGCAAACAAGATAAAGGGGATGGCGAGTGGAGTAAGATATCGCATGTTCCAACAATCATTATAAATTGATGACGACGATGATGATCTCGTTCAAGTTCTTTCTTGAGCTTGAGGTATGTTTCTTCTTTAGTTGAATCTTTTCTTCTTCTTTTTGTTGGTTAGGAAAGTAAACGTCGACATCTAATGATCTTGGCTTAATTAAACCGATTTTTATCTGATGAATGTCATATGTTGATGGAAGCTGTAGCATATACTGATATAGTACAACACACCTGTTACAATGTTTGTTGTAAGTTGTGACATTGTTCTAACATAATTTGTTCAGTGTAGTTGAGCTGTTAATTAGAGAACAGTTAACAATACAAGAGCAAGAGCTGTGTGTTGTAACAATATTGTCAAACTACTAAGCCAATTTATGTGGCATGTGTTCCAACATTACTTCTAGTAGAGAATTTTGAGTCCTGCAATTTTCATTTCATTCATTGTTCCATTCATAAGTATTTGCAAGTCTCTTTAAATTATATCTTTGTAGCCACACGGCATGTCTCAAACTTTCATAGTCTCATGTTCAACATCATTACTTATTTTTAGTGTGATTGAAGATTGAATGATATAAATATAGAATAGTGCTGCCTTTTCATTTGATTAGTTTGGTGGAATCAATCAAGCATGGTACTCCTTCAAAGGTGAAGTTTTTAAGACAAATTCTTAAACTAGTTCCAAGATGTCACTCCAATACCTCATCAATTACTTGAGCATAGAGGTCTAAAATATGATGTCTTGAACTGACCAATCAATTTGCTGATATTATGAACAGTGGCAATTTGTATATATGTGTTGCATGTGTTCCAACATTACTTCTAGCAGAGAATTTTGAGTCCTGCAATTCTCATTTCATTCATTGTTCCATTTGACATTTCTTGAGCATTTAATTTATTTGGAGTCTTCTATTAATTGTATATATGATTTTATGTTATATGGAGTATTACTGATATTGGAAATTTGGAAGGATCTCATGACTGCTCTTTTTATTGTTTCATTTGATGATAGGTGAAGCGATCTTTCAAATAAAAAAAATCGATGTGCGCGTTTGGAGAGGCACTCGGTTGGATTCATGCATGGAAGGGTGCTGTAGGGAGCTGGCTTATTTATATATTTATGCATGTTCGTCATTGTCTACTATTTAAGTATGATCATAATTATGTACTCTTTTAACTTGGATTTTACGGCCTTTGGCCCGTGGTTTTTTCCTCCTATTGGATGTTTTCCACGTAAAAAAATCATGTGTGTTATGAGTGATTGATGTTCTCGAATGGGTGATGTTTATTGAATAATTTTAAGAGAGATGCTAGAGTGACCCGCCAGGATACCCGGTCAAAGCTCCACGTCACCCGCAAGTTCACCTGAGTGCTTTGACCGGGTGTCTAGCGTGTCATCCTAGCATTTTCGTAATTTTAATGTTTGAATTTCATGTCTATTGTATTAAATTTCTATTCTCATTTTTGTTGTTTGTTGATATTATGGTATTTTTCTTTGGGGGTGTAAAGCTAGAACTGGCATATCGATTGAGTGATAAGTAGTGACCTTTAGTGCCAATAAGTTTTTCAAGCAGATTGATGTTTCTTTTCCTCGAAGGAGTGTGGTGCAATGGCAACGAAATAAACATTATTAACTCTGTTGTCTGAGATTGAAGTTGCGGGTTTTTCTCGAGTTATAGAGCTAGAGCACTCGACTAACTCATATTAACTTAGTCAAACTAAATTAAGGTGAGGTGAAGAAGGGTTGGACACCCACATGTATGATATCCCTAAAAAAGTGAAATAATAACTATTATATTTCCCTTTTTTTATTTTTACTCATAATTATAGTCTACAAAAAGAGTACAAGGCAATAGATGGCGTGTACAAATGATAGATGAGTGATCCAAAGCATTTCTAGTGAGATAGATGAGAGCATTTTCAATGGTGAATGTGAATTGTAGGTGTAGATTGATGTCGAATCAGCCACGTGAAGAGGATGTGACTTGAATAGACATAGAAGTTCAAAAGTGCTATTCAACAATGGTGAATGTGGACTGCACTTTCTATTTTACAAAATAATTGATTTTCTATACATTTTGGAGAGAATCGCTGACGTAGTTATGGATTGCATCGTCTAGAAGTAGCTATTCAAAATAGACAATGTCTATTCACGTCAGCTTCACATTCAAAATGCACATTCCATTGGAGAGTTTTTTCACCTCAATGTCTGTTTAGTCCTAAGTGGCACACATTGGCATCTAATCAATATTCCATTGGCGATGGCACTATGCTCTGATATCACTCGCTAAAAAGCAATGTTGGGCCAGGCTCCACTCGTGTTAAGATTAATACTTGTAGAACAATAGTCACGCTAAAGGCACCCCAACTATCAATAAGATCAACCCAACAATTTAAAAGGGACTGAAATCAAAATGACCAAATGAGAGTTAAAATTTAGTTTGCTCTTGGTTCGCATCAATGGCTCTCCTTGGCTGTTTTCTTTTTACGATTTGGTTGATTCTGCTGATCGAGATCAAAATGGAGAATCACGAGGTTCATCTTCATTCAACATTTCCCTATTTCCCCTGCTTTCATTGCAATTCTCCTTAGGAAATTTGCCCTAAAACTTAAGAAATCGAATCTCTTATTATCTCATTTGATTAATTGATAGTTTCATTTTAGACCTTGATTTGTACTGTGTTAATGCTAATCTCATCCACTAGTTTTTTTTTTTATTATTATTATTATTAAGTAGTCTAGGCTGTCCGAGCCACTGTCGCTAACACCAGACTGATGGTGGAATCGACTAACGCCTTTAGGGTCAGGAGGGTACTCCTGCCACGAACCCATAGTCGAGAGAGAAATAGTGTAGTTGCTGCAAGTAGAACTCATTATCTTTGCCTTAGTTAGAGTACTAAGGCCCTCTTCGAAACCACTACACTACACCTCTACGGGCGATTGCATTGACTAGTTAAGAAGAAAGACGATGGTTTATATGGTTCTATACATTGAAGCATAAATCAGTGTACATTGAAACTTCACAAGAGTATGTGACTTGGAGTGTGTTAATTAATGGAAGTTGTGATCAAGTGGTGCAAGTTGATGGAATTATTTTTTTTAAAAAAAAAATAATTCTAGTCAACTTGTTCATGAAGTGCACTAACATGGATGGATTTGCTAAAATTAGTTTGTTAATGGAGTAGTAGGTACATAGGCATTGTTGACTATTGTTTCTTAATTTGCATCATAGTTCACTACAACTCTTGATCATATATGTCGATAATTGAGAACCAGTTCTTCTTCACTTGATGATCCATTGCCTTTGAAATTAATTGCAATACAGCAAGGGCGGAGGATCTGCTCGTAAGCGGCGCTGGGGAGATCTTGAACAAGCTCATTGCTATTGCCTTCGACGAGATAAGTCTGGTCTGGGGGTTGAAGAAAGAGGTGGAAAAGCTTAAGAAGGTTCTCATGAGGATTCAGGCAGTGCTTGAAGACGCGGAGAAGCAGCAAGTGGAGAATGAGGCAGTGAGGCTTTGGTTGATGGAGCTTAAGGAGGTGGCCTATGATGCCGAGGACGCGCTGGATGGCATTGCCTATGAAACTCTCCGATGTCAATCGGAGAGCAAGGTACACAACTTCTTATCCCTCTCCATTCCATTGGTTTTTCGTACCAAGATTGCTCATAAGATTAAAGATATAAATGCTAAGTTAGGAGAGATTGAGAGGGACAAAGAGAGGTTCAAGTTTAATGAAGTTGTGACCCCGGTGACGACGATAGTTAGTGATGGAAGTAGTTCTTCTCTTGTCCCTAACTATCAAGAAACTGCGTCGTTGATTGATGACTCTAAAATTGTAGGAAGGGAAGATGATGCATTGAAAATAATTGATATGTTAACTCAGCCGATTAACAATGGTGACGATGATGATGATGATGTTCTAGCTGTCATTCCTATTGTAGGCCTTGGGGGGCTAGGAAAGACCACGCTAGCTCGATTAGTGTATAATGCTAATGAGGTTGGGAATCATTTTAATCCCAAGATATGGATTTGCGTGTCTGATGATTTCAATGTCAAAAGGCTGTTAAGGGAGATGTTGGAGGCCGCCTTTGGAATTGCAAAACATGAATCATCAAGTATGGATTCGATTCAACGCAATCTTCAAGACAAGTTGAGGGGCCAAAGACTTTTGCTTGTTCTAGATGATATGTGGATCGAGGATGGATTCTTCGAAAAATGGGAAACTCTCACAATTGTGCTAAAATGTGCCGACCGAGGAAGTAAGATAATTGTTACAACTCGTAATGGTGAAGTTGCAAATATGGTTGCGAGGACATCCTCATATACAAAACTTGCAAGTTTTGCCTGAAAACGATTGTTGGGACTTATTCCAAAGACGAGCATTTGGTGGTGGGGGAATAAAAATGACTCCAGCTTTGGAAGCGATTGGAAGAGAGATTGTGCGAAAATGTGGGGGTGTCCCTTTAGCAATAAAATCTCTAGGGGGGTGATGCATTTGAAAAGGGAAGAGAATGAGTGGTTGGCTGTAAAAAATAATGAGATTTGGAATATACCTGATGCTGATAAGAAGATCATTAATGTGCTGAAACTGAGCTTCGATAATTTGCCGTCATCGGTGAAAAGATGTTTCTCCTATTGCTCTATATTTCCAAAAGGACATTCAATTAACAAGATGAAGTTAATCCAAATGTGGATGGCAGAAGGTTTTGTTAGCACATTGCAAGGAAATACTTCACTGTTGGAAGATATTGGGAATCGATATTTCAATATGTTGTATTTGAATTCTTTCTTCCAAGAAGTAGAGACCGACGTGTTAGGGGAGATAAAGCGTTGCAAGATGCATGATCTTGTGCATGATCTTGTGCAATTTGTAAGCGGCCGAGAAAGTCTGGTTCTGAATGCTAACATGATTCCCGATGACGTTTCCGAGACTCGTTACATGGGTTATATATCAAATGGAAGGAGAGTCACATTCCCAAAAGCCTTGTACAAAGCAAGCAAGCTGCACACATTCATTTCATTCTCTCCATATGAAGTTCCAAGAGACATGTTTGTGAACTGGGAGTTGTTGCGTGTGCTAGATTTAAGTTCCACTTCGATAAGGGTACTCCCTTCTTCAATACGCATATTAAATCATCTCAGGTACCTTGATCTCTCCATGACTGATATTGAAGAATTGCCCGAGTCGATTACGTGCTTGTACAACTTGCAGAGTCTCCAACTCAAGAACTGCGAGAAACTTAAAGTGCTTCCTCGGAAACTTTGTAAACTAATCAATCTGAGATATCTTTACATTCGTGGATGTAGAGAATTGAGTGGAATGCCGAAAGGAATAGAACATCTAACTTCCCTTCAAATGTTATCTAATTTTAAAGTTGGTTTGGAGGAAGATGGGAATTCCATTACAGAACTACAACATTTGAATTTATTGAGAGGGAAATTGCTTATTTCTGGCTTGGAGAATGTGAAGGATGCGACATATGCTAAGACTGCAAATCTAAAAGGGAAAAGCAATCTTTCTCTCTAATCTTGTTGTGGGGAAACATGGATGATGATGATGGTGCTGATAATGCTAATAATTATGAAGTACTATCAGTGTTGGAAGCCTTCAAGCCCAATTGCAACTTGAAAGATATTAGTATTGTAGGTTTTGGAGGTGAGAGTATGCCTACCTGGATGGTGAATAACTCGTCAAGAGTCAGAAATTTGGTCACCATCAGTTTCATGAACTGCAGCAGATGCAAATGTTTGCCCTGCTTGTCCCAGTTGCCTTATTTAAGGTATCTTGCCATATCCGAGATGAGAAGTTTGAAGCGTTTTGGGGATTCTGGTTCCAATAAGTTAAAAGAGATACACGATCCAGCAGTAGCAGTCGTAGCATTCCCTTCACTGAAAACTCTTGTGCTTGATGCATTGCCGAATATAGAAGAATGGGTGTTGGAGGAGTCTATGTCGACGCATTCTTTTCCTTGTTTAGAGGAGTTGTTCATAGAAGATTGTCCCAAGTTGCAAGTAACACCATCAAGTTTGTTTCCATCTCTCAAAGCTTTAAAATTTGGACGATCCAGTAGCAGCGTCGCAATCAGGTCTATATTGACAAACCTCTCTTTTCTCACTATTCTTTACATTGAAGGGTGCCCAAATCTCAAATTTCTATCGCGACGAGTGCTCGAACAAAACATGCTGCTGGAAACTCTGGTAATTGCACGTTGTCCTGAGTTCGAAGGCTTTCTTGAGGTTGAAGAAAAACATGACAATGATAAAGAATTCGTCATGTCTTCGAACACTGCCGCAGAAGAATCCATAATGTATTTGATGCCAAAGAAATCTAGAAAGAAATCTAGAGTGCTCAGAGACCTTCAATGTTTAGAGATCAGGGAATGCCCTCTGTTGAGATGCATTGTTATAAATAGTACAGTGTCTCTTCCATCTCTGAAGAAGTTGGTTATTATGAACAGCAATGCTATGGTTATGGAGACCTTCAGTAGAAACTTGACTTCTCTCACTTATCTTGGTCTAGGCACAATCCAAGATTTAGTGTTTCTTCGGAAAAACATGCTGCGTGACTATAAGAATTTGAAGCGTCTATTCCTCGAAAACTGTCCACTTCTACAAATTGATGGTATTTTCTTTGCAAAAAATAACAAGAAGCTCCCAGTCCTTCCATGTGTTGAGTTAGTAATGCGAGGTTGTCATGCTCTAAACTCTCTCAATTTCCCATTACCATGTTGGTCTTCACTAGTCAAAGTTCATATCGAAGTATGTAGAGGTCTTTTGTCATTTCCAGAAGGTTTGTCGTCGCTCCCCACCTGAGGTCTTGAAAATCGGACAGTTATGCGAGGATCTTGACTATTTTCCATTCCCAGATATGGATCATCTGCAAATGCAAATACAAATTGACAGTCATCATCAACAGTACTACTTCACCTCTCTTGAGGTTTTAATACTTCTTGGCTGGCCCAAGCTTAAGTCTTTGCCTTACCAGCTCCAACACCTCAAAAAACTGAAGGGATTGGTCATACAGGAATTCAGCGGTTTGATCACTTTGCCTGACTGGCTTGGAAGCCTTGTGTCACTTGATGAGTTGTGGATTCTAAGCTGTGAGAATTTGATGCAACTACCATCTAAGGAAGCAATGCTGCGGCTTACTTTGTTGGAAGAATTGGTGATTAACAATTGTCCTCTTCTCAAATACAGATGCAACAAAGACAGAAGGGACGGCGAATGGACCAAGATATCACATATCCAAAGAATTACTATCGACGACGTTCCTGTTTAAGTCTGAATTTTGCACACATGCATGGTACGTAATATCATCGTTATCTCTTTTTTCTCTTTTCTGCCAACCACTTATTTAGTTTCTTTCTTCTTCTTTTTCCCAAGTCATCGATGCCAAATGACGTTGATTAATGAAATTTATTTTGGACCCGTGCACATCGGTTTACACATTAGCTATAGTTACTGGTGTAAAATAGACATTCTTTGTTATAGTAATGAACTTAAGAATCATCACATTGCACATTAACTAAAATTGTTCTCTCCTTTTTTTCCCTGCTTGCATTAATTTTACATGTCATTTGCTAGACTGCTACAACTGGAGTAAGTAGTTTGGTATTTTGCATCTCATGTAATTTATAAGCAGTATTGGAAGAATAAAAGATCGGTTACCACTACGCATCGACTTTGTTTCTACATCTGATTGATTTGTGCACCCTTGATAGTTGGTGAAGATTGGTTTGCTTAATCTCAACTGTGATCCTACCATTAACTAATATGAGCTCACAATGCACTTTCATTCAAGCAAGTGGAAATGATCAAGGACTTGAGCATGATAACCTCCAATTAGTGTCAGATTAATTACTCTATTTGAGAATTGAGGCTCCCATTAAAGTCTCTATAGCAATGAATCAGTCAGATTATGCTCTTTATATAAGGAATCTCATAGCTCTCTTTTTTGTTGATTTGGTGATAGGTGAAGCGATCTTCCTATGTTTGGAGAGCTATTTAGTTCAATGTAAAAGTGATGTTGTGTCATGAAAAAAAAAAAAAAAAGTGTTGTTGTGATGTAGTTTGTTTGTGTTTCGCTAGCGCTTAATTGTTCTGTACTCTTATATATAACTATGTATTCGTTTTGATTAGTGGAAAACTTTACGGCCTTTGGCCCGTGGTTTTTTCCTCCTGGTGGAGGTTTTCCACGTAAAAAAATCTCTGTTATAGACCTTATGGTTATGGGCTCACGTTTTCGGATTGGCGAGGTTTCGAGCACTTCTGCTTTGCTATACATAATCCATCAAGACTTCACTTTTTATTTTTTGAAGGCACTGGTTAATTACTTCTCTATCTGCACTTGGCTTGTCCACTCTGCTGCAGCATTGCTGTCACAACTTTTGCTTCTAAAATTGCATTCATCAGTATCTGTTAGTCTCTTCAAGTTTTTATCTTTGTAGCCACACAGCATGTCTCATCATTACTTATTTTTAGTGTGAGAGAAGATTGAATGATATGAATATATAGTAGTGCTGCCTTTTCATTTGATAAGTTTGGTTGAATCAATCAAGCATGGTACTCCTTCAAAGGTGAAATTTTTTAGACAAATTCTTAAACTAGTTCCAAGATGTCACTCCAATACCTCATCAATTACTTGAGCATAGAGGTCTAAAATATGATGTCTTGAACTGACCAATCAATTTGCTGATATTATGAACAGTGGGAAATTGTATATATGATCAGTTATGCTACCCTGCATCAGATGGTGGAGAAGGGGAAATTAGTACAATATTTGTCAATTCAATATTAACTTATTAAGCCAACCAAGTAGAAGGGCTAGTAATTTTACTAATTTGGCGCGTACTCATCTCTACGTAATGTTGACGATTCAAGTTTTTTCGTGGGAAGTTTAGGTTGTTAAGGTGGTGCATGTAAGCTTATTTCTTATAAATATATGTAAAGTATTAGGATGACCCGTTTTGAAACATTTGGAATAGACATTCGGTCATTTTCGCATTCATGTGTTTATGCACACACAAATCGATATGTGTTGAATAGACACCACCAACTAGGTGTCTACCTACATGAAATCTTGAATACCAAAGTATGTTGAACCTGATACTACTAAGGGTATCGTCCTATATGAAATCTTGAATGCTTATCTGTCCATGTAATTTCTTATTTTTTTAATATCCGTGGGCATATATCTAGGCGAGTCTGACTAATCTTACGAGGCCTTAGTGCAATCGACCGAGCGTACCTCGGGGACGAAGCCAGCACCCTAGTGTAGGTGGGGGCTAACTTTCAAAAAAAAAAATTCAAATTTAAAGTACCTACTATATATACTTAATAAAAATATTTTTAAAAAAATATCATATTTATGAGATGGCTAAACTAAACTTAAAGCACTTGTGTCATTGATTAACTTAGTGGCTTAAACAATTTTGACGTAGCAGGAAATCGAACTTACGATAGTGTGTTTTACCATTGGGCCAACATGTTTAGATTCTCTAAATGATTTCTTACAAGGATATATACACCAACATTGACGTTAATACACGTATCTCGATGCACATCCGACACGTCCTACTCTATCCACGTGTGCCACATGCACCACCACCCTCCCTTCCCCCCACCCACGTTGCACCCTCGCCTCATTCACCACCATTAACAAACCAACCCCACATGCATGAAACCCCAATTAAACCACCACAAAACCAAAACACTGATCACACTTGTAGACTTGCAGTTCATGCATGCATGGATCATCCACCAAATGATCACCAACAACAACAACAACAACAACACTGTGACCATCTCATACTAAAACCAGCCTCTTGGCTCATCACACTCACCACCCTCCAACTCCAACTCCTCCTAACCATCACCCTAGACCTCCTCACCCCACTCTTCATCCTCCATGCCATGGCCAAGGAGTGCATATCTCGAGGCGAGGACGCCACGCGGCGAGCCCGGAAGGCGGAAGGCGCGGCGGGGAGGGCTTGGGGGGTGACGAGGAGGGCAGGGTCAGGGGTGGTGGGGGTGGTGAATGTGTGCATGGTGTTGGCTGCTTTGATGGTGTTGGCAGTTGTGTTGGGAGTTGGGGTGGTTAGGGTGTGGGTTGATGAGCCTCTTGTGATGAATGAGTTGGTGTTTTTTGATTATACTGATGTGAATCCGACGGCTGTGATGGAGTTTAGTGGTGTGGGTGATGGTGGGGGTATTCCTTTTAAGCATACTTATTTTGTTGAGCTTCAGTTGGTGTTGCCAGACTCAGACTATAATAGGCATATTGGTGTTTTTCAGGTGAGGTTTAGTTGGTTTTGTTTTGATTCACAGTTTTAATTATTGAGTTTTTGTATTTCATTGTTTATGTTACTGAGGTTCAATCGAGTTAGTTTTGCAGTAGATCAGTGAATTTAGCAGCCGATAATGTTCATATTGTTGCTTGGGAGGCTTAGTTTTTTTGCCAAAGTTTTTTCGAGTGGTGTTTGGTACCCTAGTTTCTTGTAGAATGTACTAGTAAATGATTTTAAATAAAATACATCTACCTTAGCCCTCAAAAAAAAAAGTTACTGAGGTGTCGAGTGGTTGAGAAACAATGCCCCTTAAGGAAATATATTTATTAACCATGACAGACCTTTGTTGGTCATTCTGACTAGCAAAATAATACTCTGTTAATCAGCCTTTAAAGATCCTACAAAAGGTAGGAACAATTAGTGTACAGAAGATCGGTTTGGACAGCTTGGACGTTGAAATAATCGGCCTAGTGTAGGTCAGTTTGGACTAGAAGGAATGATATATGTCATTATAGACCTTACATTAAAGTGTCTCTCATGCAGAATGTAGATCGCGCCCATGAAAAATAGTTATTTTATCATTAAGGATGGAATGTTTATCTTAAGTAACACACACTAAGATAGAATCAAACATTGAAGCAAAAAAAAAAAAAAAAAAACTTCGAGTGGGAAATTGATTTGGAGACCTTTTTGAGGCACAGAGAATGAACACTTAGTTGTTGATGTCCATTAATTTCCACATCGATGTTCGTGCATACACAAATTGATGTGTATTAAATTGACACCAACAACTGGTGTCCATTCCGAGTGTCCCAAAAAAGTCCCCCTACCGTTGCCCTTTCAAGTTTTTACAGAAGGAAATGGTGATATGGCATTGTAAACACCTACCACAATGTCTATTAGACGGTTGGGTTAGATATTGTCTCTTCACATAGCGGTGGATAGTTGCATTGGAAAAGTATTTTTGTGTCCTGATGTCCATCTATCCTATGAGGCGCACATTTCCTCTCAAATCTGCAGTTGCATTGGAGATGCTCTAGAATAAATTTCAGACTCGTCCTAGTTGTTAGACAAGATACTACGCAAATAGCACAAAAAGAGTCTAAAGACTACACAATGAAAATTTAAGCAAAATTGCTAAACATGTTAATAACTTATCTTTGGTCCTCAGGTGACCGCAGAGGTGATATCAGAGAGGGGAAGAGTGCTAGCAAGATCAAGCCAACCGTGCACATTGCTCTTCAGAAGCCTCCCAATCCGGGTGGCGCGAACATTCATATTCGCAGTGCCTATCCTACTGGGATTCTCAAGTGAGACCCAACAAATCACAGTGAGAGTACTGCAGCACAAGGAGAGAAAACTAAGAACATTGGCAATCAAAGTAACGTTGGTTCCGAGAGCAGGGACTTCAGCGCTCCCGGAACTCTACTCTGCGAAGATCATCCTAAATTCAAAGCTTCCATGGCGAAAACAGATAGTTCACAACTGGAAATGGACGTTCTACGTCTGGGCATCGCTGAACATGTACATAGTATTGCTCATAATCACTCTTTGTTGCTGCAGACATCTCTTCTTCCCTGCAAGAACAGTGACCAATAATCCTCCTAGTGTGTGGAGAGGTAGGACCATTGAAGACTACAAAGTGGTCCGTTGCGAAGCAGGCGAAAGAGCGGCGGATTCAATGAGTGCAAGGGAAACAAGTAGAAGAAGAAGAAGCATGAGGAGGCTGTTGATGCATGAGTTTGAGGACTTTGGTGAACAAGCAGGGTCTTCTGGTTTTGGTTCTGCCAATTTTAGTAGTGAAGAGGCAAGTGATCAGCTTTTTGGTTCCAGTGGATTCACTGATTCTGAATCAGTATGCACAGATGGTTGAGTTTGGTTCATCGGTTTCTATATGTAAATGGTCTGTGGTTTCACTATCTTTGGTTTTGACTCTGTAATACAATACCTTCTTGTGATTCAAATGTAAAATAATGTGATGAAATATGAATATATTTACATTCTATTACTGTTTAAAACAAAAACTTCTAACTTATAAGATGTGGTTACTAACTTACTAGTTTATGCTCCTGCCCTTAAACAATGCAAGACTTTCCAAGGATAAATAAGCATTTGAAGATCTTGAGAAAGCAAAATCAGATTTACATAAAATCGGTTTGGACTAATCAGAATAGTAGGCTTAGTATTGCTCACAACAAAATATTCTCAGCTTTTTAATTATAGAAACAATGGTGCAAGGGTACTTACATTAGATATAACAATTATATAGAATTCTCAGCACCAGAGTCTTCACTTTTGATACAAATACTGTGAGAGAGGAAACTTCATGCTCCTTGCAACCTGAAAGCCATTTTCAACCATGTGAATACTCATAGATGTGAGTAGGCAAATCACATTACCAGCAAAACATTTAAGGGAAACTTGTGTAATGAATTACAAGCAAAAAAGGAGGAGCATTACCTTCAAAGCCAATTCTTCACTCACTGTTGATCGATACCGAGTTGAGGCTTCCAAAGGGCAGGTTCCTCCCTTGCTGATAAAATTAGCATTGCAAAGTGTGGATAGTTGTAATAAAACATCAGACATAAGCTCTGAGTTACCACCTTCAGCTCCCAAATCACTGCCACTTTCTTGCACACCTTCATCAAGTGAATCTTCCATCACTGAAGTAATGCACTGAAATATAGCGAGCAGTCTCTCCAATGGGAATGTGCCAGGTCCTTTCATAAGCAATTCTTCCTCCGCGGTTTCCTTCTTCTCTTTGGACGCCTCGGAGATCCTAATTAGTGTTAAAAACAAGAGAGAAACTTAATATGTATTACAATCAATTTTCTCCGAAACCATAGAATCAACAAATATGTTCTTCAAATCCATGTTATTTATGAGTAGTCCAACCAAGCAATTTTTAACATACAACAATCACAACATCACTTACTTCCTTTTGCGTTTTCTGTTATCACCACCTCCAGTTGAATCAAAGAGTGTGGCATCAAGAGTGGCCCGATTTCTTGAAGCAAGGAAAGCAGAAATAAGAAGATATTTTGCGGAGATGGACATATGAAAATTTATATCATCAAGAGCCTCTCCATGCCCCGAGTTCTTCACATTTGCCTTCCACCTGACTTTATCCTTCTTAGCTTCCTCTTCATAAGAAAGATGAGACGGAATACTAAAAGTCTCGTTGAGAGAAGGAGCTAGGTGGCGATTGAGGTCCTTGAATAGCATTCTCTTCATGTCTCCAGTGGGAACAATTCCTGAATCACTTAATGGTTCACAGTACTTCTGAAACAATGATTGGAATGCAATAGACAGTTCATCTACGCGTCTGGTAATTCTACAGAATGGCTTCAGAGTAATACTGCATGACAACAGATGAATGTTAACAAATAATCAGAAGACAAAAAAAATAAAAAGAGCCAAGGAAAGAAACTGAGAAAAAGAAATATGCATACTTACTCGAGAAAAGATGAATAGAGCTTGGGGTTTTCCTGATTCCTTGAGAAGATTTGATAAAGTTCGTCTTCCGTGTAATCGGGAAAATAAATAGGGAGAGGCTCTAAAGAACCGGTATTCATGTAATAGGTATCAGGGCTGGCATTGCTGATAAAGATCAAACCTACTTCAGGCAATTTCAGAATATCATACAGCTTAAACAACATAGAAATTATAACAGAATGTTTCTCCCAGTCCCGAACAAGTTCTAAGTTATCGAATATCAAGTACACCATACTTTTGTGATCTTGTCCTTCTGATTCCTTTGGAACCATCTTTTCCTTGGAATTTCCTTTAAGAGTATTTATAACCTCTTTCAAGGCTTCTTGAAGCAAATGAACAAAATCAGATGGTTTCTCACATTTTTTGGCGCAAGAATAACCATTGCTCGCTTGCTGTCTATGACTCAACAACTGATTCAATACGGATTCGAACAAAATCTTTGGATTGTGACAAGTGCGACAGCTCGCATAAACAAAAGGACGCTGTAGATGTCGAAAACTTTGAAGGAGCACACTGGTTTTCCCCGTGGCTGGACCGCCGTAAAGAAATAGCGGAAGCATGGAGGTATTTAAGGGACCGATGAAGTTCAGGAGCTTTAGGATTTGGAGTCTTCTGCCAGGAAAATTAGAAATAAGGGCCTCCAATGATAAGGGTTCTCCTTCAAAAACAAGATTGTTGCTTGGCAATGACGCGTGAGACTTAATGGTCTTTTGAGTCCGGACGGGGGTTTTAACAGGAGTACTTGTAGAAGATCTCGTCGTTCTTTTGGTAACTTGCAAGGCTTCTTCTTTACTCATCGCTTCAGAGTGACTCGTCGTTTCGATCATTTATAAGGATTGTTCTCCATTCACTATTTCAGATTGATATGATCTCTTACACAATCTGCCTTGTATAAGCTAATGAGCAAATCATGCTTAACCTGCCAGTGAAAAATGTGCTTGGATTTATTATGAATTCTCAGCAACTTCACATTCTCAATCCTTAACTCCGACCATAAAAATAAGCATAAGTCTTAGAATGAAAAAAAAAAAAAGAAAAAAAAAAAAAAAACCTAAAAAAAAAAAAGATACCTAGCATTAGTAAAAGATGATGCTTTCACCCAAAATAGGTCAAGAACAGTAGCAACAACAGAAACCCTAATCAGTGAATCCATAACAACTACAAGTACAAATGAAGATCACTATTTCCAATCAAAAATCTCAACTTTAAGCTCAGAACACAAGCAACACAAACAAGATTCAAAACCCACAACCAAAACAAGCCCAAGAACCCTAACTAAGCAAATCAGATCGAAACCCCAAACCTATACCATCCATACAAGTTACTTTGGTGTGTTATACTTGTTCTTGTCCTGGTTAATCAACCGGATCCTAGCTCTATAATCGGTCTTCCCCTCTACACAAGCAAAAAAGAAAGAGACACCCTAGATGAAAACTACCCGCATTGCCGAAACACAAAACAATAACAAATAGAGATGAAAAGGGAGTATCAATTACGTCGCCTTCTCTTGAATTTCACTTGGAATCGCTTGAAATAGGCTCTTGATTTCTGAGCTTTCACAAAAGCCTACAATCACAAAGAACAAAAAAAAAAAAAATCACAACTCCCCACATTCCTAGTCTGCACCACCAAACATCAAAACCAGCACATGTGAGCAGTTCACGATCTCAATATGTGGCTTTGTACTACATCGTGCATAAAAGACGATGCTTTCACCCAAAATGGGTCAAGAACAGTGGCAACAACACCCTAATCATTGAATCCATAACAACTACAACTACAAATGAAGATCACTGTTTTCAATCAAAAAAATCTCAACTTTAAGCTCAGAACACAAGCAACACAAACAAGATTCAAAACCCACAACCAAAACAAGCCCAAGAACCCTAACTAAGCAAATCAGATCGAAACCCCAAACCTATACCATCCATACAAGTTCCTAAAACACCTAAACAAGGTCAGAACACAAACTCAATCAACCGAAAACGTGAAATCCAAAGCAATTAGGGTTAGGAATTGAAGGTTCGTTCATGGACTCACCATCGCTGGAGCTCGATCGATCCGCTTTCGCGCGGAGAGAGTTGGTGAAGGAAATATAAAACCCTAGAATCTCATCTGTGCGATGGGTTTGTTTTACTGTTTTTCCGGACGGGGGTTTTAACAGGACTACTTGTACAAGATCTCGTCCTTCTTTTGGTAACTTGCAAGGCTTCTTCTTCTTTAGTCATCGCTTCAGAATGAACTTTCAAATTGAATCATTCAAACATCCACAGAAATCAAAACCCTAGACCCAAAATCTTCTCAAAACCCTAGAAATTCGATCAGTGAATCTTAGGTTTAGCAAATCGATCCAATGCTTATCATCAAGACCCAAAATTTACGAGCAGTTTAGAGAGTACCTAATGGAATTCACTTCGCGATTCAAACGAGGATCTGATTGCGTTCGCGATCGAAAGCGAGGGAGATGTGAGAGACTTCGCGGGATTGAAAACGCCCCTCTATCGTTTTCCCTCTCTTTTTTCCCTCCAAGACCCTGTTTGCCAACTTCTATCTCAACAAATAGCCCTCTTTTTTTTTTTTTTTTTTTTTTTTTTTTTGGCACTACACAGTGTTTGATAGCCCAATGGGTCTCTACTAATTCACGTTCGAGTCGAATCACTTTAGACAGGCATATGTTGGTATAGGGGTGGCAAAAAAATGGGTATGGACGGGTACGGGACCAAACACCCTTTTTAATAACGATTAAAAATAGTATCCGGACCCGTATCCGTTTTTGAAACGGACACTTTTTTTTTGTCCGGACCCTATGTTTTTAAAATATACAAGTCTCGTTTTTTAATAAAATAAAATAAATTTTTTCACTTAATTATTAACAAAAATACATTTTTTTATGTTGTCATGCATTCCATCACTATAAGAAATAAATGTTATAAATTCAAAATTCAAGTCTTACAAGTTTCCATATAAAAATAACATCATCATTAGTAAAATTATAATTCAAACATTATGAAAGTTTCAAAACACTACTATAAATAAATAAATATTATTTAAATTAATTGCAAAACGGGTACCCGTTTTTAAAAAAAAATTGTCCGGACCCGGTCCCCTTTTTTAAAACGGAGAAGAAAACATGTCCAGACCCGTATTAATTTTCAAAAAATTATGCTCGGTCCCGTTTAAAACGGGTCTGAACAAATATGGACAAACGGGTCCGGGCACATTTTGCCACCCCTATGTTGGTACTTGGTAGGCTAGTAGCCACCTTATTTGTCCTCAAATTATTTTTAATTTTTAGATTTTTTATTATGTATTTAATGTAAATTGTAATTTTATTTATAGAGAATTGAGTTATCTCCCGAGCTAATCAATTGTTGGTTTAAAAAAAAAAAACTTCTATTTAAGTTACACTATGCCTCTAATATTTTTGGGGAAATAGTAAAATAACACCTCTTACAAGTTACAGCACGTCCGCATCAGCCATCTAATTTCACATCGGGATGCGAGTCGATGCTCACAAGATTCAAAACACGATGAAACGTAGAGGTGCGTGTTGGGGTGATGAGTTATTATAAGTTTTTTTTTATTATTTTCTTCTATCAAAGTGCAATTGCACTGAATCAAACACAATGGAAGAGGTTTGAGGCTATGTTTTTTTTTTTTTTTTTTTTTGTCAAAAGTGCCTTGAATTACAGGATTCTAGAACCATTGGTAAAATGAAATAAACTTTGCAAAGCACCAAACGCGCCCTTAAACAATTGGGGAAAAAAAGCGTATAAATAACTCCTGCACTTCTTCTTCTTCCTCAGCTCGTCATCCATGAATCCTCCAAACCCTAATCCGATCGCACCATTCACATTCCTCTCCCCAAACCCTAACCCTAACCCTAATTCCCCAATCCCCCCACCACCCCAAACCCCCAACATCTCCCACGCAATCTCAACCCTACAAGCCCTAATCGACCAATCCACCAAAACCCTAACCACACTCACCAATCTCACCCCCTCACCACACTCCCACCGCCTCTCCCACTGCCCCTTCGACCCCCGCCACCGCGTCCCCTCCGAATCCCTCTTCCGCCACTCCTTCGAATGCCGCGGCGGCCGCGGCCGCCCCGGCATCGGTCCCGCCCTCCTCGACACACTTCACTACCCGAAAACATTGAAGTCGGATGAGGAATTGTCGAAAGATGACGTTTTTATGCGAGGGTCGGATGAGTTGATGTGTTTCTCAATTGATGATTATGGAGGTTTGGGCTCAAACCCTAATTTTTTTTACAAAGATTGTCCTAGTGTTGTTTGTTGTGGTGAATTGGATGAATGTGATAATAGGGTGTTTACAATTCCTAGTGTTTTGTATGTGCATTGTGTTAATGTGATTTGTGATGGGTGTGAAGAAATTAAGGGTTTTGATTGGGGGCGAGGGCGAGGGCGGATTCTTCCGTCGGAGGTTTGGGCTGTACGGAGAGAGGTAGAGGCGTGGGGGGATTATCCGCGTGAGTATTCGTTTAGTGTGCTTCGAGTGGCTTTGTGCTTGCCCATGATTAGGGAGTATGATTCGGTTGAATGGATGATTTCGAATTCGGCTCATTTTGGTGTTGTGATTGATGTGGCTATGAGTGAGCATGTGTACTTGCTATTGAAGCTGTGTTTGAAAGCGGTTTCGTATGAAGCTCGTCGGTCTAGTAAGTTATATGATGGTGGAGTTGGGGATGTGAATTTTAGGTCTATTAGGTTTGCTTGTCCAGTCCTGATTGATGTGATGACGTGGTTTGCGACTCAATTGTCTGTTTTGTATGGGGAAGCTAATGCGAAGCTGTTTTCAATTGAGATGCTTAAGCATTTTATGTTAAATGCCGCGTCCGTTTAATGATGTTTCCTTCAGATGAGAAGGAGAAACTAGTAAGTGCTTCGACAGTTGGTTGTGGATATTTGGATGATAGTTCTAATGGTACAATTGGGGAGTTAGTTGGGGCAATAGAAAGTAAGAATGTAAAAATCGAAGAGACAACTGTCGGTAGTGGAAAGGAGAACTTACTCGGCATTGAGAATAAGAGAAGTGATCTAGTTTACGTGTCACAAGTTGCGGCAGCAGTTGCTGCACTGCATGAGCGATCGGTGCTTTGAGGAAAAATCAAGGGACAGCGGCTTGCTGGATCAGTTCCTAAAACTCAACTGTAAGCTTCATATGTCACTTACTCGTTTTGTCTTTCAGCTTAATTTGTTAATCTTAGTTGGCATGGCATGCATTTTAGAGTTTGGACTCAGTTTTTGTGATTTAGGAATTAGGATTTACCACACAGCACATAGCATGCATATACATGCCATTGTCTTCAGCCCTCAAGCTTATGGTACATTCAAACAGTAAGGTTATACTTTATGGTGTGGCACATATAGTGGCAATGATATTTTCTTGGAGCTCCAATATTTTCTTATAAGCATGATATCTTTCAAGTCTTCAAGTAGTGTTTGAAGTCATGCTAGAATCTTTTTTTTATATATATAAAAAGTCATATTTATGCATCATATAAGAGCACTTGGTCTTGAATGGTGCATGGTCTTGGACTTGGGGATAGTTTTGCTTCAATGGTTCCATGGGACTTGTTGCATGATTGATAAAATACTTGCTTTTTAACTTTTTTTTCTTTAGAAGGGGCTTTCCGCAGGGAAGACTTTGGATATATCGTCAATGGGCTTAATGTGGGAATTTTGCGAACATCTTAACATATGAGATTCATTAGACGTATTTATTTAGGTCTTTGGAGAGTTCTCCCTCAACATATGAGATTCATTGAACATATTTATTTTGGTCTTTGGAGAGTTTTCCCTTGCATATTCACACCTATATTCGTATTTTATTTACAATGCAAGGAAACATCTTTTCACGCATTAGAAGTTAATATTTTGTATAAAATGATTAAAAAGCAGTTCATATTTGCCATTTTAATGTCAAGACTCTGATTTTTTCTTAATATTGGCAACAAAATACATTCAACTCAACCAAGTCTTTTTGTCAACCAACTGTATGAACCACTTTATTTACATATGCAATGTAGAAGCGTACCTCATCAGATACTCTTTGCTCTTTAGGATAAGCGAGCATGCATATGTAACAAAGAAAGCTGACGAGGAGCGGAAAAAACGTCCTAATTATAGACCTATTCTTGAGTACGATGGCCTTCTTTCACATCGATCACATAATGAGGTGTGCTTTTTTCTTCCCTATTTTTTTCTTTCATGTGTTTTTTTTTTTTTCCTATTCTTTTCCTAGTCACCAACATTATGTGCTTAATGATTATTCCAAAGCATGAACTGCTGAGCACAAGTATTATGTGGCTAAGAATGGCGGAGAATGTTAGATGATCATAGATAGGAAATTCGGTCCTTTGTTTGAAATTTGAATTAATCAGTGATGCATTTCATTGATCGATGGATCTAACCTCATGGACTGCAAGATGTCAAATTGCCGAACAAGAATGGGTTGTTCTGCTGTCTTGTATTTTTATTCTTTTATTTATCTGGGAAAAAAGCTCCTTGTTCAAAGTTTTTAGGTTGTGCGTATAAATGTCTGCAGATCTTTCCATTTGACACAGCTAGCAAAAACCTGATCAGCTGGATCAACTCGCCACATCTATTGTTTTATAGTTTTCTCCGAGCTATTATTATATAGTTTAATTTCAAAATTTTAATTATATTTTCCTGCACTTGATTGTAAGGATTCGAGAAAGATGAAGACAAAGGAAGAGCTATTGGCTGAGGAAAGAGACTACAAACGCAGAAGAATGTCCTACCGTGGCAAGAAGGTGAAGCGATCAATTACAGAGGTATATGAAAATTACAAAACATATCATCTTATTGTTTGGATATTTTATCTTATCTATTTTATACGCTTTGATTCATACCAACATTAATGAAGGAACAAGGAGGTCACGTTCATATCATTGAAAGAACGAAGTAATCATTACGGAGTTGCTTTTGAGTCCAGGGTTGCAACAGTTCGAATATGCTCATTGTAGTCTGCGCATGGCATCCTATTTGAAAAATGTCTTTTACCTACAATTGCAATTTTATTCTGAAGTTTCACCTGCAAAGGCTACAATAGCTATATTGAACTTACTAAATATTAATTTAATATATGTTTTCTGTTCTGAAAGTTTACACCGAGTGTCATATGATTTATCGCATGCATGTTTATTTTCTATTTCCAGACTCAACAACCTTAAAATGCCTACTTTAATTTTTGTTAATGCTTTTTTCTGCTATCTTGCTTTAAAGGTGATGCGGGACATAATTGAAGAGCACATGGAGGAAATTAAGCAGGCAGGTGGTATTGGCTGCTTTGTGAAAGGATCTTCAGAGGGTGTTTCGTTTCCATCTGGCTCCGTTTCTGATCATGAAATGGCTGCAGATGATAAGCTGAGAAACTTGGGATTTGACTCATCTGAAACAAGAGAAATGCAGATGGGTCATTACCATAGATCATTGTCTTCTAACGACTCATTTGCAAGCATTGAGAACATTAACTTAAAAGATAGCCGTAGAAGAGAATATTCTGGACGTCATGAATCTCTAGATGTTCAACCAAGAAGTATTAGAAAAGCAAGTGAGCGAGACAGGGAGTATAGATCAAGAAGTCCGGATAATTACAGAAATCATGGACACTCACATGATCGACATGGACATCAAAGGGAGCGAGACAAGAAAAAAGTGACTGAATACAGGTATGATGAAAATCGAAGGTCCCGTGAGAGCAGATCCTCTTCCATTTCAGATCTCGCTTCTGATTTTAGTCACAGAAAGAATCGTGAGATGCCACGATCTGAAGGTCGGCACAGAGATAGAACGTTTGGGACTCATAGGTCAGATAATATGTCACCAAGCTCATTTGATGACAGATATGATCCATCAGAGTCATGCGACAGGTATGATGAGGATGTCTCTTCCGGTAGCAAGTATGCCAGAACAGGCAAGTCATACAAATCTAAATGATAAAGGTGCCAAGACCTGGCTAATTCCAAGGGTTTCTTTCCATGACAGAAGAGATCCTGAAACCCATTTATAGTCTGGTTAGTATAATAGCTTTTCTCTATGCAAGTATGCATAATAAAGACTTTTTGAGATTTGCCATTGACATGCTTTGCTTATATACTTTTGCAGTAAGAAGTAACTCAGGCCTCAGGAATATGTGTATCCTCCCTTGTATCCTCAAATAGATTATTTGACTGTTACTGTTCTTGTCATATTTTCAACTTAATGATTTTGATCGTGCTATTTAATTTAATATCATTGCTTATGTAACCCGGATGGGTTGGCTCAACGGTAAGGGCGAGCTTGGGATTGTGTGGGTTAGGCGCACGATCCCAGGTTTGATTCCCCGCTGCGTCAAGATTGTTGGGGCCATTGGGGTACGCTCAGGCCGATTGCACCAGGGTCTCGTGGGAATAGTCAGTCTCGCTTGCATACCCACATATATCAAAAAATAAAATAAAATTGCTTATGCTTTTAGTTTCCTATAGAGTGGTGAAATATTCTTGTTCTTGTTGTAGCATTCTTGCTTCTATTGTTCTTGAATTGCATGCATGGTAAAATTCATCTTTGATTTGTTGATGTTTTTGTTGTTTCCTTCTATCTAGATGATATTTTTTTTCATCAAGACCATGGCAAAATTCGTTTTTGAACCCCTGGATGAGGCCTAGAATTTTGGTGAGAGATTTATAGATGCATTCATAAAACTTTACCTTGATAGACAACGGAGAATCTTAGATTATTAGCTTTTAAATATAATGTAACAAGGTAGTTTTATCGAGTGAAGCTGAAGTTCGCCATTCTCTGGCAAGGCTCCTGCTGCTTCAGTAATCAGTCTAGCAGTTTGTGTGACAACATCTCCTTTGATTCCTCATTTGAAAATTTAGAAACTTTGTTACCAAATATGGAGCTCTAAAAATACTTTACAAAAAAAAAAAAAAAATGGGAGTCAAATCTGAAATCCGTGAATCATTATAATTCGATTGTTTTAATTTCTGCCCTGTTCTAATGAATTTGTTTTGAGTGTTAGGAAAAGATAGTAATTTGTTAGATTCGCAAAAATTCTAAAAAAAAAAATCGAGTTGCTAAATTTTTGAAAGGATAATTCTTTTGAGTTTAGAAAAGATCAAATAAAGTGCTCTTAAGTCCAGTAACAATGGTTGAAATTTTTTCCATTTTTTCTCCCTTTTTGTGATTCACTATATTGTGGGTGCCTCTTTAGCTAGTTTGCATTTTGCTTGGATGTTCGTGTTCCTTTCGTGATTTAGCCGATTAGATGGATAATTTTCTCTTGGCCAATAATGAGAGCATTAGTTGCCCATACATGGATTATTGGTCTTGTTCGAAATTGAGCTTGGTTCGGTACTTCGACTTATGAATTTTGATTTACCAAGACAATTAGAAAATTAGAGATTTGACTTGCAATGATCCCTTATGGTTAGAAGTTTCACTAATTACATTTCTGATTTCTGCTTAATTTTAAGGAAACTTTTCTTTGTGTTCTTTATCTTCGAAAAAATGACTGCATGACGCGTATCAACAGCGAGGGACTACAACCCATTATTTTTGTCGATAATTTCTTTCTTCGGAACCTATTACGCCATTAATTTTAGCTCGCTCCAATTGATGTGTTTATCTTTACTAGTTCTTGTGTTTACTACGTAAACTGATTTTCTCAAATGTTCTTTTCTGCAGGCTTTCTAGATGATGTTACAGGCTTCCAGCATTTCAAACCTTCGAGCGCGCGGCGGCGGATTTGCAGTCACCCTAACAGGTTCTTGTGTGTTTTATAACTTTTGTCTTGACACCAATTTTTGTTCTCACAACATTCAGTTTTTTTAAGCAAATGAGCATCAATAGAATCATACAGTGCTGTATTAAACTTGAACACCTTCCAAGATCTCCTTCATCACCAGACTTCTTGCCCTATTTATGGTCATAAAACACAAGTACAAATGCTCCTCCAACTCATCCAACTGTTCTCTGAAACTCAACTCATTCTTTTGGAGTTGCCGAGCCAACTCGCTGTCCGGTTTAAACCGCCCCTCTTCGTGCTCCACCCAAAACCGAACCGTGTCTCTAATATGCTCCAACTCGTCGTCCAACCGGGCCACGAGTCGGCTTATTGTGTCCAAGTCCCGGTTCAATATGTACGTCCCTCGAACCGCTGCATCCATCTGAGTCGACTCTCGAGCGAGTCGACTCGAGGAAACCTTCTTGAAGATTGAGGCTGCTAACAAGCTTGGCATTGCCACTAACATGGCCAATGCATGTGTTGTAACAATCACAACAACTGAAGCTGTAACAATTATAAGAATTATAGCTGAACCATGTTTGAACCGGTCGACGAACCGGAGCCTTGTTCGAGCCTTCTCACGCCTCAACTCGAGCCGGTCTAGTAAGGCTCGGCATTCAGCTTGAACCGATCGAAACCGAACTTGAGCTGAAGCCGAAGAGCTGAATGGGTTGGTTGAGCAATTTGAGAAGTCTAGGTCATTTATAGTAATCCGAAAGCGCTTTTCCGATTGTGTTATAGTGGTTTTCAAGGAGTCGACAATCGATGTAGAGCCAAATTGCTTCGAGGGGGAGTTTGAGGTTTCTGAATCTTCTAAGGTGCTCGGGATTGGAAACGACGGAAAGTGGTTTTTCGGTGGGATCATGGTGGTTTTGAAGGAGTCGATGATGGTTTTCAACGGGCGATATTGCCGTCGAGTTTGATCAATGTCTTTCAACAAGAGGCCGCAAAGATGAGAGGCGTCGGCCGTATTCGAAAAGTAGTCGATGAGGAGAGAGCGGTTTTTCGAGCGGTTTTCCGGCAAAGACGAGGCAAGTGCTTTTGCCACGGTTTGTTGGTCAGGCTCAAGGAGTTGCTCAGCAAAGAGCCTGTATGAGTTGAGCCTAGCAGCTGTGGTGGACCCACTAGGAGAACACGTGGCAGAATTTCCCTGGGTGAACGCAAGGACACGTGTCCAAAACTCATTGTATGATTCTGTGCGAAATGCATTGACATATTCCTCGCAGAGATCTACACCGCAGGTGGGACTGCTACTTTGTTCTGCCCATGACGTAATAATTATGAATTAGTTATTTTTCTTCATTTTAAAAAATGTATATTTCATTTACACAAAAAAAAAAAAAAAAATTATTAGTTTTAACAAATTAAAAACTATTTCTATTAAACAACTTGAAAGGATTTCAGACAATGACAAAGGAGCCAGAAAATAAGTTAGATAAACGATTTGTTAAAGACTCGGGTTCTGATCGTAGGGAACAAAAAGGGAGCTTAACTGCGTAAGGTAGTGGGAGGGGTTAAAAATTATGGATGCGTGACAAATATATGTATAAATAATGTTCCCAAATATCACCCTAAGAAAACAAGACCAAAACTTTATGCAAATACCTTGTACTCTTTTAACATGAAACAACTTCAACTTCATCTTCATAACGTCTAAAGCCAATTCTGCATTGATGGCAAAAGAAGAAAACAAATAAGGTTCTCCTAAAAGCAATTTGAAAGCCAAAGTAACAAAAGAAAAAAACTACAGAGGGTTGGCCTCTAAAGAAGCCAAATGTAACACTTGCTATGTACCTTGAGATGAGAGAAGAAAAGAGAGGAGGGGGTGGCATTTATATGATTACTCTTGCTTGTATATATGAAGTTTTCATACTTCTAAAAGAATGTGGTTTTGTCAAGGAACCTTGTATTATAAGTGAAGTTATAGCCTTCCATTAATATAAGCATAAAATTCAAGCATTCCCTTTTGTTGTCAATGCGTGCAAAATTCAATTTTGTATTGACAAAAAAAAAAAAAAAAAAAAAAAAGACTTGGGAATGTTCCAGAACTCATGAACCCATATTAGATTGCATTTTTTATTAGATTGAAAGATTATAATCTAAGTTTTTGTTTATAAGAAAGAAATTTAACTTGCCCGTATCGGGACGCAGAAGATTGAAGGAGACTTTTGTATATATTGTTCAAAATGCTAAATTAGCACAACAACAAAAATTAAACATTCAATAAGAAACTAGAACACAAAATATTGTATTGAAAATTTGATCAAGTTGGCTTGGTTTTTGAGAGAAGCCTATTGACTATTTTAATGATTCATGATGTTAAATAAACATTCAATAAGAAATAACAAGACCAACAGCCGTTTGGTCCAAGTGGTAAAAGACTTAGTACTCTTAAGCGAGGTCTCGAGTTTGAATCTTGTAAATGAAGAAAATGATATTGGGAGGGCCGCCCAACTACTTTAGTCAGTGCAGTAGGCACCAAATACTATTTGGAAAAATAAAAAAAACGAGACAGACATTAGGAGTGTGCTTTGCTATTATCATTTCTCTTAGTAAAAAATAAATAGAAAAAGCTTAGTACAAGAAAATCAAGTCCCAATCCCAAATTAGGTCGGGGCTCTACATGAATCAAAATCTTTCATTCTGCTCGATTAAATGCAGATGTAAAAACTTATATCTAAAGTCAAGTTAGCATCTTCCATTAATTATGATGCACAAAACTTTGAAGAAATGGGCATTGCTTTCCTCTCTTGCTGCTTCCCACCTCCTTACCATGATCCAAACATGCCTGCTCAAAAATCCCCACAATCCTTCTCAAATCCTTCACTCTATCCTCCAATCTCCCACCCCCACTTCTCAAATACTCAACAGGCTTCTCCCAAAACCTCTCAACAACATCTCCAACCATCACCTCAACATGGCCCCTCATCACCACCACCACCTCCTCCTCCTCTCCAACTACATTTCTCATCAAAAACTTGTCCACATACTCCCCACCCTTCATCATCTCCTTCACCCTCTCCACTCTCTTCATCAACTCCTCCAATGACTCATCATCATCATTATCATCATCATGTTGTGGCTGCTCTTTTGGAGTGTCAATAATAAAAGGTGGTGGTGGTGGTGGTCTTATGATCATAGACATTGATGGAGTGGATGATGATGAGGTGGTGATGAGTAGGGGATGAGGTTTTGAATCTTTTGATGGATTCTTCAAGTGGTGTAGATTTAGTGAGTTTGGTGTTCTTGGAAGAAGTGCACATTTGAAGTTGTGGATTGAGAGGGTGCCCCTCAAACTAGTGTTGATTGAATTTGGCATTGCCACTAAAGAGAGAGAGAGAGAGAGATAGAGAGATAGATGGAGAGATTTTGGGTTGAGAAATGAATGAGAATGGTTGAAACACGTCTCTTAATTCTGTACTAATAATAATAAGTGAGTTGGTCTCAAACGCGTTCAGTAGTGGCCTTGGAGTTGGTCAAGCTTTTTGGGACGGCGGTTCACCTACTCTCCCCAAGTAAATCTATAAGAATTTTCAAAACACATCTTATGGATTTTCATCGAGATTTGCTCTCCGCAATCTCAACGCGTTGGCTACTTTAAAGTTCATAAATCTTATCTTTTAAGGCATCTCCAATGCATTTCACCGAAATGGTACAACTTTTGCACTATTTTGGTGTAAAAAGTAACAAAACTATTATTTCCATCTCCGACCTTTTACACCAAATCCCACATCAAAAGTAGGCCCCACCACAAACTTTGATATTCACTTAAAATCACATTAAAAAAGTAATAAATAAAGTTGGTCTCACTTTCAAACACTTTAAAAGATAAAAACTTCAACAAAAAACAGCAACCAAAAAAAAAAAAAAAAGCACCAAAGCTAGAGTAGCGTTGCTTTTGACCAAGATTGGACTTCGATCCTGCACCAAAAGCTCCAAATCCACGCCATATTAGCGTGGATTGGAGTTGCTCTTGATAAGCGATGCTTCATCCATCTGATCAGATGCTTTGGCCTTGTTGGCTACTTATGCCATCACTAATGTAGAAAGCATGTGTGACTGATGGATGCAGGTGAGGCAGAGAATCTACATTTCCTATGGGGATCTGCTCCAATAGAGTGGGGATTCCCCGACAACTAGGCCTCACGGGCGAGGATAGGGAAAATTTCATCCCCATTTTTTGAGTCGATATTACCCCCTCACATCCATGAGGATTTCTCACCCCGCCCTATGGAGATTCCCCACGTGGATCCCGAATATTTCCTATGAGAATTGTATCAAAATCATTAATTTTATTTTTCTTTTTTTTTGTATGGTAATGTTTCACATAAAATTTGAAAATCAACTTAAAGTTGCGAAGAAAGAGCTTTTAATGATTTTAATTTTGAATCTATAATGTATTTAATCTTTTTTAAAATATTACGTGAAAAAGTGATGAGAGTGAAAAATTCTCGATGGGGTAGAGATCCCCACTTGATGGAAAATGAGAGTAAAAAATTTTCAAATAAGAAATCTTAAGCGAAAAATGCTCACCTCGCCACACCATAAGTGGGAATGGCGATTGCATTACTCGCCCACTGCATCCCTACAATGACTCTTTTCAACTAAATCAAAAGCTAATCGTTGCTTGTTGGCACGTGCATCATTGCGTACAGGTGGCACGTTAAACACGTTTACGGGCAGCTAATCGCGACTTGTTGGCACGTGCATCGTTGGGCGCAGGTGGCACGTGAAACACGTGGACAGGCAACTTCTCTGTACTACAACAGCTATTCAAGAGGGGTCTACATGCTCAAATCTAATTTTGTTAAACTAGTTCAAAGTACTTTCGAGACTAGCTAATTTTGTCGTAATAATATCAAGCTACTTAAATTATAAGTACTTGTTTGCAATTTGTTAAAAACGAGTACCAAGAATTTGAGTTTGAATCGCACTATTGTTGTGAGTTGTTATATATTGTGGACTTGAGTTTCAGTACTTTTTTAAGTTCTAATCAGTGCATAAACAACATAACAATGTAATCACACAAAATAAGTGATCCTAACTTATATGTTTATCTAATGAGATAGAAAGGGCTTGCTTAGGAGAAAATAACATCAACTTCCAACCAAATTGAAAGTTAACACCATTTATTGAACAGGTCCAACCCAGTCTAGATTTATTGAAGATAATGTACTGAGTAAGAGATGATAGTTACCATTGAAGCAACCCTCGCTTTCTTTTTTCTTTTCAACTCAGCTTGTGAATGGTTTTCATGTCTGCGGCTTCTTTGAGAGTTCCCTTCTCGACATGATCCCACCACTTGAATAAGAAATTCTCCACGACGAGTCTGAACCAAGGCGACAGCTTCAGGTCTTCTTCCCTGGCATTTGCTTTCCTCAACAGCTCTTTCAACTGCTCCCGGTTTACATACTTCACGTCAGCCACCTCATCCGGGTTCGGTTCAACTTTAACGTCGCGGATGATGAAGAGAAGGTAATCCACTGTAAATTTAAGGTAAGAATAAACATTCAGTCGAGTGATTGATAAGGTACCAAAAAATATGAAACTGTGAGACAATCTTTAGTTTTAAGGTGGTTGAAATTACATTCGTGCTCTCCCCATTTGCCATCCGATGGGGCCTTGTACAGGATGCGTCCAAGGGGAGTGAACTCGTCGACTGGAACATCTTCAGCCTTGATGCCCAACTCGTCCAAAAGTTTCCTTTGTGCTGCATTCCTTACGCCTATACGTTGCAAGGAAAAAAAAAAAAAAAAAACATTTAACAAGGAATTGAGGTTTGAGGAACTGGAGCAGGCAAAACAATCGTTACGATGTCGATAGGCATCTACCCAGGTAGTTCTCCTCTATGAGCTCAGATTCACGGTAAAGTGGATGGCTGCAACAGGTATTTGTCCACACAAGAGGGAAGGTCACCTTCGTTGCAGAACGTTGCTGGAAACAAAAACAATATTAAGAACACATATATTCAATATAAACAAGACAGAAGCCGACTTCAGAAAGATCGAAAGATTTGCAGCACAACAGCTTATCCACGTGTTGACTGCTGAACTTGTATAAAATGTTCAAAAATTCTCAATGACAAATCTGGATGTATTAATTAATTTTGTTTTTTCGACATATGCATTGTTACTTTTGAGATAAAAGAACTCCAACAGTCAACAGAAGAAAGAAAGGCGGCATAAAGCTTTTGCTCAAAAAAAAGTTCCACATTTTATAGATTAAGGAGTGATTAATGAATTTCCTTGCTTACTTCAATACTTCAACCCTGATTAACACATTTGTAAAACTAGAAGATATGTCATAATCTGGATCAGTATTATGAAATAACTCAGACATTCATCATAATACCCTCTTCAAGGCAAAAGTATTGTTACATACCTGAAGAAGCAATTCATACTTCGAGTTGAAAAGGAATACACTAAAAGCCCTATGAAGCAAATTCTCAGCTTCTATCTTTTCCATCAAATGGCCTGAAAAAGAAAACAAATGTGAGTGGAGCAAGCTAGCAAACAGTTACTAATGAATAATGATAAAAGGGGGCCGAAAATTCTGAAAACGTAGTCTTAGAGGAAAAACACACAAAAAAGGCTTTTGGCAAAATTTGCAGCAGTCTGTTCCTCCTTAGCATTTCATAGAAATATGTCCAAGAGGTATAAATGGTCACCCGCGCTATTGATATTGAATCACCACTCTCGTATTACAAGATGATGAGCAGAAAAGACCATGGTCACAATTAATAAGAATTCTCTCCATTGAAAACTAGTCTTTAGCTAAATTATACCCAATTATTGGCAGAATAGTTGAGATTGATTGAAAACAAAATTCCCTGGACACCAATAAAAATCAAATTCAATCTATCAGACAAATGTAAATGATTTGCACCATCGGCATGCAGCGCTGAATAAATATCAAGCATATGCAATTATAATCCAGAGGAAATGAAATAGACCGGTTTACTGTGGTCTGAAAAAATTGATTGAAACGAAAAAATTACTGTTGCAACAGAAATTTCCACTTACAGTTGTACTTGGAATCATGCCCAACAACTTTGTCGGTCTCATCCACTAAAATACATCTGCAAGAGTTAAGGCATCACATTGCTAATCAGATACAATTTATACAATAAGGTACCCTAAAAAGTGATAGCAACACAAACTTCAAAAAGGATAAATAAAGGAACAAAATATAAGAAGAATAGACGCGAATAGCTTATAGCAGTTCATGAAACTTCACGAATACTAATATTCAACGCCATAGCGTATAATTGAGATAAATACACATGAATTTACTCACAATGACAAGCAACATCCATATGTCGACAAGGCAAGTGATTCTCATTAATAATAATACACTACAGAAGAGATGAATCAGTCACAATGGGCAGAAGAGTGTGACTAGATCAGTCTACCAAAAAGTGAATAAAATACATATAGGAAATTCTACAATGGTGACTTTTTAAAATCACCATTGTGATTTTAAAAAGTCATCATTGAATTTAGATCCAATGGTGAATATGAAAACTACATTTATGACTCTTATATGTGCGCACAAGTTCCAACAAAACATATTCACCATTGGATCTAAATCCAAGGGTTAAAATTTTAAATCACCATCCGTGGTGATTTTTCCCAATCATTATGGCAGAACTACTATATATATATATAGGGAAATTCTACAATGGGAACCAAAATAAGTTCTCGTGTCATGGGTACTATGTGTTTTTGACTATTGGATCTTAATCAAATGGTGAGTAATGTTGTGCATTTAATTTACTATGCAACCAGAACACAAAAGAAAATGCTCACAAGAAATACATATCTTAGCACTACAAATAAGCAAATCAAGCAATGCAGTAACGCAGACCAAAACATTACACAACAATCCCAGATAACCGTCTGACCGAGAAATTAAGCTCCGCGAATGAACAGATGATTTTGACCCCTCACAACCAACAAAGCATGAACCTTTTCAAAAATTACCCACACAACTTGAATAGTACAATGCGTGAATCCCAAATAGTATCAAACTCTTCCATTGCAGGAAAAAAAATATGAACTTGACCTAATAAATGCTAAAAACCGCATCAAAACTGTGATTTCTCACATCATGACATCAATAGAGCCACTGATCATCCAAAAACTCAAACAAATTTCAAAACCTAGCTCACAGATTCCATCAATTCACGCGAACAAACACAAAGCCCTAGCAAGAAGAATCAGTGAATAGGAAACTCACTCGTCTTCGAACATGAGGCGCTTCTGCACGGCGTCCATGGCGGAATCGGCGATTTCCTCTCCCATCGAAGTAGACGATACTGAGAACAGCCGCGAAGAAGTTCTGCTGCGCGGCCTCCAACAAACCCTAGACGAAGAGAGAAGCGACGAAAGTCGATCTGGCGATGACGATGCGATCGCTGATCTGGCTGCTCTGCTCGAAATGAATCCGACGAGCGGAGTCACTGCTGCAGACATTAATATTGGGATTCCCTCACACAAACAGACACGCACACACAATACACACTCTCTCTGATCTGGCTCCGCGAATCTGGACTCGATTTCGTACTCTGTTTATTCACATTAATGGATCCGTTCGAGCGAGCGAGAAAGAGAAAGAGAGGGAAATGGAGGTGCCACGTGGCGGTTTCGCGGGTTCCACACTGGAGGGAAATATGTCCATGTGACGTACTTTGGTAAATAACATTTGCACTGGACGGTTTTGATTTTATTGAGAATTGTCAAGATGTGCGCGCGCAAATCTTAATGGAGATTTCAAGATACCCTTTTTTCTCGTGCAAACGTTGCGCTTCCTTAAAAAAAAGAGTGGTTTAGTTTTTTTTTAAGAAAAAAATTATGGTGTGACAGTCCATTACAATTCGATATTATTTTTATGGTTGGAAAATGTAGTTGTCACGCAACTATACAAGTTGGTATATTTGTGTATTACGGTATTACTTTCCTTATATTTGTGAGCTCTATAAGAGCATCTCCAATAGAATGTTGATTTAATGTCAATGTACGACATCTAAGATTAAATTGACATCAAAATGAAAAAAAAGGTCACAGAAGGAAATGTGTATTTAGAATGTCATGCTAACGTAGCATAAAAAAAGGCCGCACTATGTGCACCCCAGTCATTACTCAGGGCAACCCAATTACAAAGGCACTCAGCAAATTTGTTAGGGCACCCTCGAATTTGACAAAAATATCGCCGTTGAGCACCCCAGTGTTTTCCATCAAAAGAATTTCAAAAACCCTTTATTTTGCTATTTTTCATTGTGATTTGGAGGTCATATCGTCTCAATTTTCGTATTTTCGAAGTTCTTTTCCACGGATCTGTGCGATTTGTGTATTTGGCGAGTTGTGTGGTTGTTTATTAGGGTAGTGGAAATACTCGGCGTTCTAAGGTTTGTAGGGCAAGTTCAGATTTGGGGATTGTGTGTAACCAAGAGGCAACCTTAGGTATGTATGTGTTTCAGTTGATTTTTACGTTCATTTGAATTGTTACCATTGTTGTCTGCCATGAAAACGTGGAAATAAATGGGTTTTGTTGGAAAACTGCATTCCTCGGCCACATGGAGTCGTGACATGCTCAATAGTCTCGACAATACATTGTCGAGACTAAAGTGGATGTCACGGATGAATTAGAATGACCCCTTTTGTTAGGTATCGATTTGTTGTCACCGAGATCGCCTTACGTGGTCTCAGTGCAATACTATCAAGACTTAATATTTTAATGTGTATTGGTCTGGTCTCGAAAAGTACAAGCCGAAACAATGAAATACGTCTCGGTAGCTTGACACTTAGATTTTAGCATTCGTCTTGGTGCTTAGTCGCCGAGACTTTTCCTTTGTTTTCGGATCTGCTTGACCGAAACATTGCATTTTTTGGTTTTTTTTTAAGTTTTTTTTTATTATCAATCAAATGTGCTTAAGGTTTCTTTACTAATCAAATATGGCTCGAGGGAAATTAGCAGTTTTGAGGTAGGAAGTCGATGGTGAGCCGACAAGAGCACAACGTCGGTCCGAGGCGGCAGGGGTGAATCCAAAAATTTGTTAGGGGCGAAATTTTACCTAATTTTTTTTTCAAACAAATAATTATACTAGTAAAGAAAAAAGTAGTATAATAAAGTAATAACCATAATAATTTGTAATGTAAATTAAAAATACCGCTAAATTCGACGTGGAGGGAGTTAAATCTTACGAGTTTGTGTGTTTTGAAACCACTGCAATATCTTCTCTTTATTTACATATGTGAATATGTCTCGCTCAATATAACACACTATTAAGTCGTTCAACCATTCATCACCTAACTTATTTCGCAATCTTGTCTTGATGATATTCATTGCCGAGAAAACTCTTTCAACCGTTGCAGTTGTCAGTGGTAAGATCAATGCTAACTCGATAAGGAAATAGACTAATGGAAAGATTAAATGTTTTTTTAGTCTGAACCATCATTACAGCAAGATTTGCAAAATTATTACAACCTAAAAATGTAGAACTTCTTATCACATCATGAATGTATACTTAGAGTTGGTGTTCCAAGATTACATAGTCATGTGCAGAGAAATCATTAGCATAAATCTTGGACATTCGAAGAAGCATACTATGATCAAGAAAATGAGTTTCTTGGATCAAGACAACCAATGCATCTCAATAATTCTATAGAAGATTCACTGAAACGATTATTCATCTTAGCAACAAGTAAGTCAACTACAACAATAAAAATCTCAGCATAATAATGGTGATAATAAGTAACCCATTGTCCCTCACGCCTTAAACGACCTCGAGTCGTTGTTTTATCTTCCTTATTTGGCATCGAAATAGATATTTTAACATAAAATGCATTAACTTCCTCGAGCAATGCACCCCAATCATTTTTCTTTTAAGTCTTGCAAAAGACCTTTTACAGTTGCAATCAACCTCATTGCATTAACAATGTTGTGATCTTTTTGTTGCAACGCATATGACAAGTCATTTGTCAATCCCAACACTTTGATCATCAAATGCAAGATAAATAAAAATTCAAAACTCTCCATTTTTTCCATAAGACCCGATGCTTACCTTTTCGTTCTTTCACAAATCCATCAAAATATACAATTTGCAACAACTCTAACACTACTTCCCACATATTAAAAATGTGAAAATTTGCATGATGTGAGCCCCACCGAGTGTCACCTGGTCTTGCAAGATTAGCCTCTTGATATTTGTCTGTCCCTAAGAAAATCTCACCTTTCTCCAATTTCTCAACAAGCTTTTCATGATGCTTTTAAAGCAATGCATCTTTTCTTTTTATAAGAAGCGCCCACTATGTTCACGATCAAACTAGTGTAGTGAAGAAATCACTTATAATGTGAACGTTCTTTGCAATAGAAACAACAACCAATTGCAATTGGTGAGCAAAGCAATGGACATAAAAAACAAATGGATTTTCATTTGAAACAAGCGTCTTTAACCCATTAAATTGTCCTTTCATATTTGAAGCGTCATCATATCCTTGCCCTCTTAATCTAGAGATGGATAAACCATGACGAGCAAACAAATTATCTAGACATGCTTTGAGTGAAGAAGCCGAAGTATCACTAACATGTTCTATAACAAGAAATCTTTCAATAACACGACCTTCTTTGTTCACAAACCTTACTATCACAGCCATTTATTCCTTCATAGAACTATCACGAGATTCATCAATGAGAATAGAGAAATTACTATCTTCAATCTCATTTAAAATAACTTATGTGGTCTCCTCAGCACAAGCTCTCACTATCTCTTTTTGAATATCCGGATACTTCACTTGATCCCCTAAGCATTTTCATTAATTACATTTCCAATACTCTCCACTTTCTCTCCATACTGGTTCAATATCTCCAAGAAGTTCCCTTTATTTTTAGAACTAGTAGATTCATCATGTCCACGAAAAAGCTAGACCTTGCATAAGAAGTAGTTTTATAACATCTAAAATAGCAGTCAATCAAGTTCTATAAGCAATTTCAGTAATTTTGCTACGAGAAAAAACTTTTGTAACACACTTTGCCTTTGGTTGTTAAAATCTTCAAAATGTTGTCTTGCATTATTGTGACTACTATTGACTCTACCAACATGCAACTCAAAATTCTCAATTGCTTTCTTTCAATTGTTAAAGCCTACTTTTATGAAGGTTTCATTTTCAAATCTATCACCCCTTGATTGCTTAAAAAGATAGCAATAAAAACAATAAGCAGCATCTTTTTCCATGCTATATTATAACCAATCAAACCTTTTGAATCATGCTTCTTTAAAACTCTGAAAATCCTTTCCTTGTAGTTTCGAGGAAAATCATAACCAAATGGTCGACATGGACCCATCCAAAGATACTCTCTTCTCATTTGCCCTCTAATTCACGTATCATACTCTTCAATTGATTTTCGAAGTCCGGGATCGACAATAACATCACTCGAATAAAACTCAATACAATGTTTCTTTTGTGCCACATTACTCGTATCGATTGTTGAGCTTGCATTAGGTCCAATACTTTTTGGTATTGACTTAAAAAAATTCTCCATATCTATAAAGTAAATTAAATATAAATTCTAGATTAACTCAAATTCAATAATGAACTCAAAAAAAAAAATTATGAACCAAGAAAGTAAAAATAATGATTCACAAAATGAAAAGAGAGAGTTCTCTTACCCATAATCAATTTAAGTTCACCACTTTCCACTTTTTTAGCATTTTGAGTCAAATTCCCCAATTTAGTAAATACACAACAAAGAGAATATCAATTAGATGTTTGAAAAAAAAAATCCTCTAGTTGATGCAACATGTGCATAGAGAAGAAGCTTTTATTTTTGACAAGAGGATATTCACTATTCCTAGTTTATTGTTACATATGACATGGATATTGCCTCCCAATTCCCATTAATTAAAAAAAAAAAAAGAATGGTCCCTGCTTCCCTAGACAATATGGACGTCCTTGCCTCCCTAATGTGGACTTTTTTTTTTGATAAGCATGTGCTCAAGAGTCAAGAGCATTCCACTTCCACCGATTCACATATGTCAGCTACTCCCCCCCCATAAGGTTCATACCTCATTCAAGAATAAAGAACCCTCACTTTTCCGTAAGTGTGTATATTGAAAAGCTTCTTGACGGCGTCGACACAGCGACACCCATCGACATTTCCGTTTCTTAATTAAGTTTAGTAATCAATGAAGATTGAAGAGTTACATATAATATATTTGAATCACTTCTCAATATTTGATGATTTCCCCTTTCCTAAGTTTTTCCCCAATTTGTTAGAACTCCAAACAATGAAAAATAGCGTTTCAAAAGCGCTTTTATGTTTGATTTTGTGCAGGGACATTTTTGTAATTAAGTATACATTTTGCCCTTAGTCGAGTTTTTTGCTCATTATTTTTTAACCGTAATGAACGAGTATTGAGATCCCAGCTCGGTTGGGAGTGGGCGAAACTTTGTTTATAATCTCAGTGCGTGTGTACCGTGATGTAACCTAATTTCAAAAATCAAGTAACTGCTCGATATGTAGTAAGCTAGAAGACAATGCCACTCTCGGTTACTGCATGGCAAGATTTTGGTTTAGCTCTCGGACTTGAGGTATCGAGATTAAGTTCCGATACAATTGGATAAAGAAAATATGCAACGAAACCATAAATAAATTAAATCTTGCACCAACACTCGTAATAGATCAACAAATAACACATGTTCTATGACAATAGTAGTGCAATGTAGTAACTAATGACATAAACAATAGCGTAAACTACACTAAAACATTCTTTTTACAATCAATGTTCTTAAGGTGAAGCTAAGTCTACTACGGAAGGCGTGCCTAGCTGAGAAATCACCACCGGCACGATTTCTTGAATTATGATTCCATCACGCCAACCTTTAGCGCACTCCTCAGCATACCTTTCCCACGATGGATATAACGATGGAAGCGGTGCATTCACAATCAACTTCACCTATAAAATACAAAGTACAACAAATAATACAATATCAAATAAGTCAAAATTGATAAAAACATCATGTAAAATGTACGAACGTACCTTAATCCAATGGATGTTAGTATCATTAATCATGTCAATAATAAGCCGACTATCGAAAGATGGTGGTGGAACATTACGTAAAGGAAGAAATGTGGAGCAACTATCATGCGAAAGGTTTATGAGAATGACGTTAAAGGCCGTTGATATTAACAACCCCATGTCCGGAAGTGTCAACCATTCGTCAAAAGAGGTACCAACCCGATCATTCGGACAATAAACGGCAGTCTTCACCTTCTCGTAACTCATTCCAAGTACTTCCCGCCAAAGAGATTCATACCTCGTTATCTCATCGAACATCCTTCTACGTACTAACCTCCAACCATCGACATCGGGAGTCCGAGCCCGAAGGCAATACACCGATATCCACAATTACCATCGCTCATCACATCAATAGTGTTCTCAACGTATGGCAACCAATCCGGTTGTATGCAATGAGAATAACCAACCATAAATACACCTTGGGTCACCCGACGCGTCCGACGTATTTTAGGCCCTCCTTTATTTTGCTTCTTCCTCGAACTAGATGTCTCTTCTTTCGATAGTACATACTCAAATCCGTTTGGCAATCTTTTCGTCAAAGAATCTTATTCGTCGTGTTTCCTCTTTGATTCATTTTTCTTTCCTTTGTTCAGCAAACTTCCAACTGTAGACCATGGTGTCATTCCCTTTGTCTTTATTTTTGTAGGTCGGACAACTCCTGGTGTAGATGAAGGACGACTAATCTCCCTAAGCTGTTGAATAATCCTAATGCGATTGTCCTCGTAAGTGCAAGCGTGAAACTTTTTCAAGACTCTTTGAATCTCATCGTTCACATTGTACTCGGCTTGATCAACAGGATTCTCTGGTACCATACTCAACTTTCGCCAGTATACATGAACTTCCTCGAGTGGGATGGGTGAACCAGCAAATTTATGGAAGTTTATTTTATGTGCACAAGGATGACCATGCGTGGTACGTATCTCACAACCACAACAAGCATAGTCATGTCTAAGATCCTCTCCGCGTTCCAATTCATCTTTAATTAACTTAAGCGCCATTTGAGAGACATATCCACGCAACCAACGATACAAAGTGTCAACATATTCATGTTGCACTACATTCAAACTGAGCTCAAATGATGTCTTGATGTTGTTATGTTGGATCCTAAGAAGACCATCAACCACACTCCACAAAGTCTCAAATTTGCCTGACTGTTGCCAAGATGTAGCTTCAGAGTGGAACGCGCAGACTCAACCCTCTGCGTCGTTGTTTCCCCAAAGTGCATAATTCGATCTGTCCATACCGGTATAAATTTTTCCTTATACATCTTCACACATATGTTATCCAAGTAATCAATAAGACCCTTCACAATTCCGAGCTCACAATGTAAGTCATTCATCATAAGTTCAAATGATGCCTCAGACTTAGTATATAACACGCTCTGCCGCCTATCAATGAAACGAGCGAAGCCTTCGTTATCCCCAAACATCTTCTTAGTCTTGGCCAATACTACTTTGTTGATGTGTCAAGAGCAAAGAAGGTAAGACGATGTTGGAAATACTTCTTCGATAGCACTAATAAGGTTTAACTCCCCATCCGTAACAATCACATCAAGTTTAGGCCACCCGTCCAATATGGATCTCAAGTTCTCAAAATCTCAAACATAATTTGCATTAGTCTTCGATGATATGAAAGCAAACCCGACTGAGAACGTCAAATACGTCGAAGTGATGCCAACTATCTCCAATAACGACATTCAATACATATTAGTTTTATATGTGCAATCCATCAGAAGAACCGATGGGAAACACAATAGCAACTTGATTGAATCAGGATGTGACCAAAATAAATCAGTGACGACATTCGTCTCGGGATGCTTCATATGCCACGACATCCACTTATTCTTCTCCAATATGTGTAATAGTTGTTGCATTTGAGTCCTCCCACCCGCATCCTCAATTCGATATTTATGTCGTGCATTATATATTGTCTGCATAATCGAAAATTATTTACATCCCTTTGCTTCAACGTGTTGAGGATATCCCTTAGCTTCACATTCCCCTCAGTCATCTGCACCACAACCACCTGCTCACCCGTATCCAATCTGTAACTTCCTGAATATAATTCGTCGTTATTTATGACGTGTTTGCAGACGTGGCGGACTGCTCAGACACTTGTGGGACCCGCAGTTAGGCTTATGCGCGCCTAGAGCTAGGTAAATAGTACTTTTTGTGCTGAATTGTTAATTTGCGATGTTTATATCAAAATAGTGAAAATGGCATCGCAATGTGTGTTATTATATTTCATTTGACGTGCGAGGCTATGTGTAACGTATTCGCCTCGATATGCGTGTCGACGCGGGTACCAAGTAGTCTAACCGACTTAACACTAGGCCGGAGGGAAATAATACACACAAAATGAATAAAATTGGTTCAATAATGAATATAGAATGTATATTTGGTGGTTAGGGACATGGTAGTACGCGTATGTTGCGGTTCTGGACGAGAAAACGGGTGTCAGAACACCCGAAAAATGGACTTTTGTGCTACGAACAAGAGCAAGTGAGTTAGCAGTGTCATAATTGGAGTCATTAGTGGTTAGAAATGTAGCAAATAAGGTCCATGTGATGGCCTTGAGATGTGTAAATGAGTGGTGATGCAAGGTCCACTATATATAAGTCACTTTGACTATTTCCACCACCTTTTCCCTCTCTTATCTTGTTTTTCCGAGATTGAAAGAGCAAAACCAGGGTTTTGGTGAATTTTTCTTGGTGATTTGTGGAACTTACAGGGGTGAAAACATCAAATCCAAGGTGAAAAACACTTACACCTTCACTTCCACTATATTTTGGTCATAATTTTGTAGATGTTGGTGAGGTTTGGAGGTTGTTGAGTTGTTGTTTAGCTAAGATTCTAGTGTTTTGAAGCGATGTTGTTGGTGTTGTGGCCGTTGTTGGTTGAGAAGAAAACCCAGAAATTTCAGCAGTTTTGATGTCCAGAGCGCGATTAGCGCGCTAATTGTCATTAGTGCGCTAGGCCTGAAAATTAGCGCGCTAATGTTCGTCTGGGCTAAGAAAGTATAAATGTCTGGGCATCTAGCGCGCTAATGCCTAGACCTAGCACGCTAATAAACCCCCTGTTTTGACATAATTTGTGTCAAATGACTTAACATACATACAAATGACTCAATAACACTTATACATGGACATAGGTCATTACGGGCTGTAATTTGGGATATCCGGGACTAGGCGGAGCAGGACCGGGGGTTAGTGACGGTACACAGAGTGCGGTGTGAGGTGTGTAGTATCCCAACTGAAATTTCTTGAGCAATATTTATTTTCGTTTTTGAATTCATTTCTGTCTTTCGATACTCTATTCCTGGTATGTGTATAATGGACGGACGTTGAGGCTCTCCCTCCGTGCCATTTCTGTTTATATTTCCGCATGTTTATTTAATAGTTTTCTTTAAATTTCAGTATTTATTTTCAGTATTGCTCACTTACTTTCCTTGGGAATACTAACTCTGGACTCGTCATCTATCTTTTTGTGATGGCTTGAGTGCAAATCCTAGTACGAGCCGGGGCAAGAGCAAGCTACCGGAATACAGAGACGTTTAGCCAGGCTTGTACGTTTGTATATACTTATTTTGTTTTATTTTGGGATTTGGGATTTTGTGAGACACTAGGACTCTATACTGTTGATATTGTGTTACATTGCGGTCCATTTTTGATCTATAATGATATATGGGTTCCACACTATGTATCAGAGTTAAATGCATGACTTAATTGTTTAGTAGATGAATTGATATGATAAGATACTTCCATTTTGTTTTATTTGGATTTAAAATGATCTTAACAGATGACTTGAGTACAATAATAATTTAAACAGTAAATTGTTGTCATTTGTAGTTAATAATGATTAAATGGTGGATGAGTTGGCATGTCGGACACAGTGGCGCTGGTAGGCCGGGTTGTGGGCCCGCATCGGCCCCGTGGCGGTCCATTTGGCAAGTGGGTCGTTACACAATCTTCCTGCAAATGAGTGGCCGTCCAAGTTTTTGGCGGGGTCGTGATTGTGCCTTTCATACACGACAATGACGTATCATAAAGAATCCACATTTTTTTTGATGTTAATAAGGAAAGGGCACCCACATTTCTTTGTACCAGTTTGAGTCATTGTATTTTCCTCATCCTCTTCAGTTCTTGGTGTCAAAGCAAGTTTTGTCGCTTTGGCTTTCCCTACTCTTTATGACATTCCCCTAAATGTACTGGACCTCTCAAATGCAAGTTTGACCCTTCCCTGTGCTTAATCCCTCAGGCATCAGAGTGCTTCGTTACTAACACAAACTTGTAGCCGATTCTCTAGATGAGAATGACCTACAAGGAGTAAAAGCATCCTTGTTGTCTGGAAATAACGTCGAAACCGGCATTACCTGCAATCAAACATTGAACCATAAGGACTCAACGCCAATACACAGCGAATTCACCAAAAAAAAACCTAAAAACCATATTCTCGATAGTACAGGTCCGTGACTTGAAACTAAGTGTCGTTCACGGGAAACCGAAAAGTATGGAAGCATTTCGGTATGCAATGACCGAGACGCTTCTATGTGTCTCGGTCACATCTTGACCGAGATTTACGAATACGTCTCGTTGGCCAATGACCGAGACTTATATGTAAGTCTCGGTCTTGCTAGGCCGAAACAATCGAGCCCATGCAAAAACATGAAAAAAAACAAAAAAAAACACAATAAATAGCAACGAATACCTCTTCTTGTACCTCTTCTTGCATCATTGTGGTACATTCGTCCATTTTAGGCTAAAAACAACTTCGGAATGGTCGAATCTACCAAACCCTACAATAAAAAACCAAATCATTAATGTCACTATTTTGAACAAAAAGAAAATAGTTCATTCGAACCTTTATATGGTTGTAAAACAGTGTTACCTCGCTATCAGATGATGTGAAAGCGCAAGAATCGATACATACCCGACAAAAAAAAACGTGGCTTTAGGTTAGAGATGAGAGACAAATGAAGTGGAATGCCCCAAAATTTGTTCCAAAGTGTGTTGTGAGATTGTAGAGAGTTTATATGAATGGGCAATAGTGTCATTTACATTAAAGTGTAATTTAGATGGGAGAATGACCAAAAAAAATGGGTGCCTTCACTAACTGGTGGGGTGCTCATAGCATCCCTCAAAGATTTTAATTGTAATAAATGTTTGAGTTGTATAAGGGTATAATGGGTAAAAGATCAATAAATACTCTTTCAAATTCCTAAAACCACTTATAATATTGGAATGATTCTTTTTGCAAAAACCGCTTATAATAATGGATGGATGGAGTATTGTTTATGTTTTTAGATACATAATACATGTAAAAAAGCATCACTATTGATATGGCCTTAAAATTAGGTGCGATGACAATCACTATTATAATTTCTCTTACATTCCACGTCCCTAAAATATTTCACGTGTATTTTATATGATTATCTCTATTTCAGGTATTCGTGAATCCTCCTTAATTAATAGACATTAGAAGACTTCTTGATAGGAACCATACTTTGATTTTGTATCACACCGATCACGAAGGAAACAGGGTGGCAGATGCTTTTGCAAGTTACACCGGAGATCTACAACAAGGTTTAGCAAATACCCTTGTCTCCTCTTAATTGTATTTGACATATTCTTTAAGAGGAATCCGTGGGGTCGATTGACATAAAAAAACTAACCAAACAAGAAAAAATAACAAATTAATTCACTAGAAGTTAAGTCACTTCCTTCTACTTTCCCCAACCAAATAAGGCCTTACTTATTTTTAAATGATTCGGCGGTTCAGCTTTCGCTATTATTTATTGTTGATGTAGCACTCAATAATTAATTTTTGTACCGCTTGATTCTATTTTATCTTTTCAGCAAATTGTCAACATGACGTTAACCACTAACGTGACAACCAAAACTACCTATGACCATCAAAATCATCGTGATTTTGAAAAACATTTCCCTACGTCCTTTTGCCTTTTTAAGTCATACGAAACTTAAAAAGGCCACTCGTATAGATTAGTCACAGTCAGGGGTGTGCACGAACTATTTCCAATAAAATCGCAACTCTAGCTCAATTCAATTATTGTATATTGAAAAATTTAGTTGGATCCACTTCTTTAATTTGTCAAATCAGTTCGATTCAACAACAACAACAACAATAACAATAACGTAGCGTCAATTTTTGATTAATTGGGGTCGGCTGGCGTTAAACTCACGCCGAATGGAATAGAATAAAGAGAGCATCGCGTAGTCCAACCTCGTCATCAGTCCTTTTTTCATTTGTTCGCTCGCTACGCATCTGTGCTCTCTCGATCTGCTCACTCGCTTTATTCTTCGCTCGTACAACCAACGCTCTCTCTCTCTCTCGTTCTCTTCTTCGATCCCTCCTCGTCTCGGTTTATGAGGTAATCACTCGTCGATCGATCGATCGATCGATCGATCGATCGATCATCGATTCCCTAACCTACAATTTTCATGACTCGAACGTACGCACCGATCGATTCTTTTGTTTCTTCTTCACTTGTTTTGTCGAATTTAAGTGTTTCTTGATTCAATTTGGGGGAAAAAATTGCTTCTTTGGTTAGGGTTTCTGAAATTGACGAATTTCTTGAGGGTTTGCTTTGATTGGATCTTGGTTTTAGGGTTTACTGATGAGTGATGATGGGTTTTGATTTTGTTTTTGCAGCTCCAAGGAGAAACCCACTCTTGGGTATGTTAACTTCTCTTTCTCAGACTCTTCAGTTTTAATGCATGATCATTGATAGTTCTTTATTGTTGAGAGAGACTGAGTTGTGGTGTTGGGAATTATGTGTTGTGGTGTTGAATACGTGTGGATGCATTGTACCAAGGCTTCGTGGGAATAGTTAGTGCATATATATATATATTTATACTAGTTTCATGATCGTGAGCGGGCTTCGCTCGCGAAAAATTTAATTAAAAAAATAAATGATGTTAGTTACTTACTAAACTATCAAAAAAGAAAAAAAGAAATTGAACAAACTATATAAATATAAATATAAAACTTAGTATAAATATATCATACTAAGGCATAACCCCACCCTTACTGTGAATCCAACAGATCGCAAATGTTGAGCCTTGTAGAGCATTAATCAAATAAGAGTTGATTTGTCCATCAACACCACATTTTGAGTTTAATTATCTCATGTACAGAGCACAAACATATAGTTGAAAAAGAACATCATGAGGCGCATATGAAGATAATGACAATGGCTCTCACCATGAAATTCTCGCTGTAGGATCTATTGCTCTAAAAATGCCATCAAAATATTCTCGTCAGAAAATCAAATCTAAAATTACTTAGCGGGAAACAACACAACAATTGCTCATGTTAGGCCGCAACAGATAAAGCTTCATCCTAATCAATACTTGAGGAGGAGGTTCCTAGTTATAAATCCAAAAGAAAAATGTTAGAATATGTTTGGCTTACAATACCAAATTGTTCTCCATATCTGACGATCAAAATGTGGCATTCGTGTTTGGTCATCACCGATGCGAATATAGATGAATTCTCAAAACTTTTGAAAGAAATAACTTGTATCCATAATTTCCGGGAGTGTCGCACCTAGCGACACGCTGCATCGAAGCTCGGGTGTTGTGAGAAATGAGCAAGGGTGTTCAATTGCACTTAATCGAGCACTATGGAAAGGTTTGATCTATGTAGCCGACCCCAATTAATTTGGGACTGAGGCGTTGTTGTTGTTGTTGTTCATTGTTGTATCGCATCCCTTTCCTCAAAAAAAAAAAAAAAAAAAAAAAACTTGTATCCATAATAAATAAATTTTCATTTTTCTCATAGATATTGGTTTATGACTCTAGTTTCTGAATTGAAGAGCAAATGAAAACTTCCCTAATTGTATTTTGTAACTCAACAACATATATACATGTAGGAGTAAAATTGTAAAAGCTAAATGTTTGTGTAGTATGTTGTTGTTGTTGTTGTGTTGTTGTGTTGTTGTTTTGTTGTTTCATTGGTTCAGTAATCTCACGTATTGTCCATATATTGCTACTTTGCTTCTCTTGAATTATTACTGTTTCTCTTTTCTGTTTTCCCCTTGTATATGTGATGACATTGATGTGAACATTGTGAAGTGCTTATAACTGTTTCTATTTTTTTCTTCTTTTTGTGGATATAATTTTTGTCGCGTGGGTGATTATCATAATTTATAATATTATCAAATCTAAAGGAAAAATGATGGTTAACAACATCTAGTTTGATATGATAACATAAACCCCTAGAAACAACTGCTGTAATTTATGTGAAAATAACATCTTAAAAACAGGAAACATCGAAGAAGAACGATAAGAAGACCCTCAGGATAAAGAAAAAAAAACCTTAACCTCTCTGAGTACAGCAATATTGGCTCTTCTTCAACCAATCAATCTTTTGGATGCAAAAAAAGAAAAGTTTAGATGATATTATAGAGAACAAAAGCACTGACATGGGATGGTTTATTGGGGAGAAAGAGTGCTTTGACTGCTGTAATCTAAGTGGAGTTGATTGCAGCTGCTGTTAGAGGCTTAGAGCTCGCTGCTGGTGAGGCATGTTTTGGCTAAGCTAAATATTCTACTCTAGTGGTTGTCTCTCCTTACAGGGAATCAGATTGAATGTCAAAATTCTGCCTATTGTTTATGCTTCCTGTTTATTTATCTAAATATTTTACCTTGTTCATCAATTGTTTATTGCTTTCTTATGATAAATATATTTTTTTACTGCTCTTGATAGCTATAACCTGCTTTAATATCTTTTTTTTTTTTTAAATCAGCGGCACGCGGATTAAGACCCGCAAACGGAATATAGTAGCTGCTCTGGACCCTGCAGCATTTGCTGATGCAGTGGTCCAGATCTACCTAGATCATGCTGGTGATTTGGTAAATTTACTCAAATACCGAGCTCTGTCAACTGCAGTGATGAATATTAGTGGAATAATCAGTTTCTCTCTCATATTTATTTATGGACCGACAACGTGCATCTATTTCAGTCTTTAAATTACATGGGAAGAATATTTATGCACTGGAATTATAAACAACATATTCAGAATCATGTTGGCTTTATTCTATCATAAGGTTTCAGAAGATGTCATGTGATTGCAAGGTGTCGGCTAGGTATCGCCTAGGCGGTGCCGCGGTGCCTTAGGTGGGTGGTGTCCTTCTAAGTAATTTTTAGAAATTTGAAAGGGCTATCAAAAATTAAGTTTGATAACAAATTACCTACCCAACAACATAATCTTGACACCATGTTACATATTGACCTAAAGATTTATTTTTATTTTTGAAGTATATATTAAATAATAATCACAATGATTAATAGACAATTAGTACTATTTAAGAACCTATAAGTAAATAAATACTCCAGGGACCTCTAAATAAATATTATTTTGTTCGCCTAGGCAATGTCTAGGCGCCGTCTAAGCACCGCCTCGCCTTGGTCAGGAAAATCGCCTTGGGAACGCCTTAACACCTTGCGGTCCTTGTTGATAACTACCTATTCTCTTTTAATCACGGATCTGTTAGAGAGTTTTTTTTTTTTTTTTTTTTTTTTTTTTTTTTTTTTTTTTTTCTTAACACTGCATGTTAGTATAGTGTTTAAACTTTGGTTGTACACAGGAACTTATTGCTAAGAGTATTGAGTCTTCAGACCTGAACTTCTCACGATATGGAGACACATTTTTTGAGGTAAGGTTTTCTTTTTCCAGATTACATTGTCCAGTTTTGGGTGTGTTTTCTCTTGACCAAACAATATTCAATTTCTTAATATGTGAAGTTATATTCCTGGATGCCAGTATTTAGAAATGCTAATTGTTCACGCTTTTTTTTTTTAACAACAAATTTATCGATTCCATTCTCTTTTTCCCAGTCTGTTGGGTGTCAAAGTTCATTGATGAGTAAAGAGAGATAAACTCTTTACATATAGTTCAACGAAAATATTATACGCGTGAAAAATAAAAGTAAAGAGAATATGCTTGGCAGATTCAGTTCCGACTTTTCCGTAATATTACTATTTACATAAAAGGAGATAATGAGCACAATTCTTCTGAAATATGCCACACTTCTTTGATGGGATGTATGATAGTTTTGTTTATTTTATTTGTTCCCTCATCACTAGTTTCTTGATGATCTCTTTTGGTTTCATGGTTCCTGATTTATGTGAGATATTCAAAGTGGAATTTTTGGAATCCTGTAACAAGGAATAAAAAATGTTGTCAACCACAGTTTGCAAATAGGCAGAAGAGATGGGGAGATCCTCCCTTTACAGTAAAAAAAATTCACATGACAATTTTGGTAGTACTCCTTATGAAGTAACTTATGACTTCCATTATCAAAATGAATGATATTTGAAATATACGTACGATCTCACTGACTTGGGCTCTAGGTGTCCTAAAAAAGCTGTTGTTAGTTGTTACTCTTTTGTATCTTGGTGAAGATTAAAGTGCAACGATGCCAGCATAATGGAGAGATTGGCAACTGTAATATTGTTTGGAAAAAAAAAAATGAAACAAGAGGGGTTATTTTTAAAAAATGCCTGTTACGTTGCTTATCCAATTCAATATGCTGGATATCATTTTCTGATCAGGCAAAAGTATGTCTTGCATGTGTTGTTGAGGAACTTGATGTTCCAAATTTTTATACATGCAAATGGGTGAGAGTATTTTGCTGCATCCTAATGGGATTCTTAGGATGATCCTAGTTTTTTTTTCTCAATTATTTGGTGGGTATTAATATTTTCCACTTCCCTATTTTAGTACATGCTGCTGTTGTAAAGTAGATAAACTTGTAACTTATCAACTTGCAGGTTGTCTTCATTGGAGGACGATCTCAACCTGGTACAACAACCCTTGATGAGGGGGGGCATCACTCCTATTCTGTTTTAAATTGTGATGCTAAACACGAATCTATCTTGCCATCTGTTCTGTACATTCAGAAGATCTTGCGCAGGAAGCCTTTCCTCATAAAGAATCTCGAAAATGTTATGCGAAGGTTCTTGCAGTCTTTGGAACTTTTCGAGGAAAACGAAAGGAAGAAGCTTGCTATATTCACAGCCCTTGCCTTCTCACAGAAGTTATCAGGTCTTCCGCCAGAAACCGTTTTCCAACCCCTACTCAAGGATAATCTTGTGGCCAAGGGGCTAGTGCTTACATTCATAACCGACTTCTTCAGGGAGTATCTAATTGGTAATAATATCGACGATCTCGTGTCACTTTTGAAGCGGGGTAAAGTGGAGAACAACCTTCTTGATTTCTTCCCTTCTGCAAGGCGCTCTGCTGAAGGATTTTCTGAGCATTTCACGTGAGTTTTTTTTTTTCCCAATAATATGTGATTTTCCTCCAAGAAGCTTCTCTAGATTTCGTTTCTGCATTTATAGTTCTGAATAAAAGGGATCTCCCTAAACAATATGGATATAGAATCTCTTAATGCTCTCGATGCCATTGTTTTTTGAACAACATGTGTATGGAAATTTTGCTGGAAGTAACTTAAAGATAATGTGACTTAAGAATGAAATTTAGAATGGGCTGTGACCTCGTGTTTGCAAAAGTTTGTGTAAATATACATCGCGGGAAATGAAATGAAAGTCAAGAAATCAAAATTAATATCAAGGGTTTTGTTTTTCCATGAAGGGAATGGTTGAATGCCCCTGCGAAATTTCGATGTGCTTTGGCGTGACTTACAATTTGAAGCTAGTTATTTCACTTTATGAAAGTGGCTAGCCATTTTCATGAAAGACCATTTTTAGTTGAAAAGATTGAGAAGTTGGCATTCACTATGTACCAATCTACTAAAATAGAAAAGGTGTTAACTGTTGACTAGTACTCTTTGATTGACTGTTAAGAATGTCATTTTATCGTTAATAATAACTGTTAATTGATAATTTCTTAGTTCAGATTTAATCTTTCACAAATAAGTTCTTTTTTGATGTCATTGTCTTTGCTGCGTTGCTCAGAAAGGAAGGGCTAATGGCCTTAGTTGAGTACCATGAGAAGAAGGTGTTTCAAGTCAAACTTGAAGAGATGAAATCCACTTTGACCACACTGATGGCGGAGGAAGCAGATCTGTCTGAAGTAATAGAAATTGCCAAGCAGCATGTCAAGGATGCTAAGTTGCCTGATATTGACATTTTGCGCATATTATGGGATGCTATAATGGAATCTGTCCAATGGTCAGGGAAAAATCAGCAGCAAAATGCTAATGCTGCACTGCGTCAAGTATGTGCGAGGCATATTCGTTTATTTCATTTCACTTGATAATTTTTGCAATTTTTTTTTAAGATTTCAGGTTACTCATATTTTAGTTCATCTTGTATTGCTGAATTAAGATCTGGTTGCTAGTCATATATGTAATATGTTGCGGAATTTGACACCAAAGAATGTTGACAGCCATGTCGCAAATGTATGTACCATAAGTGTTTCACCTGGTCACAGTGCAAAAGTGTGTGTTTGCTCCATTGGGCCATCCCTTTCTATGAAAAAATCATTCAACTATACTTCTTTTTCTAGAAATATTATTATTTTCTTTCATGCCACGCTCCATGGATAATGGGACTGAAGATATGATTGCAGATACATTTCAACTGTTCTATTTTTCTAATTACTTATATTTTCTCTGACAGATTGAAAAATGGGCAAAGCTTTTGAATACCTTTTGTACTGGTCGAAAATTGGAGCTGGAACTCATGTACAAAGTACAGGTTCAATGTTACGAGGATGCCAAACTACTGAAGCTTTTCCCAAAAGTTGTGCAATCGCTGTATGAGCAGGATGTGCTTACAGAAGATACCATTCTGTTATGGTTCCGTAAGGGAACAAATCCGAAGGGCAGGTATGCTTTCTTTATCTATTAGCTAGGATCTAAGCACTGGAAGTCTCTGATGTTGATTTTTTCATGCTATTTGAGATGTCATTGTCTATTATCCTGTTCACGATGTTTGAAAAGTAATTTATACAGCTAAGCCCAGTCCAATATTTATACTTCTTGATTGTGTCATTTCACATTATTTATGCTTCTTGATCGACCAATGGTTTTGTCTAGTAGGTTTTTGTTCTCATTATTCCTTCTGCCTTATCGAGTAAGTGCTAAGACCCCAGACTCCAAACTCATATTCAATAAAAATAACAGAAGATCAAACTTTAATTCCAAAAAAAAAAAAAAAAAAAAAAAAGAACAAACTGGATTATAGAATTATAATTGATAGTAGAGATGAAATTTCACTAAGTAACACGGAAACCAAAGCATGACATCATTCAAGAGGCTGCAACTTTCCCAAACTACTCGAGAAGAGTAGAACCTCAAATTTCAAACATTTTTCATGTCCCTCGCAAGTCTTCATACCTATACATTTCGATATGTGTCCATACAAGGAACTCACTAGAAATTAGGAAATGACTAACGTGCCCCCTTTAGAAAGTCCTAACTAGCCTAATTTGGGCATCTATCAGTGACCTGTCATTTTCATATGTTCTAGAAAAAGATTTGACAAATTGACCAGGGACAGGGTCAGAGTAGATCAGCTTAGAACATAACAGAAATAATTCTTTTAGGTGTTGGACCTGTTGGTCAGACGGAGAACAATTATTTCAATCTTTAGTCAAAGTAGAATACAAAATCCTTATATAGCTGCTAACTAATTGTACTCCTTTTAGAATGTCCAGAATGCAGCATCCAGAGAAGTATTTGTTCTCTTTGGATTGCTTTACTGATACTCAGCCTATATTAGCTCTGATTATTTGACAATTCTAAGTTAATAATGAGGCGTCCTGTTCTACCAGTTCTATTGACTTCTTATACAAGGAGCTTAAAACTAGGTAGAAATGACACTAAAACTGTTGTGCTTCATGAACACATTTCTACTTGGAAGGTAGTTCATCATTGAAATAATAGAATCGTCTACTCTAAAAATTTTCAGTCTACCGATTGCCTATCATACGGAAGGTTATAGGGGTAAGTCTGAGCACCCATAGAATCATATCTACATCCAAGTGACAAATGATATGATGCGGGTAGTTGATATTGCGGTGAAGTAGTAAGAGATATTATGTCTCATAGTGCAGGAATCAAGCTAATGGGCACTATTGTTCAATTTCTAAGAATTGTTGCACTTCCATTAAGTAATCCCAGCTATTCTCACATTAAGGAACTCCAAGCAACTTAGATCTCTAGACTCTAGCTATTCAGATTATGAAGGTTCACCTTCTTTGTTTGCTACTCTTATGGGAAAGAGTAAGAAATAATAAGTATGGAGTTGTTTCTTCAGAGAGTTATTTGCAACGAGCTCTAGCATGCATCACTGTGCCCATGGTCATCAGTGCACGATGCGCTCCATAATCGCTTGTATACTCATAAGTGATAGTGGGATGAAAGTTTACATTTTTGAGATGATGGTCACGTATAGCTGGATCGCAGAATTATCAAGCATGCTTTAAAGACCAGATAATTTACAAAGATTGGCTTCGGGGCAAGGTTGTTCAAGGGTCCTATGCTTGTCGAGGAAGTTGCTAGAATTGTTTTATAAACTAGTTATTTAGACTAACTAAAGAAAAACAGGTTTATGCAGTATACTATTCAAATCGGTCAAAAGCTTACTATATGTAATCCAAGGAGACAATCTTCTTCGTCCTAACCCATTTTCTACTTGCATAGATTGTATGTTAGTTTGGTCATCTATTTTTGTTGAGCCAACTTTAGATTGCTCATTCATTGGTGTAAAAAGTTTGCGACCTTTTACTCTTCAGATCTCAATTTTTGTGACCTAACATGAGTTCGTCAAATAGGGCTTTGGACTATAAAATCCCATTATTTTTTATTTTTATCTTGCTGATAGATTTTGTCTGCCGATCACCTAGGTCACGTAGAATTTACAAATGGAACTGACTATTAGAGATTAGCTTCCACAGTTCCACACTTCCCTTGATCACCAGTATATGTATGCTAATAAGTATGTTATTTCTATTTGTTGGGCATGGCCGTGTAGTATGGATTCCATTTTTGGAGGCACACAAGTAATTCAAAACATTTCGGCTCTGGTTGCTAAATTATTTACTCCGTTGTTTCGGTAATATGCAGGCAAAACTTTGTCAAAGATTTGGAAACATTTGTGCAGTGGCTTGAGGAAGCGGAAGAAGAAGATTGATTCTAGAGATTCACCATTCGCTACCTGGGAAAATACCATCATCGAACCGCAGATGCACTGCTACTTGCACCTGCATCAACTACTATCTTGTATGTTGCCTGCGTGTCTGTGACGACGAAAAGCAATAGGTCGACATTGTGTTTGATTCCACTTTATAAGCTTATTTTATTTCTGATGCATGCGTGGACACATATATTGCATGTCGTCATTGAAACTGGTTTCAATCTTTTATGTGAGGTTTGTGAAAATTCAGGTATGAATGTATGATGGAGCTGTTGTTGCTCAGTTGAACTTGCGTGAAAATGAATTTTAGTTTATGTGGAAATGGTTATGGACCCATGAATTCACTTTTTTTTTCTGGTTAAAAACCCATATGAATTCACTTGCACTCGTTATTAATGACAGTTTCTTTGTTAGCATTTGCTCTGAAAAAAAGTATAAACATTCTGCCACATAGTTGTTGAGGTCCCTTAAGACATACATGAAAAGACGTGTGTAAATATTTCGATGCAAGATTTAAGGGACTTTACCAATTTTGTAGCAAAAGTATTCGTGCATGTTTCCTCAAAAATATAAATAAAAAACTATTTTTTCAATAATTCTTATGTTAATTTTCAATAATCCAATTCGTATAAAAAAATTAATTTTCAATTACGTAACTGTTACAATCGTGTTGTTGCTATGGTACATGGAAAATGCTAGAAGACACCTTAATTGACACCCCAAGTGACATCCTGTGACGTGCGCGCGATTTACAAAAAAATAAATATGCGCGAAATAGTTTTTGATGCATAACATGCGCGGTGTGTATCTTGAGACGCACTCGGACGTCTCTCATGAATAGGCCGCGCGCCACGTCAGTGAGGATGTCACTTAATATGTCAATTAGGGTGTCATTCTAGCATTTTCCATGGTACATAACCTCATTCAATTTTTATTTCTTCTTTAAAAATGAGATAGTATCATTTAGTCTTTGAACTTTCACGTTTTTGTTGATTTGATTGTTTTTTATCTCTAAACTTACAATTTCTTCTACTTTTGGTCATTTTGTTAAGTTTGAAGAGTAACGACTACTAATGAAAAAATTCACAATCAATTTTTTTAAGTTGATGAATCAGATGCGAACCGTCCGTGAATTACTCGTGAAACACTTTGTTAGTGACCGTTATTATCTAAACTTAACTAAATGACCAAAAGTAGAGAAAAATGAAAGTTCGAAGACCAAAAGTGAGCTGTTGAAAGTCTAAGAACCAAAACAACAATTAAGTAGGTAACTCATTACTTTGGTGTGGTAGTAGGCGTTTAAGTAAAAAGTTGGGGGTTTAAGTCGTAAGAAGTGCTAGAATGATAACGTGTCGCACCACATGACACATTGGCTCACAAAGAACCATCCATGTGTGCCTCGGGATGCAGGCACATATAGAACCCGATGCGTAACGCGCAAGTCGAGCTCGCATGCATTAGTGTAAGGAGTGAGGACCTTGTCAAAAACTGTTTTTACATTGAGAAGCAAACGACCCCCTAAGGCCAAGTAGTTTCTAGCTCCCTCGATAGATTGAATTCATCATCTCTTCTTCATCTCTCCACTGCGAATCTTCATTTCTTCGAAACCGCCATTAATGGCGATCGCATCAACGCTCGCGCTCAAATCCCCAATCCTCTTCAACCACTCAATCGACGCTCAGCAGATCCGCAGAGCCGCGGACCTCGCCGACAAGTCCGCGGGATTCACGTCCCCGCACCCGAACTTCGGCTGCGTCATCGCGCGTGACTCGAACGTCGTCGGCGAGGGCTTCCTGTACGCGCAGGGAGCCAAGTGCGCCGAATTGCAGGCCGTGGAGGCCTCCAGGGAGCTCGGCAGGGGCGCCACCGCGTACCTCAACATGGAGCCTGGGGACTGCCATGGCGATCAGACCGCCGTCTCGGCTCTCGTTAGGGTTTGTTCTTTGTTCACCTTTTTGTGCTTCTTGTGAAGATTTGGATTGGTTCTGGTGATGAATTGTGCTTCATTTGCCTTGAATTTTGTTCTTTTGGTAAAGATTGCGCCTTTGATGGTGTGTTTTGTTCCTCTCGGTGATTTTGGCAGCTTTAACGTATTGCCTCTTAACCATTGACATTAAATGTACTAAATAGAGCTCAATGGAAGGGATTGATCCATGTAGCCGGCCCCGACTAATTTGGGAAGCAGGCTTTGTTGTCTATTAAGATGTTTCTAGTTATCAACCTGGATGGGTTGACCCAACAGTAAGGGCGAACTTGGGATTGTGTGGGTTAGGCGCACGGTGATTCCCCGTTTTGTCGAGATTGTTCGGGCCACTGGGGGACGCAGTTAGGCTCGTCTGGATACCTATATATATATAATTGTTTCTAGTTATCTAGTAATGGTTGCTTGTATTTTGCAATTCAACCAATTTTTGTTTTTCAATGAATTAATGTTCGTTTTGCTTATTTTTGAAACATTAACTCAGATTGTGTTTCGATATTCTAGTTTACTTTCTTTCCTGCTCTTTTTATAGTAAATTAGTAATTGCAGTCTTTTGTGTTGTTATTATTTTAGCTAGCCTTTATCAATTAATATTTATGATGAATGTTTGTTTTATTGCATTCGACTTCAGTTGTTGGGATTGATCACTAATGTTTGTTTACATTAGGCAGGAGTTTCAAGAGTTGTTGTGGGGATCAGACATCCTTTGCAGCATCTTCGTGGCAAAGCTATACAAGCGCTAAGAAGTGAAGGGCTGCAAGTTGATGTCCTTGGAGAGAATTTGAAGAGTAAAGTGATTGAGGTTTGTTTAATCTTTTGGATTATTCTTCTAGTTTTGTATTTTGGACGTTAGATGGTCTTATACTATTTTTTTTTTAACTCAACTCATGTCATGAATTACTGGACGGATTGTTTTATTGATGGTCTTCATCTAGTAATATGTATGCTCTAAGTTAGAAACCATCATTTGTCTTCAGAGTCAGTGGGTGCATCCATTAAGCACGGATCCAAATGTCATGAACAGAATTTGAGTATTGCCTTCAGCTATTAAGTTAGTTTCCTCAATGGAAATTCTTATACAGTTATATTTACTATATGCAATGTGATTTGAAGCTTTACTTTTGATTTCTATTACATATAGCCTATGCTAGCACGACTATTGGAAGTCCTATATTATTTATTTCATGTGATAACTTTTAAGGCTCAAATGGACTTAACTTTAATGTGACTATTAGAAAATCCTTGAAAACCTAAAATGGGGGAAGTTACCTACTTGAAGAAAATATGATATGGAAGAATGAAGCATTAATTATGGATAGAAGGGAGGTGGTTGAATGTCACCCCAAATTTAAATATTGAAAGTAACTTTTGGCTTTTGCTAAAAGAGATTCTACTGTTTGATAGGTGAATATCTTTTTTTTTTTTTTTTGGTATCCACGCTAATTTGGGGAGTTATTGCTCTTTCCAATAATTATCTAACTTGCTAAAATTTTATATTGTAGGACGCTCTAAAATCATGTTATGCTGTCAATGCCCCTTTACTTTTTAGAGCTTCTTCACGAGTTCCCTTCTCTGTTCTCAAGTATGCTATGACCCTTGATGGTGAGCTTTTAGTCAATTTGAATTTGTAACCTTGTTATGAGAAAAATATTAAATTCAGCAGATTTTCATGATTTCAAGAGTGTGAACTTCTGATTATGCTAAGATTTTAAATAGTTGAATATAACACTGAGACACTGATTACAGTTCTCATAACTCTAATTGTGACAGGTAAAATTGCAGCTAGTAGTGGACATGCATCATGGATTAGCAGCAAGCAGTCCAGGAGTCGTGTGTTTGAATTGCGGGGTAGAAGTGATGCTGTTATTGTTGGAGGAAACACTGTACGCCGTGATGGTCTGTACTGCAATTCTATTATGATGTTTCTAAATTCTCTAATAGTTGGATCTAGTTATTTCCTTGGTTTAGTTTGTGATTGTTAGGACTCTCTTATTTTCCCTTCGATTGTAGATCCACGGCTAACAACACGACATGGGGGGGACACTTGCTCATGTACGAATTGTAATGTCACAAACTCTTAATCTTCCTGAAGTTGCAAATATTTGGGATGTGTCGAGGTGCGCACTATAGTTGCAACACAGAGAGGTGCCAAGAAGTGTTTTCAAAAGTTTCTTGCATCTAAAGGTGTTGAAGTAGTGGAGTTTGACATCTTAAACCCTAGAGATGTCATGGAATACTGTTACAACCGTGGCTATCTTTCAATTTTGTGGGAATGTGGAGGAACACTAGCTGCTCCCTGCTATATCATCCGGTGTCATACATCAGGTATTGATTTTCGTTCTCTATTTAAATGTCCTCATTTTAGATATTACCAAAGAAAAGGTTAACTTCAACTAGTAAAGGTTACAAACATTTCTAGGGGCAAACTTTTCTTTTATGATAATTAAAACTAAGGCTCTGTTTGATTGGACTAAAAAGGAAGATTTTCCAAGGAAAATGGTAAATTCTGTGGGAAATTGGCATTTTCTTGCGTTTGATTGCCAAAATTTTCTCGCTGAACATTTTCTCACAATTGTCAATTTTCCATATTAAGACCCATATATTTAACCACCCATTAAGGTGGGCAAATCCCACTAGAAAACTTGACTAAATGGAAACTGAAGAAATTCGACGAGGTAGGGGTGTACCAAAGTTAACTTGGGACACATTAATTAGGAGGGATTTGAATGGTTCGGAAAGCTCACCGTCCAATGGAAGAGTTTGATCCATGTAGCCTACCCCAATTAATTTGGGACTAAGGCTATGTTGTTGTCGTATTAAGGTGGGCGAATTGAGTTTGCTTTTGAGAAATTGAGTTTCCATATTAAGACTCATATTAAATTCATATTTTAAATATGAAAAAATATATATTTAATATAAGTGTCAAGTTTTGATCATTTATTTTAAAATTTGCTGTTGGTGAGTTTTGAGGAGACAATTTCTTATATGTGCGATCAAACGCATGTAGGAAAATTTTCTTATGAACATTTACTCCGTCGATACATCCTGATAACACTGTGTCGACTCTGCTATCTGTACGTCATTGACTCCGTCGACTCTGCTATCTGACCGTGATAGATTTCAAAGAAGAGTAAAAATTGTATTAATGTGGGCAAATTGAGTACAATAGAGTGCTCTTATTTATAGAGCTGAACAAATCATAAAATAAGGAAAGTTACATAAACTACCTAGATATCAAAATATATAAACTCCCTAAATAGCTAAACTACGAAATATAGCAAATACTATAATTTCCTTAACATTCTTTTCCTATGGAACATTTTCTTTGCAATCAAACATGCCAAAGTAAATATGGTCTTGTCACTTGTGGGATATGGAAGAGATTCAGGAAAATTAATTTGGGTCACTTTTGTAAATGTGTGTGGAAACTTATATCTATATTATCTTTTAATTTCTTTCCTCTTCTTAAACCAAACTAGAATATTGTAGCTCTATTTTATCACAGAGTGTGGAAGAATGTAGATTGTTCTTGCACGCTTGTTTTGGCAGTGGTGGTCATATTTTGCTTCCATAATCTGCAGCATCCATCATGATATAGTGCTTTGTTTTCTTCAAGGTCCGGTGGAATCGAAACTAGCAGGGATAGTAAATTTTGGAGGCATTCTTTTGCTTTGAGGACTATGGTTGGAAAGAAGTTGTAAAATTTTCAGCAACTTAATTTGGTAGGTGACAAATAGGAAGTCATGTAGGTTGTTAGCTTCAGCTTGTATTTGTAGTTGTAAGCTAGGTCATGAATATTTAAATGCTTGAGTGATTGATGTGGGTTGATGTAGAAATTTTTTAGGTGGATTGTGCTTATAAGCTAGGCTTCTCGTTCTCCTGTCTTATTTGATCTTATTTCTCTAGTATATGAATGCTCTCGGTTGGAATGGATGAGAGGTTGGTGTTTCCTGGTGATGTTTACTTCATCTTTTCACTCATCCGTCTCAATATCCCTACAGTTCCTATGTTCACGAACTTTATAAGGTCCATACTTTTTTTGAAGGAAGGCTCATATTTGTCCAACAGATGCTCTCTTTAATCATGTTCATGTACTTTTTAAGTTCCATGCTTTGGGATATCATATTACTTTGTTATTTGATTTTATATTTTACTACGGACATCATGAATGATTTGTTTCATGCTGTAGGTTTTTGCATTTGTTGCTCCTAAAATTATTGGTGGAGAGCGCGCTCCTTCTCCGGTTGGCGACCTCGGGATGGTTGAGATGTCTCAAGCGCTAAGTTTGATAGATGTTTCCTATGAGCAGGTTGGTAGTAGAAGGTCCTGCAATAAAAGTTTTCTTTTTATAATAGGTGGCACGCAAGCTTCGCAAACTTAGTTCATCAAATCATTTGGTGAGGTTATGCAATTAAGCTAAAACCATTGTTCTGCTTGGACCATCAAACACCATCATGGTTTTCTTTTCATTTGGTTTTGGTCTGCTCTTGTTTCATTTTTTTTTACTGTTTGTCACATGGCATTAACTGTCTATTCTGTTGCGAATCACAGATTGGACCTGACATACTTATCAGCGGGTTTCTTCAGCCTATTCCGGATTTGACACCAGTAATCCCTTCAGTAGATGAAACTTCGACCATTGATCCTACGGTTGCTCCTTACGATGCAAGCATTATATTCTTCTATAAAACATGGGACGAATACGGTGCTTTCTCGAATTTCTCTCCTCATTCATTGCGAATGCCTGATGATAATGGAGACTACATTACATGGCCAAGTGTGGAACACTATTATCAGGTTAAGGTTTTGCACAGTTTTAATTTCAATTAAAATGTTAGGGTATACTTTCTGAGACCTACTGATCTATTTTGCAGGCTCACAAGTTTGTCGGCGTCAATGATCCCCATGCAAGAGATTGCATTGAACAGATAAAATCCGCAAAGAGTCCAGAGGAATCGGCGCGTGTTGGAAGGTCAATGCAGAGGAAGCGTCCTGATCTGGTATTTTTAAACCTTTCATATTTTAAATGGTCCAATGTGTGCAATGTTAATTATGTATAAGTAGCTTATCGAAAAGTTCCTTGGTGAATGATCTCTCTCTGGAGGATCATTTTCGGATCGGCCTTATCAGATGTCGAGCAGAGTTCACGAGAAAAAAGGCGTCATGAAATTATGCTGCAAGGGTCCTTATGCTTAGTATTTGTTTCTACTCGAAACCGTTGTTTGAATTCCTTCATCAATTACTAACCATATTTTGTGGATGTAGGTGAGACCTGATTGGGAAACAGTAAAGATCGACGTAATGTACAGAGCCCTGAAATGCAAATTCTCTATTCATCCTCAATTGAACGCGATGCTATTGTCGACCGCGGGATCTGTTCTTGTTGAAGCTTCGCCTCATGATCTCTTCTGGGGTGGAGGCCGAGACGGCGAAGGCTTAAATTATCTTGGGAGGTTACTGATGCAGCTGAGATCAGAATTTTTGGGAGAATCTCCAAAGTCAAGTGAGAATTCTTATTTATCTCTATAATTTAACCACATTATCGATATATCACTTGGAGTTGTGCAAGAAAAGCTTGATGTAATTGGTCGAGGCTTTAGTTAGACTCAATGTTGCTGCATTAGATTAGATACAACCCAACAAATAACCGGTTGATTAAGTAGTAAGAGACTCAGCCTTAAGCGAGGTCTCAAGTCCAAGTCTTGTGGATTGAAAAAATTGGGTTGAGAGGGCGGCTCCCATATGAGGTGCCGACGCGTGAATCAATTGGTCTGCTTAGCGCGGGCACATGAGTTTAGATTCAACTCCAGTTTGACAAGCAACCTTAACAAATTTGGATACATCGATGCTTGGCTATGTTGACAAAACATAGAAGCGAAAAAATATGCTGACAAAAATTGTTACTAATATGTAATTAGCGATAAATAATGCAATTGGATCTCGATTTCTTTACAATATCAAATAGTATTCGTTGCTACAACTCTGTCAGTCGGGAGATTTTGAAACAATAATTTCATTACGTGAAGTAACATTCAGTGATGAATTTCGTTGCTACAACTCTTTATCAGTCGGGAGATTTTGAAACAATAATTTCATTACGTGAAGTAACATTCAGTGATGAATTTCGTCACGAATGATGTCATCTGCAACAAAATCCATCACAAAAGTGTTCATTTTTAGCGATGAATATTTTCATTAATTAAATTTCTCATCGAATTTTGTTAGCAAATGAAATTACTGACGGAAGTCATCCTAAATTAAGAAATCCATTTTAGTGACTTAAATTGTTGTTAGGTTTTTTTTTTTTTCCTAAATCTTAGTGCGTACTCGTAGTTTTTTTGTGATAAATTCAAATTTATTAGACTAACTCGGTTGTTACGAATCTTCTCATCGCTAATGAGTATTCCTTAAGAAATTTGTATGACGGGAGCAACGGTCGTTGTAAAAGAGATGTTTTGGCAATAAGGTTTTTTCACTTCGCAATATATCTTCTCTAATGCTACAGAAAATGACGTAGCTAAAGATCGCTTTCATTGTGTTTTTTAGTCACTCAATCGTTTTCCTCCCAATATTAACATTTTGACTTTGGGACGCTATATTTTTGTCTCATATATATTAATCTTTCTTAAATATAATATAGTTCCTTAGACCTAAACCTTATTTTTCTAAATCTAAAATTGACATGCATATACATCTTTGAATTCAATTTTTTTGCTTTGAATTCAATGTGCTTTTACGTATTATAAAGACTGATTAAAAGTTTGTTTAGTAATAGTATAAGTTGTTAAAAGGACCAATGATTAACGTGGTTTAACATCACTTGAATTATTGTCCTCATTTTATAATATTTAATGGCCCAGGCTATTAGGACTTCACATTTGGCTTATTTTACCCCATTTTTTATTTTTTTTCTACCCTAGTGAAATGACCTAACTACCTCTCTATATAAACGAGTTTTTACTTGCTCATACTCTTGTCACCTCATTCACACATACCTCAGTCACCCTCTCAAATCGCATTCTCACCACCAACTCAAATTCGACGAAATTCGAGTAAAATCACATCGATTCGACGTCGTGTGTGCATTCTTTATCTATTTTCGTGTCGATTTCGATGTTTTTTGAGTTTTTTACTGTTTTGAGTCGATATTGTTTGTGATTTTATTGTTGGATTTAAGGCTTCGATTTTGTGGTTAACTATTGCATTTTGGGTCCAAAGTCTCGATGGAATCGAAAATATCAAGCGATTCTGAGCAATACCTACTATTTCTTTTGGTCGTTATCATGTATTTTTTAGGAGTTTTGAAATTTTTTTGTTCGTTCTTGTTACCCGTGTGACCGACACCTCTTTAGAGGTCTCGGCTGGACCCCTTCGTCACCAATTAAAATCGAGTTCACTTTGCATTATTGATCTGAGTCGAGTTGGCCGTTAGCTCTTTAGGGGTATCTTGGCTGAGTCGACTGCCTCTTTAGAGGTATCGGTTTAAGTCGATCAAACCCTACGACGACACTTCTTCACTTCTTGGGCACGACGCGACCACATCCAACCTTGTTCAACAAAAAAACGTTCCTACGACACTTGATAATCTGGTAGAAGTGCTCTACAATGACTAAAATCAAGAAATAGAGATGATTGAAAAGTGTTGGGATAAAGGTAAAAGATGGGGTAAATATTCGTTGAGGGGGAAGAGTAGTTTTGAAATAATTTATAAAAAGGTTATGTAAAAGCAGTAAAAAAAAATTTAAAAAAGGGGATACAGTAAAGTAATGGATAAAAGGAGCAAAACGTCTGCGTGGCCATATTTAATTAGTAGGTCAGATGTCTCATTCCAAGCTAAAGCTAAGATTTCTTTCTGACCACGTAAAGAAATGAAAAATATAGAGAAAATGTTACACATTTCACGAGGCCCAAATCCTATATCCAAAGAGATTGGTTGATATTGAATGGCCCTCCCAATGAAAAAAGTTTGCAAAACAACTTAATTTCTCCCCATTAGCTACCAGTACTCCATGAAAGTTGAGCTAATTCTTGTAAAATTACTTTTGCAAGATTTAGGATGATTGGTCAAATTGTACAATTCAAACTACTAGTTGATTTTTTCGCAGTAGTTTCAATAATTTTAGCAAAGTAATCAACTATGCGGGTGGCCCAATGATTAAGTATATGGTTATGGGTGTAAGAAGTTGGGGGCTCGATTATTCTTATCGAAAAAATAAAAAATAAATTTAATGAAATGATGGAAAGATATTTTTGGGTTATAAAGAGGTTATGAAGTTATGTCATATCTTTGAGTTTATTATTATTGTCATTTGTACGGTCTACAGTTACCTTGACTATTCTACAAAAAAACATGCCTCGAAAAATTAAAAAACAAAAATCAGTGACCTCAAAAGCATGCAAATGTCTCAACCATCAATAATATTTCAGGAGTTGGTTTGTTTTTTGAAGAATATTAATTTCTCAAGTTGTTACTTTTTTTTAGTCAAGGTTGTGATTATATACTAAAGAAAATCTATACTTTTAAAAAGGAATTAATTGGATTAGTGATAACATTGATATAAGTGTCTTCTACTGAGTTATAATTAAAAGCATATAATCTGTAAAGTGGCCGAAAGTTTAGAGACCTAATAACTCCAAACACAGCATTCTATATATATCAACCACATCTTAATAATAAAACAACAATTAACCTATTTTAACTCATGAGTCCCGACTCATAGTGACGTTTTTTGATGCATAACATGCATATCGATGTCACATAGAATACTCTTTGCGAGTCAATGTGTCATGTGATGTGACTTTGTTATCATTTTAGTATTTTTCTAATACTAATAGACTAGCTAACTAACAAAATTAAGACAGCTAGATTAGCCTCTACAAAAGTTTCCATTTTAGGTTTTTGATTATGACATAACATTGACTAATTAATAGTATTTTGGAAAAGCCAATAGAAAGAGATTGATCAATTGGTTTTGAAAGATAAGTATTGAGTTAATTCAGATGAGAGGGCCCTAATTAATCAACTTTTATACAAATATATTATAATGGCTACAGCTCTATCATTCTCAGTATTATTTTATGCAATATACATATATTAAAAATAAAAATATTCTTTTCCATATATCAAATTAAACTAAGAGTAATTGATTGCCAAGCCAAATTATATATGCATTGGTAGAACCTCAATTTTTTCTCATTTATATTGTAGTATTTGGATTTAGATCACTCTCTTATGAATGGATCAAAAATATTTGGAATCATGCCTAATTATTTTACAAGAAATATGGAAAACTCAAATGGATGACCTATAAATAAAGAGGCCCGCTATGGGCACCCCACCAATTCATGAAGGCACCCATATTTTTTCTCATTTTCCAATCTAAAATGTAAATGTCTATTTTGCCCCTTCATATATACTCACTCAAACCCAACGAATCATTTCAATGCAAAACTGGGGCACCCCACCACCTTGGATCACAAGTGAAACCTAAAGCCACAATTGTGTTTGCCGAGCGTGTATCGATTCTTGCGTCTTGACATCATCCGACAGCGAAGTAACAATGTTTGACAACCATATGAAGCTTTGAAGGAACTGTTTTTTGGATCAAAAACTGTGAAATTGATGATTTTGTTTGTCAACATAGTGGTTTCTCACGAACGCGATTGATTCGGCCTTGCATGACCGAGAGTTATGCAAACGTCTCTCGATCAACATCCACCGAGAAATGAATAAAAGTCTCGTAATGAACAACCGAGAGAAATACTACGTTCTCGGTTGTACATCACCGACATGACATAAACTATACACTTCGACTTACTCTCGTAATGTGGTGGCGAGACGACAATAAAAGTCTCTGGCCATGGACAACCGAGATTTATCTTACACTCTCTATTGCACAACACCGACGTAACATAAACTATACACTAATGGTTGCTCTCGTGAAGTGGTGACCGAGATAACAATATAACTCTCGCCCATTCGTCGCCGAGACTATGTAAATGATCATAGCTCGTCGGCCGAGAACCACGAGTTCCCAAAGTTTCCTCGCCTCTCGGCCATGCTTCGCCGAGATCAAACAAAATCTCGGCCTATGTGGCGAGAACCACGACTTTCCAATAAATGCACCATTGAATGCACCGTCACACAAACATAACAACTACTCTACCGATGCAACTTAATTAGACTATCAACGTACCTTCAAACGATCGATTTTACGACTTGAGTGTGTGAACGAAAAACTTGAACCGAGCCCTAATGTGGAGACGAAATCGACCAAAACTCTGGAGCATTCAAACTCGAAAAATGTCCTACAACAAGCGGAGATAGACGGAAAGGAACAAAGACAACCGAGATTCGAGATTGCTAGGCTGTCTCGTTGACGAGAAGTAGGGCAAGTCAAGCAAGAGGACGATGGTAGGGTGGTGGGGTGCCTCGTTTTGCACGAGGGGTATTTTCGGGATTTCGGGCCTAATTTTTGGGTGCCCTTGGTAATTTGATTTGTGCCCTCAATAAGAGGGTGCCTTCATGAATTGGTGGGGTGCCCTTAGCGGCCCTCAAAATAAAATGGGCATTAATCTAATAAAACTCGATGGATTTGTTAGAACACACGTAATATTGAATATGTTGGTTTCACATCGATTAAGAAATATTTAATAATGAAGTATACAAGTGTGGTTCTATAAATATGCACTCTCTTGTATTCAATTTTAAACCTAATCAATATAGTTCATTATATTAATTAATATAAAGTTTTCATATAAAGTTTTAATATTCGTAGGGCATCCATGCATAAAAAGTACGTTGATCCATCGTCATACAACTATTATAATTGTTCAGTTTTGTTTTTTGTTTTTTTGTTTTTTTTGTTTTTTTTTAAAGGAACTTAAGTGGCCAGTACATATAAAATCGAATAATATCTAAGATTGGATAAGGCCCTTTTCAGATAAATCATTCTTTTTTAAGAAACCCTTTAAAAATAGGAAAATATTAGAATGGCCCTTTCTTTATAAAATCGAATGAGGACACTTGGTGATGATGTTCATTCATTCGCATATTGATGTGTGTGTGCACAAATCTCGATGCACGAAACAGATGAACACCATCACCGAAGTGTCCATTCCGAGGATCCCGTCTCGAGTCACTTAGCATCTTCCTAAAAAATAAGGAGAAAAAACCTTTACATTGTCTGCGCCAAATCGACCCACATTGATTTGTCTAACACTTTTTTTTTTTTTTTTTGAAGCCCAAACAAGCAATTATAAAGATACATCTTCTTCTCAATTACAAGCTCGCAAAGAGCCATAAACAAATCAATGGAATATTAGATTACTACTCCCTCCTATCACAAATGCAAGTTGTTTAATGTAAAAGCACAAGAATTAAAGAGTTATTTAATTGTAATGTAATATTACTATATTACCCTTATCTTTATTTTGATAGGATATATTACCCTTATCTTTATTAACGCATTTTAAAGTGGCTTCTCTTCAACTTCTTTTATTTTATCTTCATCAATGAAGACAAAATAGGTAAAATATGCTTGAGAATTAACGAATGACTTGCATTTTTGAACAATAAAATTAAACTAAAATGACTTACATTTGTAACCGGATGGAGTATCGATCTTTTAACAACAACAACAAAGCCTAAATATCATCAAATTAGTTGAAGTCATTTACATATATAGATCAATCTTTTTCATTGCGCTAGATTAACTGCAATGACGTCGTACTTTCTAAGTTTTTTAAAATCTTTCTTAATTAATGTATCTTGAATTAGTTTTGGTCTTGTACCGGCAAGCACAAGCTTAGTTGCGGCTCTCACGAGCGTCTGAGAAATGTCACCACATCTCTGCAACCTCGTCAAAAATAACTACGATTAAATTCAAAGCCGTTATGGTCTACTCTTATATCGCTAAATTTCTTTAATTTTCTTAGGCATATTCGACATACTTTTTTGAGTCATTGATGCATCACTTTTGTTGCATTGTGTATGGAAAAAAATGTGAACGTGCATACGTCATTCGGATCTGGGTCACTTGGTCCGACCCTTCATGACAGACTGGATAAGAATCAAAAGACAGAGTGTCTCATTAGGCGTATCAACTGCACCAACTGCAACAGAACCCAGTTATCGTCTATGAAACTTATGTTTTTGACATCCTTTTACTACGTACATTGAATATATAATAGTATAAATTTTATTGAGATACATGTAACACGTATTTCAATAAAATTTATATTATTATGTATCCAACATACGTACTCAAAGTATGTATGAATTATCATTGTCCTATCAATTAACCTTTTTTTATTTTTCAAGTGAAATGTAAAAAACACCAAATAGATACGAAAGAAAAAAAAGCTACCTTTTAGCGGAGCACTCGGGTCCTATACAAGAGGTGATCGTTTCATCCATAAGACTTGAACTCGATACCTTGCATGAATGGAATGAAGTTTGACTATTAATAAAAGTTGTTTACTTGTTATTATATGAAAGATGTAACTATCTGCCTTTATTCACACTCACTGATATTTTTTTATATATATTTTTGTGTACACTTTTTTTTGTTCTTAATTTTTTTTTATCAAATTGTTCTTAATTTATGTGACCGCAAATTATGTACCCAAAAAAAGTAGACCCCATATAGCAAAATATCTAAATCACTTTTTTTAACAACGGTAGGAAGCATTTGTTATTTTTTGTGAGGATGATGAAGTGGCAATTTTAAATTTTTAAGTGGGCAATTACTAAAACAAGTACTTGGTTTAAGAAATACTAATAAGTAAAGATTAAAGTAGTAAATTTATTTATTTAAATGCCAAAAATATACAGTTAACTACCTCGAAAAATGAATATATAGTTAGTCAAATAACATGTTTAATTCATTTTTTTTTTATATTTTTAAAGTGGAAAGTGACCAATCAAGCGGATGATTCACTAATATTGTATTGACCTATCAGGTTATTTAATTTGGGTAAGTGGTTCGAGTTCGAGCCTCATAGTGGGTAAGTTGTCAGGGGCGGATCTGGGGGACAAGGGCGGGCTCCCCCTAACCCCCGAGACCCCTTATAATACCTTAACGTATAGTCAATTTTTTTTTTGTATGCTTAATTTTTCATATAGTCGCCTCCCCTAAACCTCAAGACCTCTTGTAGTTCCGTCTAAAATTCGCCCTCTAACAAAATTTTATAATTCTACCACTGAAAGTTGTGGCTTCTTTCCATCTTATCAAAAAAGTGCATGGAAAGCAAGAATAATAAATAAGTTGACACCAATTTAAAATATTATTATTATAGAATCTATATATATATATATAAAAGTTGGAGCCGAGAGAAAGTTCACATACATCATCCTTTCATCGTTTTAATTTTCTAATTTTCTATTTTTTTATTTAAGGTATTTATTTATTTAAAATATTTAAGGTGTTTGGTTGTTTCGATGAATATATTAATCCCTCCATTTATTAATTGACTAAAACAAAAATCTAGCTCTTAAAATTTAAGAGCATCTATTTCGTCTCATAATTATTTAATTAACTGCTAATTAAATAGAAATAGACTCATAATTAATTAATTAATCGGGTGCGCGCATTTACATTAATCTACCCATATAAATTTTGCTGCGTGCATTGGTATCATCTTGCTTCATAAGTCATTTCGAAGGAGAGATAAAGTTTTACATGCTCTCTCTTTCCACCATTTCATTTTAAGGATTTTCTTAATTTTTTCTATTTTTTAATTTTAAGATATTTGTATATTTGTGTTATTTATTGTTATATTCATCCTCATATTTTTGAAAAACGAAAAATCCAACTTTGAATAACCAAACAACGGGTCTAATTAATAAATTATTCATCAATACATTAAGTCTCTATTTCGAATCTTACACCATCAATTTAGTTATCGCAACATTATTTATATATATTGTTTATGACACTGAAATAACAATTAAGTTCATTTGAATTCTTTCTTTTGTTAATAAATGGTTACTTCAATGATTTGTAAGTAAACAATTTTTTTACCTTCTATTGTATATTTCTTTTCTAAGAAATATGAGTTGATTATTGTGAATTATAATTTTAATTGTAAAAAATATTACAATATATTCACGTAAATTTATTTACTAACTTCATCTTAAATTTATTTATTATTATAGAATTAATAAGTAAAGCCGGTCTCAACGTGTGAAATGAAAACTGACACGAGCGTTAAGAATTTATTATCTGTGTGCGATAATATCATGAAGGAATTTATAATAACATTGATAAGAAATCTGACTACTATAGCAACTTTAAAATTCATAGAAAAATGAAAAAAAAAACTTTTAAACATCCACACTCATAATACTCGAAAATACACTCAATGAGTCAAATTATTTTGCCTCTGCCTTTCATAAAATCATTTCATAGATTCATAGGATTATAGTCTCGACTTTATGAAAAAAAGGCCATGCATTATCATACCTTTTTATCATTTTTTTTTTTGACTCTCTAGGACAATAAAAAACAAAAACAAAAACAAAAAACCCCTCCGAAAATCAAGATTAAAAATAATTAATCATCCCTGAAAAATATAATTTTGACCAAATTCGGCACGCACTAGATTGTGACGGTTCATTTTAACATTCACGTCGACACAAAACTCGATCTACAAACTCTTTATAAGTGTTTGTCAAATTGACGTATCAAAAAGTGAATAAGAAACTAGAATAAAATCCAAAGTAACACTCTTGCCAAAATAATTCGAACTACATAACACGCACGATATATATCTCGATGCTGCGCATAACTAATTTATGAATATACGGCCCTCATTGCTATGCACATCACAAGAATATGCGCTGAGTTTTTTACGGTGTCATTCTAGTATTTTCCCATAAACTCGTAATAAAACTCATTATCCATTATTCATCACTGCTTATCCACATTTTTAATCACAAAACCAAACTTCGCCAAAAAGATCAAAACACAATAAATAATCCGAAACCATTGAAACAGAGAAACAGAGAGAGACAGAGAGAAGTGCTGAGAGAGCGATTTGACGTCAATGGCTTCTCTTCATCGTCTCTTCTAGGGCTTTCTAGGGGTTCCTAGATTCCTCTAAAGTTCAGATTTTGAGAGAAGATTCGATCAATTCGGTTGATGTTGATCGCTGATCTCGCGAATTGGTTGACAATGGCGGAGAATTGGGGGTTTTGAAGCTGTGATCGTCGGATCTGTTGGATCTGATCGGGATAAGCAATTTGGCGGACCTGTGGTTGTGGAGGAGTCTCGTTGTGGTCCTGTTTGGCTATCGCGGCGTGTTCTGTGGTTCAATTTGCGATCTCATGTTGGGAATCAAGATCTGTGACTTAGGGTTTCTGAGATATCTCTTCGATTGAGTGGTTGATTGATCCGCGTTTGCTTTCCAGGGTTCTGTTCTTTGAATTTGGGCTTTCGAATCGTGTTCTGTGTGCATGGAATTTGTGCTTGATTGATTGATTGATTCACGCTTCTCTGTTGGCGGATTTGGATTTGAGAATTGAAAAAAGAGGGGAAAGGAATAGCCTTGGGTATTTGTTCTGATATTCCTGTATTGAAATCTGCTTTTTTGTGGTAAAGTTGGTGAGGATTCCATTACGGGCCCCCAAAAGGAGTTGCCTTTATTGAGAGACTTTGTAGAGACTTTTTCTGGTGCGTTTGTGAAGTAATTCTACACAATTTGATCTGGTTTCATGTGTAGTTTGGTGGGTTTTTCTTGCGTGCTGTGCTGTTGTTGGTAGCTTTGTTGTGAAGATCTGGGTATTGATAGTATTGATTCTGCGCGTTGTTCCTGACGGATCCGTCTGTTGAAAATAGGGGGTGTTGCGACTGGCTGGTTGGTCTGGAGTGCATACTCAATATCATCAGGGCCCTCCGAATGGGGTCCTGCTTGTCAGCAGATGGGAGAAATTCTACCTCCTATTCGCCATCCGCGACTCCGATGGCGGCAAAGAGGAAGAACATGAGGAGGAAGAGTTTTCGGGCTTCTTCGTTTGAAGCGAAAAGAGAAGAACAGCTTCACAGGATTCCGGGGAGGATGTTCTTGAACGGTGCCAGTGATGTTGCCTCTCTCTTTACTCAGCAAGGCAAGAAAGGGACCAATCAAGATGCAATGATTGTTTGGGAGGTTTGCTCTCTTTTCCATTTCTATGTTCAATTTTAATTCTTCATGTTGTTTAAAACAGTTAATTTTTTTTTTATTGCTTAGTTCAGTGTGTAAGTATTTGTAGTTTTGATCTCACCTTTTGAATTATCGATCCATTTGTTCCTTGACATGCATTTGACAGCTATATATTCGATTCAATTCTAGAAAGTATTCTTTTAAACTGATTAGAACTTGTTATATTGCAAATGCGTAGAGTATTAAATTGTCACTCTGCCAATACTATTTATGTTATGGTTCGTCTTTTTCTTTTTCTTGTGGGGAAAAAGGTATTTGTATAGCCATTTATGCTGTGGATGTTAGGTTTGAAGTATTTGATTTTTTCATCTCACCTTTTGAAATATCGGTCCATCCATGATATGTATTTAACAGCTATGTATTCGATTCAATTCAACAACAAAACATAGCCTCTATCCCAAATTAGCTGGGTCGGCTAATATTCAACTCAATTCAATTCCAGAAAACTAATATTCAACTCAATTCAATTCCAGAAAATGTTCTTTTAAACTGATTAGAGCTTTTTGTATCCCAAATGTGTAGAGTTTTAAATTGTCACTCTTCCAATACTATTTATGCTCTAGATCGTCTTTTCCTTTCTCTCGTGGGGGGAAGGGTATTTCTATGGCCATTTATTATGTGGATGCTAGGTTGGAAGCATTTGTTTTGTTTTGTTTTTTTTTTCATTTCACCTTTTGAAATATCGGTCCATCCATGATATGCATTTGACTGCTATATATTCGATTCAGTTCAATTCGGAAAATGTTCTTTTAAACTGATTATAGCTTGTTGTATCCCAAATGTGTAGAATTTTAAATTGTCAGTGTCTCTTCCTATACTATATATGTTCTACTTCTTGTTCCTCTTTTTCTTTTTCTCATGGGGGAAAAGGTATTTCTATAGCCATTTATTCTGCGGATGCTCTGTCATAATTTCTTTCTTCTATTGGATGAGTTTATTTATATATTTTTTGGAATCTTTAAATTATTCCCATTTTTATCTTCATGGAATATTATGCCTTTACAGAGCTTTATTATTCTTTCATGCTACATTTTGATATATGTTCATGTAAATATAGATATATAGTTTCTTTCTTTCTTTTTTCTTTGCATTGTAAGGGTTGTAGTAAGAATGTGTTTATGTTTGTTTGTTTGTTTTTTTATTTTTATTTTTATTTTTTTATCAGAAAGATGCTATGTATTATATATGTATGTGTGAGTCAAAATAACAAAAATTATATGTTGGTAATAGTGATATTTCACTTAATAATAATTGCTATCTTATTTTTGTTTTCTTGCATTTTTTGTTTTGCTTTAATTTCCTCTACATCAGTTTCTAGAAGTTACTGGAGTTATTGCTTTCTTCTTTGTATTTTCACATAATCTAGGAAAAAGTGATATTTATTTATCCCACTATGTGAGTGGAGGCTGTAATATTCTTGAATTTGTTATTTAAGATAACGAGGATCAGTTACTTTGTAGTGCCAATACCATATCATACAGTATTTTATTTTTATTGAAAATTCTCATTTTATTGTATCCACTTTCAAATCTTCCTTACCAAATGTAAAAGGTTATTACCTTTTGATAATTAATTTGTTTTCTTCCTTTTCTTCGTTTCTTTTAACTTTTCAATATCATCTTTATCTATTTTTATTAGCACCAAAAAATCATTTAGATCCATGGGAAGTCCTATTCTTCTATCTGCTATAAGATGAGCAATTTTAAGGAAGTAATAGCAATTATGTACCTTCCCTTCATATTCAGCATTTTATATTGGTTATTGTTTTGCCCGTAAAGCACTAACAATTTGATTTTGCTGTCCAGAACTTTGGTTCAAGAACGGACACCGTTTTCTGTGGGGTTTTTGATGGCCATGGTCCTTTTGGCCACATGGTTGCAAGAAGAGTCAGGGATTGTCTTCCGCTTAAGCTAAGTGCACACTGGGAAGTTAATATAGGCAATGAAGATGGGCCTAAAGGAAACAGTAGTAGAGTTGGAAGCATGAACTCTGATGAGACTGCATCTTTATGCGATGAAGAATCCGGGGCACTCATGGATGTAGATGAAAAGGAGAAGCAACCTGAGATTTTCTTGACTCTGAAAGAGTCTTTTTTGAAGGCTTTCAAAGTTATGGATAAGGAACTAAGATTACACCCAAATATTGATTGCTTCTGCAGCGGGACAACAGCTGTCACCTTGGTTAAACAGGTAGATTCTAACACTTTTTCACTTAGCATGATTTTGGCGTGTTGTATTTATTGCTTTTTTTGCCATTTACAACTTTTCTTTTCTTTTGCTTTTCCCTCTAGGGGAATGATCTTATTATTGGAAACATTGGGGACTCGAGAGCCATACTGGGAACAAGAGACCATGATGATTCTTTGATTGCAGTTCAGTTGACTGTGGACCTCAAACCAAATCTCCCAGGTGTGTATGTGACTAATCTTGAATAGTATTCTCTGTGAGGTTCATCATTGCCAATTGCCATTTTCTCCATATTCTTTCGTGGCGAAGAGTAACTATGTTTTTCCTCATTATTCAGCCTGATCAGTTTATGCTCCCTGGACATACTGATAGAAACTAAAAAGTTGTGAGCAATTTGTTTGTCACTACTCACTACTACATTAATTTTTGCCTTGTTCATTATGTTTGGTCCTTGGTTTTTTCATTCTTTCGAGTAACACTCTCTATTTGTTTTTATTACTTGTGAAAGATCATTATTTTTCTTTTGTTTTAGTTAGTCCTTTTTTGCATCTATGAAAAGCTTTGTTTCATTTCACAAAAGTAAAGATAAAACAATGTGCTAATGACTTTATTCATAGTTATATTTTTTTAGCTGCCTGTGGTTGTAGCTCGGGCTTTTTCTTCATTCTGCTTGCTAGTGTTTAAAAAAATCCAAAAGAGACATTGAGAGTGACTATGCTCAGCCCTTCTTACTTGACTTTTAACTGAAACGCTTTGCTGCTTTATGTGCCAATTTCATGTGATTGTCATAGATGTAACATGGTCTTTTTGTAATTGTTGCCTTCTCTTTTTAGAAGGATTTCTCATCCCCCTTTTGTACATTCTTTTCCACACTATACTAGCATATCTGTGCGTTCCTATTAAAAACATAACACAAAAATAAAATAGTTGCAGCATATATGTCATTTCGGGTTGAGTCTGTCATCTTGTAGGCTTAATCTTGTCTTGTCCTTTTCCACATCTTGCAGCGGAAGCAGAGAGGATCAGGAAATGCAGAGGACGAGTTTTTGCCCTTCAGGATGAGCCGGAGGTTGCTCGAGTTTGGCTGCCCCATAATGATTCCCCTGGCTTAGCTATGGCCCGAGCTTTTGGAGACTTTTGTCTCAAGGATTTTGGTTTAATATCTGTGCCTGAGATTTCATATCGACGTCTCACTGAGAAGGATGAATTTATAGTAATGGCTACCGATGGGGTAAGAAAATTACTTAATTTCCTTTCCTTGTTCCTCCTATTTATATTGGCAGATTTATATTTGTTCTGTTTGGCTGATATTGGATGGATGCAATACAAGAACAGCATAACCATGGACCTAAATAAAATGGCATGCCCATCACATCCTTTTAGTCTGCATGTTGTATGCTTTGCAATTTTATCTCCAGTGTAGTCGTGGCGGTCCTTTTGCTCCTGTTGTTAAGAGGTGTTTGTTTATGCTTCCCTGATCCAGCTTTTCTTTAAAGGACTACATGTAGTAGCTGAAATGTAGATGTTAAAATCCCTTTGGCTCCCCTTGACAAGCTATGTTTGGGCTGCCCCCCATTTGCATAAAACTGTCCTCTTCAACAGGCACAGATAGTCTTGAATTTTTGGGTGTTGATTCATTTGAATTGGTTCCTCGTGTTCCTTTGCAAGTCCTTTTTGGTGTTGGGTTTTGGTGAAAGGTTTTGTGTTAGTTTTCACATGTTAATTCAGCTAATAAATTCTAATAATTCAAAGTTAGACTTGAACTTTATGATCACTATTGTAATAACTATTTCTTGTTTTTGCCGAGCAGAAAAAAATTAAAAAAAAAATGCCGTAATGTGTGATATGTTTTCCGAAAAATACGTGTTGCTTGCTAACCTTTTCAAAGTTATTTGCATGACTTAGATTGTTATTTGCTCCTTTTCAAAATCTGAGCTTCTAAATAATTGATGATTGCTTTCCCCCTAATTTCTTACAAATATGAACCTCTCTCCATAAATATGGCGTCTTCAGACGGTTCTCCGGTAATATTCTCATCATATTCTTTTTATGCAGGTGTGGGATGTGCTATCAAACAATGAAGTGGTAGACATAGTAGCCTCAGCTCCAACGCAATCCTCTGCTTCAAGATTCCTTGTTGAATCAGCTGTGCGCGCTTGGAGATCAAAGTACCCGACATCTAAGGTAGACGACTGTGCCGTGGTCTGCCTCTTTCTTGATTCCAGTCCCGACAACTCCACTACTGCTGTCATCACCTCTGCCGCTTGTGCTAGTCCCACAACTGAACAAACACCATTGCCACCAGATCAAATCAATGCCAATGAAGAGACACAAGAAAACCTCCAAGGCCCAACAGAATTAGAGCGGTCAGGCACTGTGCGTGCTCCCGAGATAATGCCAGAGGAGGCTTCAGAAAAAACCTTGGAGCAGGCCGCAAAGAGTCAACAGCTCGGAGAGGACTGGTCTGCCCTTGAAGGTGTATCGCGAGTAAACACACTGCTGACTCTGCCACGGTTTGTTCCCGGGAAGGATGATAAGAAAGCAATGGGAGAGAAGAAAGCTCGGATGTGAAAGGTCAGTTGGGGTGATCTTTACTAGTAAATTATTATTATTATCGCCGTTATAATTCTTGCCATTCTATAATTTGAATCTGTTATACTTGTGAAGAAAACCTCAAAAAAAAAAAAAAGTGTCAATTGTCATGTAGGGAAAGTTATCTTATTTTTTGTTATATTTTGGTTCGGAGAGATGGGCCCTTAGCTGTATTAGTGTGTCTGGGGGATCCTCTTTTCTGTCTTCGAAAGCGTGGGTGGATTGGAATTTTGTAAAATCCAACTCTCCGTCAAGTCTCTATTTCTTCTTTTGTTAGTGTGATTTATTGATGTCAATCTGTTAATAAATCTGTGAAGTTGAATTTCATCTCTGATGTTTGTCTAGAAACCAATGTTTCTCTTCAATTATTGTCTCCACACATATTAATGGTATTTGTTGTCTTTTAAGCCAAAGAAAAGTTGAGAACATGTTTTGTGTTGCAGGCATGAATTTGTTTAACTCCAATGTTACAGTATATGGCAGAAAGAACAATGTGATGTTGGTTATTTCTTTTCAATTATTTCTCTGTTAGGAAAACTGACTAAAAATGGTGTTGTCGTAACTTTAAGGTGCAATTTTTGGAGAAGGGTTTTATTTCTTTTTGTTTTTCTTTCAAGTTGAAACTATCTAGAAAAACAGTGTTCGCGGCCGTGGGGTTCTGTCTCGCTAAGGTATAATGGCCTATCTTTGCCACCATTTCCTGCTACTCGTAGGTCTTTTTCAATTTCTATGCAGTAACCAAGTCTCAAAAATAGTACCTCATTTTACTGGCAAGAGTCCTATAGCTAACCTTCACTTTAGGGGTGGGAAATGCTTATTTATCTATACATTAAATGATCTTACCATAATATTCATACTCAAAAAGTACTATTAGGACTCTAAACCACAATAGTACAATACACTATGATTGATCAACACTCTAGTAACCCTGTCCATCAACTGATATTCACAAACCTAAAATCAAATTTTAGTTCTATTTTGTATATAAATGCCACAGACACATGTGCATGAATATTTCATATAGTTTATTCCTTCTCATTCTATGACTTGCTTTTGACTTGAATTATGTTTTTCATTACATCTGGAGCTAGTACAGGCAAATTATATCTACAACATCATTGTCTTCATCTTTTATTTCTTTTAGCTAAGAAACTCTACTGCTTCCTGGTAAACAATGAAGTTTAAGCCATAACATCTACTTAAACCGACACGGAAAATGGAAAATAAGATCGTCGAACATGTCTAGCTAGTAGCTACCACTCCCTCCTACTTTCTTTGAGATTTAGTTCTGAATTCATTTCATATAGAACCTCCTGCCAACCATCTGCTATAGAAGGCTAATGCCTCTCTTGGCTTGTACTCAGGAACAGTGTGTCCAGCTCCCTATACAACAAAACTCAACTTCAAAAGTCAGGTGTTTGAGATGAAAAAAGGAGACAAAGAAACTACATATATAATGAATTCAACTAAGTATACCTTGATTGTTAGGAAGGTGAGATTGTGTTCATAACTTTGAAGGTACCTAAAAGGAGTGAAATGATTTAGTTAAGGTCAGAATCAAATCATGTCAAATGAAAGAGAAACTGAACTTCACATTTCTGTGTGTCTGTTGCTTCTGAAATCGAACATACCCAGCGACTTGATCGTCGTAATGCCAAGGCCTCCATTCGTCGACAATCTTATACCCTAGCGATCTAGTCCAAGCCGCACTGCCAGTATATGGCACGCACATATCATGGTCGCCGCTGCAAGTAAGAATCCACTAGTGATCAAGTAGGCGCTAGCGATTGCAGATAGACACTCTTAAGTAGAGTCATTAGCGCGATAGATAGGTACCTGAATATAAGCGCTCGATAGCCTCGAGCCGTAAGGTTTTTGTGATAGTTGAGCATGCTTCCTAAATCATGATTATAGAGGATTCTGTCTGTACAAAGCTCCCAAGTGAAGCTTTCCTGACAGAGAGAAGAAAATGTAGAGGTTAGTTTTATTTAACAAACATAGATGAAGGGGGAAAGAAAGACAAACGCATTTGAACAACCTCTGTGACATGAAGTGCTTTTCTAACTGCTTCATTGTTCAACCATGAAGTTGCAACTTCATCATTCTGCAATGTCACAGAAGTAAAATTATTTACGCCGAAAACCCAACTAGTTTCCCTTGATGAAATGTTTTTACTTCACTTACAACACATGGAACAGTAGTGTATTTCATCAGCTGTGGCCATGTTGGAACAATTCCATCTATGACTGGAGCTCGAAAAGGCCAAGCGCGACCAAACATTCTCTTCCGAACTGGGAGAGGCTTCGCAGTCTCACCTAACGTCTTGAAGCTCGACGGTAACCTGTCATTATTAGCCGACTTCTCACTTGCTTCTTGACTATGGTCGCAGGGCTCGAGGATGTCGTATATGTTTAGATCAGCAATGTCCTGAATAGGTATGAAAATCAGTATCATTTAGTTTTCTGATTAAATGGAATTGATTCATTTAAGTGCATAGCTATCTTGCCTCATCAACTGCACTAAGTAATTCTTGGCAGTCTCGTTGGATGGGATTCCAATAGCTTCCATTGCAGGTAGAACTAACATTCTGAAACATGTGTAAAACAATAATCAAGTTGAGAAACAAAGAAACAACAAGAGAAGTGTATCGTCGAATAAAACTCGTCATCTACACTTGAGTTTGCAGATTTCCTTATCGAACCGATATCATCTCGATGCTGATATCCTTAATTCTAGCTAAAGTGCCGACTAAAAGACACAAAACTGTAACTATGTCGATAACATTAGAGATTGCCAAGATAGTATAGAAGCAGGAAAGATTCACATACTTTGTAGAGGTCATCTGAGATTAGGCCCATTCCATGTGCAAATGGCACAAGTGCATTGCCATCAAATTCTTTGTCAGTAACTCCATTTCCGATAATGTAACCCTATCGACGATCGATGTTGAAGACAATGAGAAGTAAAGTCATGCACACTATACCAAAGAAAACAAGCTTTGAAACAAATTGAAACAAAGAATCAGACCTTAAAGTTGATTATAGGTTTTATACCAGCACCAACACCTGCAAAGGTAGATGCAAGTTATTTCCAAGCTTATGCTTTAAAAACACCATAAACTTGAGTCAGTACTTCATACCTTTAACAACTTCAGAAGCAAGAGTTGGTACATACACCCCGGCGTACGACTCCCCGGAGATGTAAAAAGGGTTGGCGAGGAACTCTGGATACTGTTCAAACCACTGAATATTGCATGGTAAAAATTGAAGACACAAAAAATGAACTATATTAGTGGGCGAAATCCATAAAAGATCCGCGACTTTTAATGATAATAAGCAAGGGTTTTCACACTAAAAACTACAGTAAGAAAGGCGTAATCTGTAGAGATTAATCGATAAAATTTAAAAGAACCTTGACACCCTACATACAGTTTTTAAGGTATATGCAATCTACTGAACTTAATCTTTGTTTGAAATATTCGCTAATTCGTTTAGGAAGAACCTTGAGAAGAAAAGTATGCGTATCGGAAGCAGTTTCCTGATCTCCGGTGACATAGCTTTCCTGATTTTTGGAGTAAGATAGTCCAACACCAGCTGGAGAATCCAAGTAGATGATGTTGGAAACCTGCACACAAGTAACAACTCTTGAAGATCATAAATATTTCTCCTAGTCAGAACTTATAGTACACTCATGGAATTGTAATAAAAAAAAGCTAGCTCTCAAAATTAGTTATAGAATCAAAACCTTGGACCAGCTGCTTGGATTGAGCTGCAGTTTTGGCAGACCACCACCAGCTTTGTTTGCTTCAAAATTGAATGGACCTTCAATAGAGGCATCAAAAGTTCAGACAAGTTGTATAATTGATCAATATTAACTCTATAAAAGACATTTATTCTAGACACCAATGTAACAACACAAAAGTTCCAGCATAATTTTTTTTTGAAGTAAAATAGAATTTCATTAATCATTAATGGCTTGATACATGCAATTGAGCAGGACCAGACATATAACCAATCGCCCTAATATAAGTATATTGATTCGCTAATCTTAATTGTTCAAAAGAACAACTAACTGCCATGAATTTGACTTTGAAACTCCAAACTGTAATATTGGAACAGCGTGATAATCAGTGACAGTTCTCTAAAAATGTCTAGAAACACGACAATACACATATCACCAAAACCATAATGAAAAAAAAACTTTCAAAATAACAAGGACACAAGCTATGTATAGAGACAAGGATGAATTTCATTACCATGTTCATAGACAAAGCCATCGAAGCTCGAGCAACCCGGGCCGCCATTAAGCCAGAGAACAACAGGGTCCTTGGATGCATTCCTTTCAGAGACAACAAAGTAGTAGAAGAGATTCTTCCCTTCCTTCTCATCAATGGTCACATATCTTCAATGCCCAGACCACAAAAATCCAAAATGCCCAATGGACTTTAGAAAAAGTAGAACTAGATAAAACAATTGACAGAAACAAAGAGGCATATTACAACAATAATAATAAAACCTCAATCCCAAATTAGTTGGGGTCGGCTACTTGGATCAAACTTCTTTCATTCTACTTAATTCAATGCCTTAGGTGGCATACTTTCAAAATTCATATTAGGCCAAGCCTAATACAAAATAATTTATTTTCTACCACTATCTAATCTACAACGAGTTTGATAGCTTTCTACGAAAGCCTTGGTCCGTCGTAATAAAGTAATTCTTTCATTGTAAGCTTGGTTCGCGGTAGTCTTTCTACAACCTGGTTCACTTTTTTTTTTTTTTTTTTTTTTTTTTTTTTTTTACTATATTAGACAGTTGTAGAAAGTCTATAGTTTCTGCGATGAATATGAATTATTCAATCCATGTCAAAGAATAAAACAGAAAAAAAAAAAATCATTCAAAAAAAGAATAGAAAAAGAGAGATACCCTGAATAGTGCTTAGAAGGAAAAGTGCCATTGAAACCAGGAAGGTTTGTTATCAGTGCTTCTTTTGGAGCTGCTTGGGCCAATGCCAAAAGGCAAAACAAAGCAACCAACGAGAAGTTGCACACACAAAGCTTAGCCATTTGATTCATGAACAAACTCTGACTAATTTAGAGTCTTTGATACATTTAACAATGAAAAAATATCTATTAGGCAGCAATGTATGCACATGATGGAGAGATTCTGAAGACATAAATTAGAATCAATCTCTTTAACTGCAAATTTTTTTAATTTAATTCAATGTGTGTATAAAACAATAAAATTAAGTTCATTTGTTACTTCCAAAAAAGTGATTGCATCTCTTACTTTGTAATCAGAGTAAAAGATTTGTGAAATTTGACAATATTTGTTTTTATTCTTTCTTTTTTCAAGAGTAGAAATATCTGAGGTGCTAATCTTATCTGAATAGTTATGGTCTACTTCTTAATTAGGAAAACTTGAAAGTGATAGAAGAGTTGGCTGGTACCAGACCGGTGTCTTTTATAATGGTAGTCGCTTATTCTCTAATTCATATTATATCGATTTCAGTATTAGCATTGTAGCGTTATATTTGTGAGGATTATAGTATGAAATCGAAAGTTCCGATTTCTCTTTAATGAAATGAAGTACCTAACCAAATCATTAACATTGACTCCATTAGAGACTTCATGGTCCTCACTTTGTTTAACGATCTTTTTAAGTTTCATTATGTCCATTTGTGATAGATAGATGCTTGAAAAACAAAAGAGGCATAAGAGTTCTGTCTGGCATGTTAGTTAATATGAAAAATAAAAATAAGATATGAATGATTGTTTGAGCATAAATCAATGTATCATAATAATAAGGGGAAATCACAAACAGATGTAGAAAAGAGCAGATAATTCTACTTGTATAATTCATCCCTTTAATTTAGCTAAAAATTCCAACATTCTGTTCCTTAATAAACAATGAACTCTAAGTAATACATCCACTTGAATCGAGATGAAAAATCGAAATCAATCTGGTTAAAAATGGCGTGTGATCCCTCGTTATTTGTCTGCGATACACTTTTAGATTCATTTCATATTCGACGTCCCGCCAACCATCGGCTATAAAAGGCCAATGCCTCCCTTGGCTTGTATTCAGGAACAGTATGCCCAGATCCCTGCACCAAAAAAAAAAAATGGAAATTTATTTTGCGCGGCGTTTGAGATAATCTCGCAAGTTAAATTTACAGCAGTATCTTTAATGGTTTTATGTAATGCATTAGAAAGTAGATTCAGTGAGGGGTATTGTCTATGTTACCTTCACTGTGAGGAAGGTCAGATTGTGATCATAACCTTGAAGGTACCTGAAGAAGTAAAATGAGAAGCCGATCGCGGTTAGAACTAAATCATCGACATTGGAAGAGAAAGCGAGCTATAATTTTTGCCAACTAAATCATATTGAAATTGAACACAAGATCTCAGTTCAGGGAACTTTATAGTTCCTTGATTCTTATACTATGAATGAAGCGGAAAAGACCGAGAAGGCGAAAACGATTAAGACATACCCTGCGACTTGTCCACCGAAAAACCAAGGCCTCCATTCATCCAGAATTGTGTACCCAAGAGATCTAGTCCACGCCTCACTACCCGTAAACGGCACGCACAAATCGTGATCGCCACTGCAAAGCGTAGAACAGATCATCTTTAAGAAAGCGAGTTGTTAAAGAGAATCCACACCAGAATACACAGGCACACAAAAAAGAACTGTGTTTTTCACTTGTTTTAATCAACAGTGGAAGAAAGTAAAGACCTTGAACACTTTGACAATAACTCTGTCAAAGCCTCAGAAATAGCACCATTTTTTTTTTCTTCTATGCAAACCTTTCAAGTAAGAATTCAGCGAGTTGAACTTGTCGTTGCCACGACACCAGAAGTACATTCTTCGAGCAAGTGTAATAAAATTTTTCGGGTAAGTAATAGTGGGATTTAAGACTTGAACCTGAATATAAGAGCTCGGTATCCTCGAGCGGTGAGGTTCTTGTGGAACCTAATCATGCTTCCCAGATCATGATTATACCTGATTCTGCCAGTACATAGCTCCCAAGTGAAGCTTTCCTAATTTTAAGGCAAGACATAAAGATAGAGCTTAGCTTCATCTGATATTAGAAAGGAAGGAAGAAAATGAAGATGAAGTATACATGTCCTGCTACAACCTCTATGGCATGAAGTGCTTTTCTCACTGCTTTGTTGTTCAACCATGATGTTGCTGCTTCATCATCCTACAATTTGTCACAAACTATCATCGCCGACATTGAAATCTATACGATTTTTCGAGTGAGAGAATTTTAAATACCTTAAATCAAAAACCAACTTTACAATACCTTCTTATATGCATATAAGATGAAACAATGAAAAAGTGATGTGAAAGAAGCAACAGAGATGAGCTTAATAGTGTAATGTCCTTCTAAATCGTTTTCAAACATAAATGGATACACGAGTCTCCAAGTGAATGCATAATCGGCGAAATTCGAAGACTTGATTGAGGTCCTCGACTAGAAAACTAGGATTTTTAGCGAGGCCGAGGAATGAACAAAGAGCAAATATTAATAACATCATTTTTGATAAAAAAAAAAAAAAAAACTGAAATGGCATTGCTATACACTTACAGTGCATGGAACGCCGCTGCTATCCATCAGCTGCGGCCATAACGGAACATTTCCATCTCTGACTGGAGCTCTATAAGGCCATGCACGACCAAACATCCTTTTCCGCACGGAAAGAGGCCTCTCCGTCTCGCCTAACTTCCTAAAGCTCAAAGGTAATCCGACATTAGTAGATGATCTAGCTATTGCTTCTGGACTGTGGTAACATGGCTCTAGGATGTCATATATGTTTAGAGCATCAAGGTCCTGGAAAGATATGAATTCAAGACAAAGGAGACATAATGATTATTTATTTTTTCCAAAATTAAATTGAATCGTTTTACGAGTCCAAGTCGACAATCATCTTGCCTCGTCGACTTTACTAAGGGACTTTCCGCAGCTTTCATTGACAGGACTCCAATAGCTTCCCTTGCAGGATAAACTAACCTCCTGAAATGTGTGCAATCAACAATCATCAATCTGGAAAAATAGAGGATCAACAGAGAAGTTTCTTACGGATATATGAAGCGCCGAGTGATAAGTTAACTACAAACATAATAAATATCGATAATGTGTAAGATTTTCGAGGCGGCTAGATTAGTAATCCTTAGTAGATATGAGACAACCACCCACCTCATACAGGTCATCGGATATTAGACCCATCCCATGCGCGAACGGAACAAGGGCGTTCCCATCAAATTCAGGATCAGTAACGCCATTTCCGACCATGTAACCCTGTAGAAAAAGATGTTAAGAGTCAAACAGAAGTGTTGCTGCATTAGATTTACAAAAACACACGTTTGCAGATCAAAACAAAATCAGACCTTCAAGTTGATGGTAGGCTTTGCGCCACTGTCAATTCCTGCAAAGTAGATGCAAGTCAATGCAAGGTTTACGCTCTAATAGATCGACAATTTGAATCAGTAGGTAATACCTTTAACAACTTCAGAAGCAAGGGTTGGCACATACACCCCCGCATACGACTCCCCGGCAATGTAAAAAGGATTGGATTGGAACTCCTGGTATTGCTCAAACCACTGCTTGCATAGCGAAAATTTGAACAAGCAAAAATACATATTAAAAATTCTTTAGGTAATTTTGACGAGTGTTAACTAAAATTCTTTTAGGCGAGCACCTTGAGGAGAAAAGCGTGCGTATCGGAAGCGGTTTTCTGGTCTCCGGTATGATAATCCTCCTCATTTTCAGAATATGACAATCCAACACCAGCTGGAGAATCTAAATAGATAATGCTGGAAACCTGAACACCAGTATCACTCATAGTTAGAGACCATTGTTTTAACCAAGTTTTGCTAAAAATCATGAAAGGTTCTCAGAATAAGTTAGGAGGACTAAAACCTTGGACCAGCTGTGTGGATTAAGGTACAGCGTTGGCAGGCCGCCGCCGCCTTTATTTGTTTCGAAATGGAATGGACCTTCAATATTCATAGCGAAAACATTAGACAAGTTCGCCGCAGACATCAATTAGTATTTAATAACAGAACAGCTGAGAATTATCTGCTTCTGTCGCGCTATCTAGCTTTATTTGAGGATTGAGCTTAGTTTAACTAACAAATATCATAATGTCATGAATTCTAAGAAGTTAGTTGGACTGGATGGGAGGATCACAAATGTCTACAAAATAAGAACTTCCCTCATCATTGTTTGCTTCAAAAACCAACCAAGACTACAAAGTTGATGGAAACTAATTGAACAAGTGAATGAAATTCAACTATTCAATCAAGATAACAATGGATATATCATGTAAGTTATAAAACAAAGATGAATTTCATTACCATGTTCATAAATAAATCCGTCGAAGCTCGAGCAACCCGGGCCGCCATTTAGCCAAAGAACAACAGGATCTTCAGATGCATTCCTTTCAGAAACAACGAAGTAGTAGAATAGATTCTTCCCATGACTCTCATCAATGGTCACATACCTTCAACACCCACATCACAAAAATCCATAAATAAGCCAAAACAACTAAGAAAAAATCATACCAAAAACGAACAATTCACACAAACAAATAGCCATTAATCAATGTATACAGTGCACTCCCCAGTCCCTAGTCAATGCCCTACCAGGTCAGTAGACCAACTTTGACTCGATTTCATCAAAAACCCACAAAAACACAAAATTCAACATAAAACCCAAAAATCCATTCAAAAACTCAGATTTAGAGACTACCCACATCACAAAAACCCATTATTAACCCAAACAACCCCTAAAATCACAGAAGTACAGTACCCTATCAAGTCAGTAGGCCAACTTTGACTCAATTTCATCAAAAAACCCCATATCACAAAAACACAAAACTCATCATTAAAACCCAAAAATCCAATCAAAAAAATCAAATTTTGAGATTACCCAGAATAGTGCTTGGAAGGGAAAGTCCCATTGAAGCCAGGAAGGCCCCCAATGAGAGCGCTTTCTGGGGCAGCTTCACCACCCAATGAGAGAAAGCACAAAAGAGCAAAACCCAGCAACAGATTGCACAAACTGGGCATACCCATGTTGATTCAGAGACTCTACTTGGTTGGGCAGAGAGAATTTCAGATATGTAGTAGTATTTAACAATGAAAATGCAGCAGGAGCAGCACTGTGTGTGATCAGTAGGAATTGGGGGGTCAGACAAATGTGTCATGTCATTGGTGGGTTGACAACAAACCAATAGGATTAGAGAACACAAAAGGAGGAGGAGTTGTTTATGTTGTTGTAGTCTAGAGAGAGAGTAAGTGATCAGTGAGAGAGAGAGTTGAAACAACAACAAAAAAAAAACTGAAAAACAGAACACTTTTTTTTGGGTGATTTTTCTTTTTTGGATGGATGGATGCCCAAGTGGGTTTCTTTGTCAATCTTTTGGGAAAGTGTCTGAGAATTCTGTTTCAAGCAACAAACTTGATGAGATGAGATGAGATGAGATGATGATCAAGTCAAGAACCCGATTGGGTTGCCACAATTTTAAGGGCGAAGGCGTAATTGTGTGAGTTAAGCGCATGCACGACATCGGTTTCAATTTTTTTGTGTGACAAGATTGTTCGGTTTACTAGGATACGCTCAGATCGATCGCATGAGGGCCCGTGAGAATAATCAACTTCGCTGGACACCCATGAATATTTAAAAAATAAAAAATGATCAATTGAAGGGGGTTCAGGGATGTTTGCATTTGGTTTTAGTGACATGTTTTGTTGGTGACGTGAAGTTCAATGGAAGATCCTGTGCTCTCCTTGTCATTTTATGCAAACTGGCCTATGGTTTCTTCGCCTCCCTATCCGGCATCTACCAGGTGGTGACCGCCCGATACACCGCGAGATGCCAGTAGCTCTCACATTGAATGGGCCCACATGTGGGTGTGTTTTTTTTTTTTTTTGGTTACAACACTTGGGTGTGTTTAAGTTGGTACCAAAGTGGATCAACCAATTATTTTCATTTTCTTATTATAAGAAACCTCCACTTTTGAGTTTGGAGTTGAACAAGAATCAAACTTGACTTCCCACGAACCATTGCTTTAGCATAGTAATTGAGACTTATTAATTGTTTACTTAAATCTTTTAAATGTTTTAGGTTCGAATATCCTAACTTTTTTAGGCATGACTCTTATAAGATGAGGCATATCTCCTATAAAATAGTTAGGGTCGGATAATCTTGAACATCGTTGTATCCTAACATTTCCCAGCCTACGTTCAAATAGTTTAACAACACCGTGACAAAGTTTGGCTTTAGAGTTTGTTAGCCCACACTTATGCTTCTGATTAATAATTAGTAACTTAAGGTTGAAAATTGAAGACCACCAATATGCATGAATAATATATATGAAAGGTGGTAACATCTCTCATTAGATGAACGAGGTGGTTGGGAAAATTATTGGTTTGATTCTTGTTGGAGTTTTAACTTATTGATTTCTTTTTTATGCCACCAAGGGGTTTAGTGTATATAGTTGTTTCAAAGAGCTGGCCTTTGTACATACTTTGACGAAGGACAGATTTGACGAGTTCGATTCACAACAACTGTACTATTTTTCTTTTGACTTCTTAATTAGTGGTAGGGACATCTTCCGAGCCCCGTGAAATTCGTCGGGTCTTAATCAAACCGGGCTGAGGCGGTTCAAACACCCACAATAGTAAAGTTAATTATTGATTTCTTATAAAAAGATAATGTGGAATGAGACATAAAGCTGGATGGGAGTTTAGTTAATAAGATGCATTTGAGAGCATGGTAACTTGCGGGGGACGCACACACGAGTGAAGTGCAAGATGTCATCAAGAACTGCTATAAATAGGAATGATGACCCATTCCCACAGCCCCCATCAAAATGTTCCTCTTTGATTTTGTCAAATTCATGGCTAAATTCTTTGGCTTCCATCATGAATCATGATTAATCAATATCCAGATTGAGAAGTTATCTTAATTACAATTTAATTTATATTTAATGAAATTTAATAAAACAAATGATGTTGGAAAAATACATAGAAAAAAAAGTTGCAGATCTAATAAGATTTGTGAAGATTGGACCATATTCTGGTTGCATTACATCTTCCTCAACAGTTGTGCATGGTTTTTGTGCGGCGGTTTGGTTTGTCTCTTTTTTAATTTTTCATTTTATAGTTAGTTTGTTTTCCCTATTTAAAATTTTTTTATTTGTCTTCTCGTCGTTGAGAAATTTTAGAGTTTTTTTTTTTTTATCTTTGTTGAGAAGTTTTGTTATTAGTTATATGGTTCTGGTGGTGTTGTGTATTGTAATGTGTTTCAACATTGTAGAGAACAGTCTCTGATTGTCAAATAATTTTAATTTCATAATCGCATTCACATCCAAATTAATGATAATTCTTTTGACTCAGAGATTTGGGGGAGGAAAGCAAGTGACGCCGGAGCTTTAGTTGTCGAGGGTATGTGAATTTGGTCTTTCATAGTTGTTGTAGATTCTTATAAAATCCATGACAAAGATTTCATTTTTACTAAGTCTTATTTGATTGCTTACAAATTACAACTTACGAAAATATTTGGTGCTAGAGTGTTAATGGTATCTGACATACTTTCTACTTTGTTGTTTTAAGATCTTAGGATGCTCGTTTGTAAGTATGTACATGGTACAAACTACTATTTGAGAAAAATTCCTTTATTTTGCTTCGTGTTCACTCAGGTGTATGAAGATTTTGCATGAGTGAGAAGATATTAGATTGGGAAGACCCGCAATGCCCAACTCAATTAATTTAGTCTATATTCAAACAAAGTAACATGCCATCAAGGAACTGGATAAAGTCAACCATTTATGCATCCTCAAAGATATGGATGGATCAAAGAATACATGAGAGCTTTTTTTTTAAAAAAAAAAAAAATCTAAGTGAAACCAAGTTGAAGAAATTATATATCAAGCAAAACTCTTGAATGGTGTTTGTTGTGGCAGATCAAACATAGGGAATTTATTTACACTATTCACAAGAATAACAACGAGCAAAACTCATGAAATGCTAGCTTAATCAATCGCTGCATGGTCATTTTCGTCTTGACGACAAAGTAAAACTTTCCTCTCATTAAATATAATCATTTTAATAAATATAATTGGTTGAATTTTAAATTGTGTTTGTTGCGACAAATCAAGCATGACACTTTATTATTTCTATACTTCACAATCAGTCATGCAAATATTATACATTTTCATAACCATATTTTTGGGATAATAAAACATGTAAATAGTTGAATTAATGCTCGCGAGCTCTAATGTGCGAAGCATGTTCACATAACTAGAAGAGATGAGTTTGATTTCAACTAATTTATGAGTTTATACATACATATATATATATATATATATATATATATATATATATATATGAGTGCTTCGCCACGAATCTCAATTACATTATATATATGAGTTTGATGGGTAGGAGCTTGGCAAGCCCATCAATTAATGTAGAAAAGATTGAGAGATACATTGTTTGAGTCCATCCAGCCTAATTTCGACTAAGGAGCTGCATTTTTACACTTCAATTCCACCCTTACACATTGATGGTCTCGTTCTTTTTTTAGTTCAACGAGTCGAACCTACGACCTCCTCAAACATTTTAGTGAGTGATCAATGCTTCGTCCATTGCACTAGAGTTACTTTCCAATTTTTTTTCTTTACTCTTCTATAAATATTGTGGTGTTTATAGAAATACCTTTGACTAGCCCACATCCCATATATAAGAGGTTTTTTTGCATATCTATACTTTGGTGGCAAAAAATCTACACTTTTTTTTTGAGTAACTGACTAATCCCACGGGTCATAAGATTGCGAAAAAAGACCACCAGTGGCAAAAAATCTACACCTTTGAAATCAATTTCAAAAGATTTGTAATTATAACCCTTTTGATTAGTCAATATCAGGTAAATGAATTGAAGGTCCCTTTTTAAAACATGATGTAATTGCTTAGAGGCAAAACACTCCTTTTGAAACAGTCAAAGGGACTAGTCAACATGAAGTGGATGATTTAAAGTTACAAGTTATAACCCCTTTGCAGTTATTATGCTTGTCATGATTTGCTTACATGACAAAAAAATGTTAGGACTCGTTTGATTCATTTTTGCTAACTTACAGTGTTATATCTAATTAGAGTTAATTCCTTGGAGTTAGTATTTTCATGTTTGGTTCAACTTTAAACTTGCAAGGAAATTTCAAATTGTTAAACAATGAAAAATATGAATTGACATAAATAGCTTTGAAACAAAAGATAGATGAGTAATAAATGAATCATTAATGAGAGATAATTGTGCCCACGATTTTTGGAAGATAACTCCTTAAGGGGTGGTGTGGAGATATCTCACACCGTGTAAGTTGAGAGAAAACTTGCAGGTAAGTTAAGCAACTAAATAAGATTAATTGACCAGTTAAAGTGAAAACCTTTGAAAGTGGGTGAAAAAAATGTAGTAGATTTTTTGTCATAAAGGAATAGACATGCAAAAACCCGTATAATGTGCCTTATCGATGTTGTGTAGTACCTAGCTAGGTTGTGTGGTTCCAAATGTAAAGGACAAAAATAATTTTGATTTATGTGCAAGTCTTTGGTCTTGTTAATGAAGACAAAAAAAAAAAGGTGACTGACAAGTCTTGTTAATGAAGACAAAAAAAAAGTGACTGACAATTAGCTGTCACACACTCCTCTCCCTCTCTATTAATTAGCTTCTCTCCCCCCTCTCTCTCTCACTCTCTCGCACACACAAACATACACATACACAAGCAAGCTCTTTCTCTCGTTCGGCCAAGATCAAGGTAAGGCTTATGTTTTCTTGGAATTAATGGTTGTGGGTTGTTGAGGTTAGAGGTTGGGGATGTACTAACTAGCTACTTTCATGCATCTTGTTGATTTAATATCAGATTAGCAAGTAAACATGATGAATGTCTTTGTGAAAAGAATGATTTGGGAGCCAGGTGAGATCAAATGGTTGTTTAAGTTTAAGTACCCTATTTTTACTACAAATCTGTGTGCTTGGTGCTTTTAAAATGTTACATTTAGTTGGAGTTATCAGATATCTGAAAAAATAGTATATCTTCCATCACTAATTTGGAAACGGCTTAGATAAGCATTGTTTCCGGTTTTCTCCGGTCCGCCACATGACATCATGACATCCTATCATTGGGCCGCACCTGTGAAATATAACTTTATTCCCGTTTTGTCTCTTTTTGACTAACAGGTGCCCTAATGATATGATGTCATGTGGCGGACTTGAGAAAATTGAAAACAGTACTACTATACCTAAGCCGCTCTCAAATCAAGATTATCTTTGATGCATGCAGTTCCTATCAACTTCAACATGCTTAGTTTAAATTGGATTATTAGCAATCTAAATAGCTGCCATTTATATATATTGTCACAAATTAATAACATAGGAGCTTTTGGACCTAACCCTATCTCCTTCAAGAGAATTTTATTTGAGATGCCTTTTCTTGGATTGCACAATATTAAATTCAAAGTCATATTCACCCTTTGTAGTTGGTATTGATTTGAGAAGCACATAAACGCCCTTGGTAGTTGGTATTGATCTGAGAATTTTATTTGAGATATTTTTTGCATTTTGTTTGCAATTTAGGTTCAATTCAAAGCAGAGACAATGACATCCACTTTCAAATTTTTGGCTTGTGAGGCATTGAAAAAATATGTAAGTCTTTACTATTTAAGTTCGAATTTATAAGTGAGTTTCATGATTATTAAGTAGATGTTTTTTTGGGTTGTTCAATATGTTTTTTAGGAGAGTAGTTGAATATGTGATTAATTTGGCTGATTGATTTCCTCTAAAGAATGGTGCAGATTGATAGTTATAAATTGCCTAATATTTATAGCAACATAGACTTAGTCTCAAATTAATTAGGGCGACTACTAACAGCAACCGCAAGTGTACGGTAAACGTCAAAGTAATAGTGACACTTTGCTCGAGCAGCTGCTTAACATTAAGAACGAAAATTTAATGCGTGCATGGAGTGTTTTGCATAATTATTATCACAAACTCCTCAATGTTTGCAATATGTTAATGCCATCCCTAAAGAACTATAGACTCAATCGCATGACGGAGGCATGCAGTACGAACTCCTCAATGTTTGCAATATGTTAATGCCATCCCTAAAGAACTATAGACTCAATCGCATGACGGAAGCATGCGGTACGTGTGATGGCACCAAACTCCGAGGCAAATCGGGTACCGCCACGTCGCCAGACACGTCACCAAACATGCCACGTCACCGCATACTTACTTTTGACTGACAAGTCGAAAAATTTACCAAAGTACACATGTTTTAATTTTTAATGAGGAAAATAGGGGTGAAATTTTTTTTTTTCGGGGAGTAGACAATAACGCCTATTGGGAAGGCGCCATTTACGTGGCATAAAATTTTTTCTGATGTGGACACATGGATGTGTCCGGACACGTGGCGTGAAGGACACTGATAGGCGCTATCAGAGTACATGTCCACGTCGACATGTCCACGTGGACCGACGTGGACACATTACACTGATAGCGCCTTCTGCGAAGGCGCTATCAGTGTCCACGTGGAGAAAATAGGGTTTACCGGTCCACGTGTATCCACGTGGACCGGGAAAACCCGTGACATACTGATAGCGCTTCTCGCGAAGGCGCTATCGGGCCGCCACGTGGAAAAAAAGGGTTTTCTGGCCCACGTGGATCCACGTGGATCGGAAAACGCGTGACTTGGGGCGCAAATAACGCCTTCTCAAAAGGCGCTATCGCACCCACGGTCATCTTCCGAAATCGACGCAGAGAATATATTCTCTCGCGTGGGTTTGCCAGCTTTACTGATGGTAGGTTAGGGGTAGGGGGTGTGGTAGGTCACGGTACACTGTGGAGAGTGGGGTGGGTCGGGTACTTAAGGAGGGGAGGGGGAGCGAACCGAGAGCCGAGACATAGGAGGGAGGAAGAAGGAGGGGCGCGAGACGCACGGGAGAGAGTGAGGGCGAGTGTGGCGCGCGGCGGAGACTTTTGTAGAGCTTGGCGGGGGCACCGAGGAGCAAGGAGCGGCGTCTCTCGGCAGCAGCAGAAGCAGAAGTGGTACGTGGTGGCTTGTGGCGGTCCGGTGGTGAGGAAAGCGAAACAGCGGTGACGGCCAACGGAGGAGGATCTCGCGGCGCATGCGGAGAAGAAGGAAGCGGAGGCGAGCATGCAACATCGTGCCAGCGTAGGCAATGAGTGGAAGTAGGAGAAGGAGGAGGTATGTATAGTTGAGTTAGTTTAGTTAGTTAAATAAGTTTGATTAAGTTAGTTTGATTAAGTTAGTTTTAGTTTGTTTAAGTGAGTTTAGTTAATTAAGTATGTTTACGTTAGTTTAGTTTGTTTAATAAGTTTGTTTAAGTTAGTTTGATTAAGTTAGTTTTAGTTTGTTTAAGTGAGTTTAGTTAATTAAGTATGTTTACGTTAGTTTAGTTTGTATAATAAGTTTAGTTAGTTAGGTGACGCTTGTTAGTTAATTAAGTTTGATTAAGTTAGTTTGATTAAGTTAGTTTAAGTTTGTTCAAGTTAGTTTAGTTAATTAAGTTTGTTTAAGTAAGTTTAGTTAGTTTGTTTTAGTTTAGTTACTTAATTAAGTTTGTTTAAGTTAGTTTGTTTAAGTAAGTTTTAAGTTTGTTTAAGTGAGTTTAGGTAATTAAGTTTTACATAAGTTAGTTTAAGTTTGTTTAAGTTAATTACGTATGTTTAAGTTAGGTTAGTCAGTTAATTAAGTTTGTTTAAGTTAGTTTGGTTTAGTTTAATGAGTTTGTTTAAGTTAGTTTAGATAATTATGTTTGTTTAAGTTAGTTTAGTTATTTAAGTTTAGTTAAGTTGGTTTAGTTAATTACGTTTAGTTAATTAAGTTTAGTGAATTAAGTTTAGCTATAGATCTCCATAATCCAAATGAATCTTGTTTCAAAAGCCCTTGTTCTTGGAATTTCCACCAAAGGTTTTACCTTATCCAAAACAATTTCTAATGTTGCTGTTGTTTATCGACTTTTTTATAAAGTCATGCATACTATTATTCCTGATATCGCTTATGATAAGCTGCAACAACAAACCGCATCTACCATTTTTCTTACAAGTGTCAAAAATACTATCATTGATAGAAAGCAACTAGCCTTAAAAGAACTTGCTTTTCCTCATCAATGGACGATAACCGACACCAATAAAGAAGAACAACAAAAGAGACATGTGTCTCAACAAATTTCACAAATCATAGAACATGATAATGGTAAAGTTGATATCTTATTTGCCCCAAGAACTTCAACTTCTACAATTTCATCTTCCCACTTTTCTGTTGCACAAACCTCTGCTGCACCATCAAAAACCAGTTCTGACGGTATTGCTTATCCAGTTCATACTGTTGAACCTACAACTACTAATAATGATAATGTCAGCTTTTCCGATTTCGCTGATTATCATATTAATGTTGTAACCATTGAAGATCATGTTGACAATTTTGTCATGGATTATGAATTGCTTAAACAACAATTCTTAACCCATCCATTAAAACCTGCTTTTTGTAAGCTGGTTCCTTTTAAACATCAATCTATCTTTAGAGAAAAATATTTTGCTTACATTCAATTACATAAGCAAAACATTTCTTTCTTTGATTGGTTAGCCCTTCAAAGTCCCAAGACATCTGCTCAAGTTAATGTCATTTGGGAAACTACAACTGGTCAAAAATTTGATCAACAAAATCCCCCTTTAGCAGCTATAAAACATAAAGATTTTAAAGCCGCTCCTTTAAAAGCTATCACTGATATTGAAGGACCAATTACCAAAAGAGATATTAATAATATAATTGAACAAAACAATTATACTAATTTATATCTCTCTACAATTAAGACTTCTGCGCCTCCTATATCTTCTACTAAACCAAATGTCCCACAAAAACCACCAAAGGTTACTAAACCTTTCTTTCCACCATCGGCCTCTCCATCTATGCCTTCTTATAAAACTCCTCTTTCTTCGAATTTTTTGATGTGCTAACATCAAAACTTAGTCAATTATCAATCGGTAACCCGACTACCTCATCTCCGGCCGTTCTGTTGTTCCCCCACTTCCTTCTACTGTAAGTTTTTCATCTCGTTCTCAGTCAAAAGACAAAGGCCCAGTCGTCAATGTCTTGACTACCGCTCCTATAGTTCCTAGTAGTATATCTTCATCTGAGTCAGATAAAGACTCAGTGGTCGACTTATCAACTTCGAACTCTTCTTCCATAAAATCTGAATCACCTTCAGATTCCAATCTTCCTGAAATCTACAAAATTTTCCGTCGTCGAAATTCAAGACGTCGATCTAATCCGCAATTTCGCCAAAATAGATATCCATTATCAAAACAATATTATTCAAGACCATCCCCATCAGACCTTATTCTTGAAGAAAAGATAAAACGCAATCAGAAATATGACGGAAACGCCATATATGATTGGAGTATTGATGGACTTTCTGAATATCAAATCATAGAAGTTGTCCTTAAAATGCATATATATGCAAAGGCTAGTATTCTCCAAAACCATACGGAACCGATCCGCCAAAGCTATAGTTTGTGGCTTTACTGGCCAACTATATGGTTGGTGGCATTATACCATGGATGATGATGAAAGAGACTCAATTCTTAATCATCTAAAAACTGATGCATTAGACAACCCCATTATGGGACCCAATGGTGAATGGGTTTTTGATTCTGTAAATCAACTCATTGCTGAATTAATTTGGCAATTTGTTGGTCATGTTAAATCTGTTAATGCTAAGATTAGGGATCAACTCCATAGTCTTAGATGTCGCACTCTTAATGACTATCATTTGGTATAAAGATACTTTCTTTACCAAATTATATTCTTTAACCGAAAAACATGACGAAATGTTCTGGAAAGAACGTTTTATTGCAGGTTTACCTCCATACTTTGCCTCCAAAATTAAAGATTTCATCAATGAGCATTATGACAATACTCTTGCTGAACTTTCCTATGGTGATATCACACAAGTTTGTACAAACTTGTTGTGCGCTATCCATTTGCAATGATATGAAACTTAATCGCCAAATTCACAAAAGAGAAATCAACCCTAAAACATGATTTAGGAAATTTCATTTTGATTTCGGCCAAGAAATTGATGTTTCTAGATATACCACACCTAAAATTAGGACAAAGACTACCAAACGTCCTAAGCCTAATCCCTACCTCTATAAACCTCCCTACTATCAAAAATCAAATTCTAAAATCCGTTATTCTCAACAACAACGACCATCTTATGCTGTACGGAAAAGATCAATGGATCCACATACTAAAGAAAATCTTTGTTATAAATGTGGACGACCTGGTCATTATGCTAATAAATGTAGAGTTGCTCAAATGAAAATTGGACATGTTGCCTTTTGCGTCGAGATAACGAGAAATGTCATTGTGTATCCAATCTTCCTCATACTTCATCATCTTCTTCCTCTTCGAACCGAGAAATCCATGTTCTCCGCTTATGAAGATCTTCTTCTTGCCATTGGTGATCACATTTCTGATCCTGATTTGAAATACCAATATTTCACAAAAGTCGTTAAACAAGATGAAGCTTCCTCTTCTTCTCCACCAATTAAACAAGCATTCTCTCCTAAAAAACGACAACAAAAATTTAATGAGCAATTATCCATTGATGATTCCCATCTTAACTTCTCCAATCTTATGGAAATTGTAAACAACAAAAAATCTACTAAACAAACTACAATTCACTCTCTACAAACAGACATTACTCACCTTAAAAATGAGATTAAGCAATTAACATCCCGTATTGTTCGACTTGAACAAGCTGATGTTGAAGCTCATTATCAATTTGCTGAGAATGATATCTTCTCTCTTTCCAAACCATCCTCCAACTTCCAACGATGGTATACTCCTATCACTTTTACAGTCAAAGATTTCACTGTAACATGTAATGCAATCATAGATTCTGGTGCTGATCTTAATTGCATTCGTGAAGGATTCCTTCCTTTTAAATACTACACTCCTTGTACAGAATTCTCTAGTATATCGGTTGCCAACGGACAAAGTACCCGCATCAAATATGAAGTTTCAAACGCTCATATTTGTAATCAAGGGATATGTCTCCCATTAACATTTATTGTTATCCCCGGTCTTAAACAAGATATGTTACTGGGCACTCCATTTCTTCGAAAACTCCAACCTTTTTCAGTTTCTGAAACAGGCATCACAACTTCACTTCAAGGCAAATCTATTCATTTTCCTTTTTCTCAACCTCAGAACGATTCTCAAATCGATCTCCTTGTCCACCAAATTGAATATAAAATTATTCATATTGGTTTTCTGAAAAATGAAATTTTACTCTTAAAAACAGATCAGCTTTTACAATCTCCTGTTTTCAAAAATAAACTTCAATCTTTTCAAACCAATCTCGAACAAAATTGTTGTTCTGATATTCCAAATGCTTTCTGGTCTAGAAAACAACATATAGTTCGTCTTCCATATATATGAGACTTTCATGAATCAAAAATCCCCACAAAAGCTAATCCATCACAAATGGATTCTCGAACCGACAAATCTGTCAAAAGGAAATTACTGATTTACTCAATAAAAAGCTCATCACTTCTTCTAAATCCCCATGGAGTTGTACAGCTTTTTATGTTGAAAATGCTCCAGAACTAGAAAGAGGTGTTCCTCGATTAGTTATTAATTATAAACCTTTAAACAAAGTGTTAAAAACCATTAGATATCCTCTCCCAAATAAATCAGATTTACTAAAAGCCACTACCTCTGCAGTAGTCTTTTCTAAATTTGATTTGAAATCCGGATTTTGGCAAATCCAGATCCATCCTTCAGATAGATATAAAACGGCATTTAATACTCCATTTGGTCAATATCAATGGAATGTTATGCCATTCGGTCTTAAAAATGCCCCATCAGAATTTCAAAACATTATGAATGACATTTTTAATCCACATAGTTCGTTTATCCTTGTTTATATTGATGATCTATTAGTTTTCTCCCCATCTATAGATCAACATTGGAAACATTTACACACATTCCAATATTTAATTCAAAAGAACGGACTTGTACTCTCAAAAAAGAAAATGCATCTTTTTCAAACAGAGGTTACATTTCTTGGTTTTAAATTATCCAATCACACTTTAACCCTAGGTGAATCGAGTTATCGCTTTCGCCAACAAATTTCCAGATCAATTACATGATCGCCTTCAATTACAGAGATTTTTAGGTTGTCTTAATTATCTCTCAGATTTCTACAAAAATGTTGCCCATGATCGCCAGTGTCTTCAGAAGTTATTATCCTCTAAAAAACCATTTAATGGACTCAGAGCATACCGCTGCGGTTAACTCATCAAAGAAAAGGTTCATTCATTACCATGCCTACATCTCGCTAACTCCCAGTACTTCAAAATTGTTCAAACTGATGCCTCTAACATTGGTTATGGTGGCATACTTTTACAACAAACGCCAACTGGTAAAGAACAATTAGTTTGCTTTACATCTAAAACATGGAAAGACGCCCAAATCAATTATTCTACATTTCAAAAAGAAGTTCTTGCCATTGTTCTTTGTGTTCAAAAATTCCAAGCCGATTTACTAAATCAAAAGTTTTTAATTCGTGTTGATTGTCAATCTGCAAAGAATATATTTTTCAAAGATGTTAAAAACCTTCTGCTAAATGATTTTTGCAAGATGGCAAGCTATTTTAAGTATATTTGATTTTGATATTACATATATACCAGGCACTTCAAATTCTCTTCCAGACTTTTTGTCAAGAGAATTTCTTACTACTCTTCGTGCATCTTTTACGAGATGTCTAAAAAGGCGACTTGACCTCCACTCCGACCAATCGTTTTAAGCCTCTTGAACAACAGAACCAAAGCGCATATATTTGCCTATAAGCCAAAATTTAATCGCTCCATTAGAACCAACTTTAGCAAGTAAACCACTTACTACTCAAATTGCCTGTACATACCACCCTGGTCTCCATTTCATCCCACAACGTCCACATGCTACTATCCAATTTTATGAATCCATCTTAACATCCACCTTTTCTGTCCATTTTGACCATCGATCTAGAGAAAACTCAGTTGAAATAGATTTTTCAAAGCTCAAAATACAGCGAGTTCTATCTACTGACGATTGGTGTGAGCATTATAAATTTATAACTAAAACTCCTTTTTCTTACAAAGATATTAGTATTGGCAAAGACAAGCCTCCGGTCTCTATTAGCTATCAAGATTATATTAATGCTTGGCAAAACATTTTATTTTACAAAGATCCAGACCATCATTCTTGGTACCTCTCCTTTTCTCCAACTTGTCCACGGGTTTTTCCCCAATGGTGGCTTACCTGTTGGTGGAACAAATTTGGACCCCATGAAATGATTTTTCCAAAACAAGTACAAGAACAATTTGCCAAAGACAAACTCACCATAATCCAATTCTTATGCAAATATAATATCCCATGGATTCTTAAATGGGATTATGAAACCGCTCCAGTCTCCATTTATGAACCCTCCAGTACCCAGACATATATTGTAAATTATTTATCACAAGCCATATCCTGCAAATGGTGGAATAAGTTTAATTATAAATCTGCTTTCACCAACCCAATTATCGCTCCTCCAACACCCACAAAACAACCAGCAAAAGGACCATCTAGTTCTACCACCTATAAAGACATAGTCTCTAAACCTTCTTCTGATACAGCTTTAATTTTAGCCAAACTTCAACAAATAGAAGAAGATAATAGATTGTTACGTCAAAAAATGGAAGAAGATAACCAAGCAATTACGTAATGAATTGGAACAGTTACTTTCGGTGTTCATTATCTCCATCAGTCCCAGCGTGCATCTTTCTGATGACGACGCCTAGCCAAATTTCGCCAGAATTTATCCAACCAGTGGTTGATTATCTTTTAGCCCTGGTCTATCCAAATGGTGTTAATATCGAATATTTACCACATTTACCACAACCCCCAATTTTTGGATGTTTACGTTGCTTACAAAGTAGACGTCCTTATTCCATGATCATCCATTTATCCCATATTTGTTTCGCCTGGACATCAGAAGATACTAATGTTATCCTTGCTATATGGTATCTTTTAAATTGTCCCCATATCATCATCTTTATTGATCTACAGGCAGTGTTTCGCTTTCCTGACTATGTTTTTGCGCCACTTTGGAATTTCATCCATCATTCACCTGTTACCAATTTTTGCCATCTAATTTATTCTCGTGATGATAATCCTATGTGTTTTCGTCCCGAACTTAATTATTATCAAGATGATAATTAAAGTTCTCCTGGACGTGTCCAGCCATCAGGCCCATGCCATTTGTCATTTCAAGCTCTGGCTTCCTGTCCTATTTTCCACTGGTTAATAGTGACAGCCACCGGTTGATGTGTTTTTCTGCTCCAAGGTCCATGACCTCTCAACAGAATCTTTTCCTTTTTCCAAAGGCCAAGATGCTGTTTGTACTATCTACTTTTATTGTTTTTTACTGTTTGCTTTCTCGTAAGGTCATCTACTGTAGACCTTTGTACTATTTGTCTTTTCTTTTCTAAGAGTCAAGCACTGTTTTGCTTTTAGCATCGTTTGCTTTTGTCCTGTAGGGTTATCATTCCACTGATAACGCGTCTATAAATAGAGAAGAGTTGGAGATGTTAGAAACAAGTAAGGAGTAGAGCTTTCTTATTTTCTGCTTTGTTAAGTCTGTTGTATGAGATTTTCTCTCGTTTAATCATAGAGTCTTATTATTATTTGTACCCTGTGCCTTATCTATATACGACCCCCTCTGAGTTTCCATATAATTTTCATATTACATCCTTTAATACCTATCATCCAAGTCGAGTTTGCTTACGTTGAAGGCCGTTCACGGGTCCCATAATTAAATGGATGATCATGGAATAAGGACGTCTACTTTGTAAGCAACGTAAACATCCAAAAAATGGGGGTTGTGGTAAATGTGGTAAATATTCGATATTAACACCATTTGGATAGTTGGGGCTAAAAGATAATCAACCCTTTGGTTGGATAAATTTGCGCGAAATTTGGCTAGGCGTCGTCATGGAAAGATGCATACTAGCCTTTGATGGAGATAATGAACACAGAAGTAACTGTCTCCAATTCATTACGTAATTGTTGGTTATCTTCTTCCATTTTTTGACGTAACAATCTATTATCTTCTTCTATTTGTTGAAGTTCTTAAAATTAAGTCTGTATCGGAAGAAGGTTTAGAGACTATGTCTTTATAGGTGGTAGAACTGGATGGTCCTTTTATGGTTGTTTTGTGGGTGTTGGAGGAGCGATAATTGGGTTGGTGAAAGCTTGATTTATAATTAAACTTATTCCACCATTTAGGATATGGCTTGTGATAAATAATTTACAATATATGCAGGTCCTGGAGGGTTCATAAATGGAGACTGGAGCGGTTTCATAATCCCATTTAAGAATCCATGGGATATTATATTTGCATAAGAATTGGATTATGGTGAGTTTGTCTTTGGCAAATTGTTCTTGTACTTGTTTTGGAAAAATCATTTCATGGGGTCCAAATTTGTTCCACCAACAGGTAAGCCACCATTGGGGAAAAACCCGTGGACAAGTTGGAGAAAAGGAGAGGTACCAAGAATGATGGTCTGGATCTTTGTAAAATAAAATGTTTTGCCAAGCATTAATATAATCTTGATAGCTAATAGAAACCGGAGGCTTGTCTTTTCCAATACTAATATCTTTGTAGGAAAAAGGAGTTTTAGTTATAAATTTATAATGCTCACACCAATCGTCATAGATAGAACTCATTTGTATTTTGAGCTTTGAAAAATCTATTTCAACTGAGTTTTCTCTAGATCGATGGTCAAAATGGAGAGAAAAGGTGGATGTTAAGATGGATTCATAAAATTGGATAGTAGCATGTGGACGTTGTGGGATGAAATGGAGACCAGGTGGTATAGTACAGGCAATTTGAGTAGTAAGTGGTTTACTTGCTAAAGTTGGTTCTAATGGAGCGATTAAATTTTGGCTTATAGGCAAATATATGCAGTTTGGTTCTGGTTGTTCAAGAGGCTTAAAACGATTGGCTGGAGTGGAGGCTGAAGTCGCCTTTTTAGACATCTGTAAAAGATGCACAGAAGGAGTAGTAAGAAATTCTCTTGACAAAAAGTCTGGAAGAGAATTTGAAGTGCCTGGTATATATGTAATATCAAAATCAAATATACTTAAAATAGCTTGCCATCTTGCAAAAATCTGTTTAGCAGCAAGGTTTTTAACATCTTTGAAAAATATATTCTTTGCAGATTGACAATCAACACGAATTAAAAACTTTTGATTTAGTAAATCGGCTTGGAATTTTTGAACACAAAGAACAATGGCAAGAACTTCTTTTTGAAATGTAGAATAATTGATTTGGGCGTCTTTCCATGTTTTAGATGTAAAGCAAACTAATTGTTCTTTACCAGTTGGCGTTTGTTGTAAAAGTATGCCACCATAACCAATGTTAGAGGCATCAGTTTGAACAATTTTGAAGTACTGGGAGTTAGCGAGATGTAGGCATGGTAATGAATGAACCTTTTTTTTTTTTTTTTTTTTTGATGAGAGTGAACCGCAGATGGTATGCTCGGGAGTCCGATTAAATGGTTTTTTAGAGGATAATAACTTTCAAGACATTAATCAGCGATCATGGGCAACATTTTTGTAGAAATCGAGAGATAATTAAGACAACCTAAAAATCTCTCGTAATTGAAGGCGATCATGTAATGATGATTGTTGGAAATTTGTTGGCGAAAGCGATAACTCGATTCACCGGGGTTAAAGTGTGATTGGATAATTTAAAACCAAGAAATGTAACCTCTGTTTGAAAAAGATGCATTTTCTTTTTTGAGAGTACAAGTCCGTTCTTTTGAATTAAATATTGGAATGTGTGTAAATGTTTCCAATGTTGATCTATAGATGGGGAGAAAACTAATAGATCATCAATATAAACAAGGATAAACGAACTATGTGGATTAAAAATGTCATTCATAATGTTTTGAAATTCTGATGGGGCATTTTTAAGACCGAATGGCATAACATTCCATTGATATTGACCAAATGGAGTATTAAATGCCGTTTTATATCTATCTGAAGGATGGATCTGGATTTGCCAAAATCCGGATTTCAAATCAAATTTAGAAAAGACTACTGCAGAGGTAGTGGCTTTTAGTAAATCTGATTTATTTGGGAGAGGATATCTAATGGTTTTTAACACTTTGTTTAAAGGTTTATAATTAATAACTAATCGAGGAACACCTCTTTCTAGTTCTGGAGCATTTTCAACATAAAAAGCTGTACAACTCCATGGGGATTTAGAAGAAGTGATGAGCTTTTTATTGAGTAAATCAGTAATTTCCTTTTGACAGATTTGTCGAAGCCGAGAATCCATTTGTGATGGATTAGCTTTTGTGGGGATTTTTGATTCATGAAAGTCTGTTATATATGGAAGACGAACTATATGTTGTTTTCTAGACCAGAAAGCATTTGGAATATCAGAACAACAATTTTGTTCGAGATTGGTTTGAAAAGATTGAAGTTTATTTTTGAAAACAGGAGATTGTAAAAGCTGATCTGTTTTTAAGAGTAAAATTTCATTTTTCAGAAAACCAATATGAATAATTTTATATTCAATTTGGTGGACAAGGAGATCGATTTGAGAATCGTTCTGAGGTTGAGAAAAAGGAAAATGAATAGATTTGCCTTGAAGTGAAGTTGTGATGCCTGTTTCAGAAACTGAAAAAGGTTGGAGTTTTCGAAGAAATGGAGTGCCCAGTAACATATCTTGTTTAAGACCGGGGATAACAATAAATGTTAATGGGAGACATATCCCTTGATTACAAATATGAGCGTTTGAAACTTCATATTTGATGCGGGTACTTTGTCCGTTGGCAACCGATATACTAGAGAATTCTGTACAAGGAGTGTAGTATTTAAAAGGAAGGAATCCTTCACGAATGCAATTAAGATCAGCACCAGAATCTATGATTGCATTACATGTTACAGTGAAATCTTTGACTGTAAAAGTGATAGGAGTATACCATCGTTGGAAGTTGGAGGATGGTTTGGAAAGAGAGAAGATATCATTCTCAGCAAATTGATAATGAGCTTCAACATCAGCTTGTTCAAGTCGAACAATACGGGATGTTAATTGCTTAATCTCATTTTTAAGGTGAGTAATGTCTGTTTGTAGAGAGTGAATTGTAGTTTGTTTAGTAGATTTTTTGTTGTTTACAATTTCCATAAGATTGGAGAAGTTAAGATGGGAATCATCAATGGATAATTGCTCATTAAATTTTTGTTGTCGTTTTTTAGGAGAGAATGCTTGTTTAATTGGTGGAGAAGAAGAGGAAGCTTCATCTTGTTTAACGACTTTTGTGAAATATTGGTATTTCAAATCAGGATCAGAAATGTGATCACCAATGGCAAGAAGAAGATCTTCATAAGCAGTGAGAACATGGATTTTTGGTTCAGAAGAGGAAGAAGATGATGAAGTATGAGGAAGATTGGATACACAATGACATTTCTCGTTATCTGACGCAGAAAAGGCAACATGTCCAATTTTCATTTGAGCAACTCTACATTTATTAGCATAATGACCAGGTCGTCCACATTTATAACAAAGATTTTCTTTAGTATGTGGATCCATTGATCTTTTCCGTACACTGCATAAGATGGTCGTTGTTGTTTAGAATAACGGATTTTGGAATTTGATTTTTGATAGTAGGGAGGTTTATAGAGGTAGGGATTAGGCTTAGGACGTTTGGTAGTCTTTGTCCTATTTTTAGGTGTGGTATATCTAGAAACATCAATTTCTTGGCCGAAATCAAAACAGAAATTTCCTAAATCATGTTTTAGGGTTGATTTCTCTTTGTGAATTTGGCGATTAAGTTTCATATCATTGCAAATGGATAGCGCACAAGTTTGTACAGCTTGTGTGATATCACCATAGGAAAGTTCAGCAAGAGTATTGTCATAATGCTCATTGATGAAATCTTTAATTTTGGAGGCAAAGTATGGAGGTAATCCTGCAATAAAACGTTCTTTCCAGAACATTTCGTCATGTTTTTCGGTTAAAGAATATAATTTGGTAAAGAAAGTATCTTTATACCAGCGATAGTCATTAAGAGTGCGACATCTAAGACTATGGAGTTGATCCCTAATCTTAGCATTAACAGATTTAACATGACCAACAAATTGCCAAATTAATTCAGCAATGAGTTGATTTACAGAATCAAAAACCCATTCACCATTGGGTCCCATAATGGGGTTGTCTAATGCATCAGTTTTTAGATGATTAAGAATTGAGTCTCTTTCATCATCATCCATGGTATAATGCCACCAACCATATAGTTGGCCAGTAAAGCCACAAACTATAGCTTTGGCGGTATCAGGTTCCGTATGGTTTTGGAGAATACTAGCCTTTGCATATATATGCATTTTAAGGACAACTTCTATGATTTGATATTCAGAAAGTCCATCAATACTCCAATCATATATGGCGTTTCCGTCATATTTCTGATTGCGTTTTATCTTTTCTTCAAGAATAAGGTCTGATGGGGATGGTCTTGAATAATATTGTTTTGATAATGGATATCTATTTTGGCGAAATTGCGGATTAGATCGACGTCTTGAATTTCGACGACGGAAAATTTTGTAGATTTCAGGAAGATTGGAATCGGAAGGTGATTCAGATTTTATGGAAGAAGAGTTCGAAGTTGATAAGTCGACCACTGAGTCTTTATCTGACTCAGATGAAGATATACTACTAGGAACTATAGGAGCGGTAGTCAAGACATTGACGACTGGGCCTTTGTCTTTTGACTGAGAACGAGATGAAAAACTTACAGTAGAAGGAAGTGGGGGAACAACAGTAGCGGCGGAGATGAGGTAGTCGGGTTACCGATTGATAATTGACTAAGTTTTGATGTTAGCACATCAAAAAATTCAGAAGAAAGAGGAGTTTTATAAGAAGGCATAGATGGAGAGGCCGATGGTGGAAAGAAAGGTTTAGTAACCTTTGGTGGTTTTTGTGGGACATTTGGTTTAGTAGAAGATATAGGAGGCGCAGAAGTCTTAATTGTAGAGAGATATAAATTAGTATAATTGTTTTGTTCAATTATATTATTAATATCTCTTTTGGTAATTGGTCCTTCAATATCAGTGATAGCTTTTAAAGGAGCGGCTTTAAAATCTTTATGTTTTATAGCTGCTAAAGGGGGATTTTGTTGATCAAATTTTTGACCAGTTGTAGTTTCCCAAATGACATTAACTTGAGCAGATGTCTTGGGACTTTGAAGGGCTAACCAATCAAAGAAAGAAATGTTTTGCTTATGTAATTGAATGTAAGCAAAATATTTTTCTCTAAAGATAGATTGATGTTTAAAAGGAACCAGCTTACAAAAAGCAGGTTTTAATGGATGGGTGAAGAATTGTTGTTTAAGCAATTCATAATCCATGACAAAATTGTCAACATGATCTTCAATGGTTACAACATTAATATGATAATCAGCGAAATCGGAAAAGCTGACATTATCATTATTAGTAGTTGTAGGTTCAACAGTATGAACTGGATAAGCAATACCGTCAGAACTGGTTTTTGATGGTGCAGCAGAGGTTTGTGCAACAGAAAAGTGGGAAGATGAAATTGTAGAAGTTGAAGTTCTTGGGGCAAATAAGATATCAACTTTACCATTATCATGTTCTATGATTTGTGAAATTTGTTGAGACACATGTCTCTTTTGTTGTTCTTCTTTATTGGTGTCTGTTATCGTCCATTGATGAGGAAAAGCAAGTTCTTTTAAGGCTAGTTGCTTTCTATCAATGATAGTATTTTTGACACTTGTAAGAAAAATGGTAGATGCGGTTTGTTGTTGCAGCTTATCATAAGCGATATCAGGAATAATAGTATGCATGACTTTATAAAAAAGTCGATAAACAACAGCAACATTAGAAATTGTTTCGGATAAGGTAAAACCTTTGGTGGAAATTCCAAGAACAAGGGCTTTTGAAACAAGATTCGCTGGATTATGGAGATCTATAGTGAAATTTGGAGCACATTCAAAATATAAGGGTCCTTTTGAAAGGCTACCTTCAATGATTCCTAGAAGTGAATCATTAAAATTGAGATGTCTTTTGTCTCGAACAGAGACCATAGCATCTGCGTTAACACCTAACGCCACTAATGGTTTAAGTGCAACTTGAATTAACCCAAGATGGAGGTATTTGTGAGTGGATGCATGATTAACTATTTTTTCTGGAGAGATGATAACTATTTCTTGACCATCGTCAGTAACTGAAATAGTATCTTCGACAAGTTTAATAATATAATTTTGTTTTGGAGAAAAATTTCCTTTGGTATAAACCATAAAGGGTTGAACGTTTGGAATGGTCCAATTTTGCAAAGCTTGATCTATATTAGCATAAATTACTTCATGACTATTTTTTGATTTTTTCTTTTTATGTAATTGTGTAATAGATTCAGGTAATAAAGGAGAAGTTGAACTAGACGCAGAATTACTGTCGGAAGAAAAAGAAAGAAGTTTTGAGAAGGATTGTCGGAAAGAACTCATGATAATAATGTTTTTGAAAACAAATCGATTTTAGTCAACGATTTACTGCTCGTCTTACACCAACTGCGAGTCTTACAACGCGACAAAGAAAACGATAAGTAGTAAAAACGTTATAATCAGGAAAACCTCAGGCGAAAATCCAAACAAAAGGAATACCAATAAGAAATCTTCGGTGAAAACAAAAAGAAGGCAAACTATTAAGAAGTTTGATAATGATAATAACATATACTTAGGGTGAACGTGGAGGGCTTAAAGTGAGCACAAACGATGGCTCATCAATCCAATTATCGCTCCTCCAACACCCACAAAACAACCAAGAAAAGGACCATAATAATTACTATCTACTTCATGACTATTTTTTGATTTTTTATTTTTATGTAATTGCATAATAGATTCAGGTAAAGGACAAGTTGAAGAAATTATATATCAAGCAAAACTCTTGAATGGTGTTTGTTGTGGAGATCAAACATAGGGAATTTATTTACACTATTCACAAGTAACAACGAGGCAAAACTCATGAAATGCTAGCTTAATCAATCGTTTGCATGGTCATTTTCGTCTTGACGACAAAGTAAAACTTTCCTCTCATTAAATATAATCATTTTAATAAATATAATTGGTTGAATTTTAAATTGTGTTTGTTGCGACAAATCAAGCATGACACTTTATTATTTCTATACTTCACACCGTCATGCAAATATTATACATTTTCATAACCATATTTTTGGGATAATAAAACATGTAAATAGTTGAATTAATGCTCGCGAGCTCTAATGTGCGAAGCATGTTCACATAACTAGAAGAGATGAGTTTGATTTCAACTAATTTATGAGTTTATACATACATATATATATATATATATATATGAGTGCTTCTGCCACGAATCTCAATTACATTATATATATGAGTTTGATGGGCCGAGCTTGGCAAGCCCATCAATTAATGTAGAAAAGATTGAGAGATACATTGTTTGAGTCCATCCAAACCTAATTTCGACTAAGGAGCTGCATTTTTACACTTCAATTCCACCCTTACACATTGATGGTCTCGTTCTTTTTTTAGTTCAACGAGAGTCGAACCTACGACCTCCTCAAACATTTTAGTGAGTGATCAATGCTTCGTCCATTGCACTAGAGTTACTTTCCAATTTTTTTTCTTTACTCTTCTATAAATATTGTGGTGTTTATAGAAATACCTTTGACTAGCCCACATCCCATATATAAGAGGTTTTTTTGCATATCTATACTTTGGTGGCAAAAAATCTACACTTTTTTTTTGAGTAACTGACTAATCCCACGGGTCATAAGATTGCGAAAAAAGACCACCAGTGGCAAAAAATCTACACCTTTGAAATCAATTTCAAAAGATTTGTAATTATAACCCTTTTGATTAGTCAATATCAGGTAAATGAATTGAAGGTCCATTTTTAAAACATGATGTAATTGCTTAGAGGCAAAACACTCCTTTTGAAACAGTCAAAGGGACTAGTCAACATGAAGTGGATGATTTAAAGTTACAAGTTATAACCCTTTGCAATTATTATGCTTGTCATGATTTGCTTACATGACAAAAAAATGTTAGACTCGTTTGATTCATTTTCGCTTAACTTACTGATGTTATATCTTATTAGAGTTAATTTTTGGAGTTAGTATTTTCAATGTTTGGTTCAACTTTAAACTGCATAAGGAAATTTCAAATTGTTAAACAATGAAAAATATGAATTGACATAAATAGCTTTGAAACAAAAGATAGATAAGTAATAAATGAATCATTAATGAGAGATAATTGTGCCTACAATTTTTGAAAGATAACTCCTTAAGGGGTGGTGTGGAGATATCTCACATCGTAGGGTGTAAGTTGAGAGAAAACTTGTAGGTAAGTTAAGCAACTAAATAAGATTAATTGACCAGTTAAAGTGAAAACCATTTAAAGTGGGTGAAAAAAATGTAGCAGATTTTTTGTCATAAAGGAATAGACATGCAAAAACCCGTATAATGTGCCTTATCGATGTTGTGTAGTACCTAGCTAGGTTGTGTGGTTCCAAATGTAAAGGACAAAAATAATTTTGATTTATGTGCAAGTCTTTGGTCTTGTTAATGAAGACAAAAAAAAAAAAGGTGACTGACAAGTCTTGTTAATGAAGACAAAAAAAAAAAGTGACTGACAATTAGCTGTCACACACTCCTCTCCCTCTCTATTAATTAGCTTCTCTCCCCCTCTCTCTCTCACTCTCTCGCACACACAAACATACACATACACAAGCAAGCTCTTTCTCTCGTTCGGCCAAGATCAAGGTAAGGCTTATGTTTTCTTGGAATTAATGGTTGTGGGTTGTTGAGGTTAGAGGTTGGGGATGTACTAACTAGCTACTTTCATGCATCTTGTTGATTTAATATCAGATTAGCAAGTAAACATGATGAATGTCTTTGTGAAAAGAATGATTTGGGAGCCAGGTGAGATCAAATGGTTGTTTAAGTTTAAGTACCCTATTTTTACTACAAATCTGTGTGCTTGGTGCTTTTAAAATGTTACATTTAGTTGGAGTTATCAGATATCTGAAAAAATAGTATATCTTCCATCACTAATTTGGAAACGGCTTAGATAAGCATTGTTTCCGGTTTTCTCCGGTCCGCCACATGACATCATGACATCCTATCATTGGGCCGCACCTGTGAAATATAACTTTATTCCCGTTTTGTCTCTTTTTGACTAACAGGTGCCCTAATGATATGATGTCATGTGGCGGACTTGAGAAAATTGAAAACAGTACTACTATACCTAAGCCGCTCTCAAATCAAGATTATCTTTGATGCATGCAGTTCCTATCAACTTCAACATGCTTAGTTTAAATTGGATTATTAGCAATCTAAATAGCTGCCATTTATATATATTGTCACAAATTAATAACATAGGAGCTTTTGGACCTAACCCTATCTCCTTCAAGAGAATTTTATTTGAGATGCCTTTTCTTGGATTGCACAATATTAAATTCAAAGTCATATTCACCCTTTGTAGTTGGTATTGATTTGAGAAGCACATAAACGCCCTTGGTAGTTGGTATTGATCTGAGAATTTTATTTGAGATATTTTTTGCATTTTGTTTGCAATTTAGGTTCAATTCAAAGCGAGAGACAATGACATCCACTTTCAAATTTTTGGCTTGTGAGGCATTGAAAAAATATGTAAGTCTTTACTATTTAAGTTCGAATTTATAAGTGAGTTTCATGATTATTAAGTAGATGTTTTTTTGGGTTGTTCAATATGCTTTTTAGGAGAGTAGTTGAATATGTGATTAATTTGGCTGATTGATTTCCTCTAAAGAATGGTGCAGATTGATAGTTATAAATTGCCTAATATTTATAGCAACATAGACTTAGTCTCAAATTAATTAGGGCGACTACTAACAAACAACCGCAAGTGTACGGTAGAACGTCAAAGTAATAGTGACACTTTGCTCGAGTACCGCTTAACATTAAGAACGAAAATTTAATGCGTGCATGGAGTGTTTTGCATAATTATTATCACAAACTCCTCAATGTTTGCAATATGTTAATGCCATCCCTAAAGAACTATAGACTCAATCGCATGACGGAGGCATGCAAGACGAACTCCTCAATGTTTGCAATATGTTAATGCCATCCCTAAAGAACTATAGACTCAATCGCATGACGGAAGCATGCGTACGTGTGATGGCACCAAACTCGAGGCAAATCGGAGTACCGCCACGTCGCCGACACGTCACCAAACATGCCACGTCACCGCATACTTACTTTTGACTCGACAAGTCGAAAAATTTACCAAAGTACACATGTTTTAATTTTTAATGAGGAAAATAGGGGTGAAATTTTTTTTTTTTAGGGGGAGTAGACAATAACGCCTATTGGGAAGGCGCCATTTACGTGACATAAATTTTTTTTCTGATGTGGACACATGGATGTGTCCGGACACGTGGCGTGAAGGACACTGATAGGCGCTATCAGAGTGTCGACATGTCCACGTGGACCGACGTGGACACATTACACTGATAGCGCCTTCTGCGAAGGCGCTATCAGTGTCCACGTGGAGAAAATAGGGTTTACCCGGTCCACGTGTATCCACGTGGACCGGGAAAACCCGTGACATACTGATAGCGCCTTCTGCGAAGGCGCTATCAGTCGCCACGTGGAAAAAAAAGGGTTTTCTCGGTCCACGTGGATCCACGTGGATCGGGAAAACGCGTGACTTAGGGGCGCAAATAACGCCTTCTCAAAAGGCGCTATCTGCACCCCACAGTCATCTTCCCGAAATCGACGCAGAGAATATATTCTCTGCGTCGGTTTCAGCTTTACAGTGGTAGGTTAGGGGTAGGGGGTGTGGTAGGTCACGGGTACACTGTGGAGAGTGGGGTGGGTCGGGTACTTAAGGAGGGAGGGGGAGCGAACCGAGAGCCGAGACATAGGAGGGAGGAAGAAGGAGGGCGCCGAGACGCACGGGAGAGAGTGGGCGAGTGTGGCGCGCGCGAGACTTTTGTAGAGCTTGGCGGGGCACCGGAGCAAGGAGCGGCGTCTCTCAGCAGCAGCAGCGGCAGTGGTACGTGGTGGCTTGTGGCGGTCCAGTGGTGAGGCAGAACAGCGGTGACGGCCAGCGGAGGAGGGATCTCCGGCGGCGGCGGATGAGGAAGAAGGAGCTTGGCATGGCATGCAGAGTATCGGGGTCAGAGCGAGCGTGAGTGGAAGTAGGAGAAGGAGGAGGTATGTATAGTTGAGTTAGTTTAGTTAGTTAAATAAGTTTGATTAAGTTAGTTTGATTAAGTTAGTTTTAGTTTGTTTAAGTGAGTTTAGTTAATTAAGTATGTTTACGTTAGTTTAGTTTGTTTAATAAGTTTGTTTAAGTTAGTTTGATTAAGTTAGTTTTAGTTTGTTTAAGTGAGTTTAGTTAATTAAGTATGTTTACGTTAGTTTAGTTTGTATAATAAGTTTAGTTAGTTAGGTGACGCTTGTTAGTTAATTAAGTTTGATTAAGTTAGTTTGATTAAGTTAGTTTAAGTTTGTTCAAGTTAGTTTAGTTAATTAAGTTTGTTTAAGTAAGTTTAGTTAGTTTGTTTTAGTTTAGTTACTTAATTAAGTTTGTTTAAGTTAGTTTGTTTAAGTAAGTTTTAAGTTTGTTTAAGTGAGTTTAGGTAATTAAGTTTTACATAAGTTAGTTTAAGTTTGTTTAAGTTAATTACGTATGTTTAAGTTAGGTTAGTCAGTTAATTAAGTTTGTTTAAGTTAGTTTGGTTTAGTTTAATGAGTTTGTTTAAGTTAGTTTAGATAATTATGTTTGTTTAAGTTAGTTTAGTTATTTAAGTTTAGTTAAGTTGGTTTAGTTAATTACGTTTAGTTAATTAAGTTTAGTGAATTAAGTTTAGTTAATTAAGTTTGTTTGAGGTATTTTAGTTAATTTAGAAGGAGGAGGTATGTTTAGTTAATTACGTTTGTTTAAGTTAGTTTAGTTAGTTTATGTTAGATGTTTAGTTTAGGTATTGGTGGTTAGTTTAGTTAGTTAAGTATTTTTAGTTAGTTAAGTTTGTTTACTTTAGTTTAGTTTAGTATATGTATTTATGTTTGTTAAGGTTAGTTAGTTTAGTTTGGTTAGTTTAGTTTAGTTAGTTTGTTTAGTTAGGTTAGTCAATTAAGTTACGTTCTTTTTGGTCTTTAGGTTAGTTAGTTTACTTAATGTAGTTTGTTTAGGTAATTACGTTTGTTTAAGTTAGTTTGTTTAAGTTAGTTTAAGTTTATGTATTAGTTTGGTTAGTGTTTAGGTAGTTGAGGTATTTATGTTACTTTACGTAAGTTAGTTTAGTTAATGTAGTTTGTTTAGTTATCACAATGTTGCTAGATTTGTTTGCCAAAGTTGTTTAGGTAATTACGTTTGTTTAAGTTAGTTTATTTAGTTTGTTTAAGTTAGTTTAAGTTTATGTATTAGTTTGGTTAGTGTTTAGGTAGTTGAGGTATTTAGGTTAGTTTACGTAAGTTAGTTTAGTTAATGTAGTTTGTTTAGTTATCACAATGTTGCTAGATTTGTTTGCCAATTTTGTTTAGGTTAGTGTAGTTTATGTTGTTTAGGTTAGTGTAGTTTAGTTATCACATATGTGTTGTTAATTCGCACATCCATATTGAATCGCAATTACACCTACCTGCATGCGTGCTAAAAAGAAGCTAGAATTACTATATGATCTGATTCAACGCATGATTCCCCCCCATGATGCACCTACCTCCAATACACAAAACTGCACAAACATATATGTTCTATTTCATGTTAAGGAAAACCCCAAAATTTAAGAAACCATATATATAGTACACCAAGCTCATTTAGACTTTGAATTCGTTGCGATCCACTTAAAAACACTTGAACAGATCTACAATTTTATGGTTTTTTACTTTGGATATGTTTACGTTTTATTAGGTACTTTTAGGTTACGTTTGGTTCACATAGTTTGGTTAATTTATTTAGATTAAGTTACGTTAGTTAATTTACTTACTTGAGGTTAGTTTTCATTTATTATTTGGGTACATGTTTGTTACGGTTACTTGGGTTACGTAACTGTGATTATTGTTCTAAACAAACGAAAATACAATGTTATTGCGCAGAATATTACGTTGCATGCAAGTTAAAAGCGGAGGAAACAAGTAAGTTCATTAATTTAGTATTATCATAATAATTTATTTGGGTGAGGTTATGGGTTGAATGATATATAGGGACATTCCAATTTTGTTTATGAAGAACGGTTCATATGTTTATTTATTTAACGTTATTACACAGAAAATGTAAGTGCGAAAGAATGAGTATGCTCTGTAGTTGCGCTATTATTGCGATCTTCTACATCAGAAAGTTCCATTTCGCTATATAACCACATGATTGTCAACTTTTTCCCTTACTAAATTTGTGCATTTGTCTATAACATTTTTACATCCAAGTTCCCAAACCTCTGTAGGTCATGCCACAAAGAAACGTCACTTTTATATTCTATGTGTACGGCTCCATTGTTAATGGGGTCAATGACATCGCGTACAGCTCACCGCCATCAGTAGTGTTGTGGGTTAAGTTTGGGTCGAGTGAGCGTGAAATGATCGATGACATTTGTAACGCGTTCCCTATCTCATCAACGGATACTATAGTTCAGATGACTTATCGCCACACGATAATCCTCCCCGGAGGCTCACATTATTTCGTTCCTGTCTTGTTGAATGATGCGACACAATTCGACTTGATGTGGGAGACGGTGGTCAATTTACCAAAAACTGCAACGGTTGATATATATTTAACATTTGAGTCAGTCGACTCAATTCAAAATCGCACGGTTCATTCGCAAGTTCTTGACGAACATAGCGGCACGCCAGACGCAGCTTTAATGATGGAAATGCTGCGTATGCAATCCCCACAGGCTGAGGTCGTGCTAGAGGGGTTCGTAGCTCCATTACATGAAGAAAATAATGCATATAATGACGATGACGACGACGAAAATAACGAAACTGCTGAGGAAACACATAACAACGAAGAAGCTCCATCAGTTGCCGTTTGGGATGACGTAAACGTTTGCACGGATGATCCAAGATATGATCCTCCGGGTGCGGAGAATGTCGAAGATGATGAGCAATTTGCTATCGATGAAGAGATTTTGTTGGAGGAAGCTAGTGACGATGAAGTTCACCAACCAATACCTGGATATAACGAAATCGATTCGGAGGTGGCTAATCAACTGCGACCCAACATTCTCATAAGCAAACTTGGGGGGACACGTCTAACGTCGATTTGGAGATAGGGATGTGTTTTGACAATAAAAACGACTTACAACATGCCGTTAGAGTGTGACATGTTAATAGACATTGTCAATACCATGTGATGGAATCGACTACAACTACGTGGACGATTAAGTGCAGATTTCCACAACACGGGTGCATGTGGCGTCTTCGCGCATGTTTTCGAAAGAAAACACTATTATGGGAGATAACATAGTTAGACGTACCGCAAACGTGTATTAATCCCAACGTACAACGCGGTCATGCCCAACTTGACGCCAACATGATTGCGCGAGAGATCGCCAGCGTCGTCAAGAGCGATAAAGGTATCACGATCAAAGCATTAGTAGATATAATTAAGAAAAAATACGGACACGAAATAAGCTACAAGCGAATTTGGGATGCCAAGAGGAAATCTATTGCATGAGCTTTTGGAGATTGGGATGAGTCGTACGCTCAATTACCAAGATGGTTGGCGGCTGTGAGGAGTAAGTCCGGGGACAAGAATCGAGTGGTCACAAAGACAATGACATGATGATGAAATAAGAATCGCGTCTCCTCAATTTCGTCGTGTGTTTTTTGAATTTGAAGCTTCAATACATGCTTTAAAGTTTTGCAGGCCTCTGCTTCAGATTGACGCGACATTCCTATATGGCAAATACAGTGGGAAGCTCATGATTGCGATATCTGTTGATGGAAATGGATACATATTACCAGTTACATTTGCCGTTGCAGAAACCAAATCAACTGATCCGTGGGGGTGGTTTTTGCGGATGTTGCGCAAACACGTGACAGATAGAGAAGGGATTTGCGTTATTTCTGATCGTCACCCTAACATTTTGGAGGCGGTCAACACCCCAATCAACGGCTTTTGTCCCCCTAAATGATACCACTGTGACACTTGCTTAGTAATTTCGGCACACACTTCAAAAATGACCCATTGAAAGTACTCCTGGGTCGAGCAGCTGTTCAACACCAAGAACGAAAATTTATTGCGTGCATGGAGCGTTTCACATACTTATCTTCACGAACGCCTTAATGCCTGCAATATGTCAATGCCATCCCCAAAGAACTTTGGGCGCAATCGCATGATGGAGGCATGCGGTACGGTTGGATGAATTTTAATGGTGTTGGTAAGTACGAAATACAATTTATTCTTTGCACTCAAATACAATAAATATTCGACGAACCAATATTACTTACTAGCGTTTCATCGGCAATTGCGAGTGTTTTAACGGGGTCTTGAAGGGTGCTCGATTCTTGCCAATTACGCGCGTTGACTCGATTATATACTACGATTGGTGATGTACCACGATCAACGCAACCAGAAATCAATGAGACAATCTCAAACGGACAAGCGTACACGGAATATGTCATGAAGGCACTCACGAAATATGAGAAATCGCAAGGAGGCATCACGTCACGTTGATCAATCGAGACATTGGTGAGTTCGAAGTGCAAACTGGAAGACATGGAGATCGCATGCATAAAGGCAACAACACACGTCATCTTAAAGGACCGGGTGTGCAGTTGTAATAAATGACAGTCGTTTGGTTTCCCTTGCTCACACGTGATCGCCGCATGTGCGTTTATTCGAGTGAGCTACGCGCAGTTCATCGAGCCATACTATAGGATAGATGTGTACGCACAATGCTACTCATACAAATTCAAGGCCATCCCGGATGAGAAGTATTGGCCGACTTTTGGGATGAAGATCATACCCGACCCCAGGTGCAGACGTGGCCGAGGGAGACCTAAGGGATCGCGAATATATACCGAGATGGATCTTCCTAATGTCGAAAGACCTATGCGATGTTGAATATGTCATCAAGAAGGACATAAAAGAACAACATGTCCAAATAAAGATCGTCAACGAGTCCCAACTAGGAAGAACCGGTGTGGTATTTGTCGTTCAGAGGGACATAACAAAAAAAATTGTCCAAGAAGACCTCAACCATCAACTGAAAACCTATAGTCGTTTTTGTATAATGTGTGAAGTAACTTAAGTTCGTACATATGTTGCTTTTGAGCATTTACGCTGTTGTTTTTGTTTCCACATTTATTTCATGCTTATTGTTTCGTTTCGTTTCGTGCAACACTCATTTTCTTTTTCTAACATTCATTTGTAGTTGTACTGCAATGTATCCAGGACCTTCAGATCCATCACTATTGCAACTCCAATCTACTCACAGATCGACGCGAACCTAGAGGGGCGAGGTAAACTGTTTTACATGAATACGTAATATTTACAGCAATAATGTATCAAAAACATACATTAATACATTATCAATTCTAAGGTGTACGAAACAATGCGCATACGTCGAAAACGTGGGGTCGTTGATCGAACGATGCAGTATCATTCTAGGATGATCTCATATCTTCGTTCCAGTGGGTTCTATGGGATATCCCGAGTAGCATTTTTCAGCCTTGATTGGGCTTTGATAACTGCGTTTGTAGAGAGATGGCACACTGAGACGCATACATTTCACAATCATTGTGGGGAGTGCACAATTACACTCCAAGACGTGCGAGTGACTTGGATTACCAATCGAAGGTATGCTCGTGACGGAACAACGGGGACGCAGACTATGCTGATGTATGCGATAGGCTACTTGGACGAACTCCTGGTGGAGATGACGTCGTTGGGTGTAAACTTAAGGTCGATTGGATTGAGCGTAACGTACCAAAGCAATAGATGATGACAACGATGAGGAGTCCGTCCAACGACGTTCGATCGTACATACTATAACTTATCGGTGGTTGCCTTTTCGCCAGATAAGTCCAATCGATTCGTACATTTGATGTTCCTACCATTCTTTGGAGGATTTCCAAGTAGCTGGACAATATAGTTGGGGGAGTGCGTGTCTGGCCTATTTGTACATGGAGTTGTGTCGCGGATCTCGCGCCGGGGCAAATGAGGTTGCTGGTGCGTCGATTCTTGTACAACTGTGGGCGTGAGACAGATTTCCATTCATAGCACCGCGGCGCCCGCGTGTTTCTAGAGCTCAACCGCGAACGGTGGATGACCAAAGTATGCTTATGGACGTTCCACTGGGACACATGTATTAAAGTCGATTTGTCATTATTTTGCTAAAAAATCATGTCCAATTTCATTTATCTTTACTTATTGTTTGTACACAGATGGCTCGATGCATTTTCGGTTTCACAAAGTGCGACGCACGTCGTATCGGCTCACCGTGATGCACTTGACTCGCAAAGGCATGATGATGATGTGGTATGACAACCATATACTGAACTCATGAGGTCTCTTCCCAGTTACTGTACTAACGGCCACGGTAGTTTGCTCTCGACGTCTCCCCTTATTTGTTTCCATATAATCGAGTGACATCGACCGGAAAGGGTTATGAGACAGTTCGGTATGGTACAAGAGGTGCCACCAAATTGTGCTTACGACGCACAACTTCACCGCCTCGAATTGCGTGGACATCATCATAAAAATTGGGTGACTTTTCACGCAAGCTACATATTGATGTGGGAAAATCGTGGGGACACCATTGCGACAACGACACATAATGAAGGGCACGATCACCAAGAGTACATGACGTGGTATCGCTCGGTAACTATGAGGTTCATTGGACACGACGGGGCGTTACGTAACTACTCGGTAATCTTCTAACTCTTACTTTTCATCCAACATCTAATATCTTATATTGCGTGGTTTGAGCTCTTATTTTTTGTATATCAGCTTAACTTGGTGCATCGACTGAGGCGAGTGTTTATTGAGGATGGGTACGAGCAAGGTCTTGCTGCGCTTGATAAAGGGATTAAAATCTTAGACAAAGATGAAAGACAAAGGTCTACTCTGTCGCATGACGGAATAGACGTCCAACAAGACATAAATGATGACCATGATGAAGAAGACGATCAGGGCGAAGCAAACATAGAGGTGAGAAGAAGACGAACACGACCGGCGGAGGTGCGGGAACGCACCAGACGTCATCGTCCACCACGTCCATCTACTTAGTCTGAAATTGCTGCAGAGAGTAGCAGACGTTCACCTCCAGCACGTTCATCTCGTTCGAGAGCGTCTACATCAGAGACTGTAGGCGAGACGTCCCAACGATAATCCCCACTAACCCATTCTTCTCAAGGGAACATTCCTGTAGCCAGGCTGCCGATCATTAATCTTCCTCCGTATCATTTTGATCCTTACGCACCTGAGTCGTCGTCTCCATTTGTTGACCATGGAATGCCTTATCGTCAGATGTATCCGTCACTGCCTCAATACGTGCCTAGTCCATATACTCATACTCCCTATAATTTCAATATGCCATATACTGGAGATGCCTCATTCATGAGCTTGTTGACCAGCCTCATGTTCATTTCCCCCGATCCCATACAAGAAGCCGATTTTGGGATGGTTCCACCGCCTATTTTGGGAGCATCGATGAGGTGAGTCGAGTGAAGCACCGGAGGAAACACATCAATCTACTCGATGTGATTCAATGCAAGACCAACTACCTCAACAACCTCAACCGGATGTACAAACACATCGTCCAACCGGACAAAGAGTACGTCCGGTGTGCATCACCGAGCAACAACGTCAACGTAAGCCGTCGAATAGACACGCACGATGAGTTTTCTTGATGTCATGTGGATTTGTATATAGCTTATTTTTTGGGTTCGCGAACTACGTGTATACAACCTTCTTATTGAATAAACTTATTTCTCATGTTTGCCATTTTATTAGAAGGTCGTATATGTGAGTACTCTTCAATATTCCATAACAAAAACTCACGAATAGTGTAGGGTACAAGTACTTGAGTTCTTGAAGTGGTTGACTTCAATTTCGGTGCTTAATCAATAAATTTAATCACTCTTTTTGATATTATAATCATTTAATTGAATAAAACTCTTAAAAGCCGAATCATATGAAAGAATATAAATTGAGGGACTTCAATGTGAGTATGGCTAAAGGTGAGCTTTACCAAGTAATTTGTTTAGTTTGTTAAGTGAGTTTATGTTATAAGTTTAATTTAACTTAAGCGGTTAGCTTAGTTAGTTAGGTGTAGGAGGTTTGTTCATATTAGTTTAGTTTGGTTAGGTTAATTAGCTTAGTTGGTGAAATTAGTTTAGTTTAGGTGTTGAGGTTAGTTTTGACTTCACTGAATTTGAGTTAGGGTATGTTCGTTAGTGTAGTTTAGTAGAGTTTAGTTTAGTATATTAAGTTTAGAGAGTTAGGTTAGGTTAGGTTAGATTAGTCGCGTTTACTTCACATAGTTACGTTAGGTTAGGTTGTTAACAAGTAACTCGAGCTACTTAGTTGTTAGTTTAGTTTCGTTAGGTAGTTTAGGTAATCGTTTTTTGGTTATTTCTTTACTTACTTAGGTTATTATAGTTTAGTTAGTTTGTGTTGTTTAGGTGGTTACGTTACTTAGTTTAGTTTGGTTAGTTCCATTTACTTAGTATGTTTAGTTTGCAATTAATTTAGTGTATTTTTTGTTGTTTGTGTAGTTTCGTTTCGTAGTCTAGGTAATCGATTTTGGGTTGTTTGTTTAGTTAGTTCAGTTAGTTATTTTAGTTTTGTTAGTTTGTATTGTTTAGGTCGTTTGGTTAGTTATGGTTACTTAGTTTACTTTGGTTACTTCCATTTAGTTAGGTTAGTTAATGTTAGTTAGTTTAGTTTGGTTAGGTTTGTTTGGTAAGTTAGTTTAGTTAGGTTAGGTTACTTAAGGTTAGTTAGTTTAGTTAGGTTAGTTAAGGTTAGTTAGTTTACTTAGGTTAGTTAAGGTTCGTTAGTTCCATTTAGTTTGGTTATGTTAGTTAAAGTTAGTTAGTTTAGTTACGTTAGTTAAGGTTAGTTAGTTTAGTTACGTTAGTTAATGTTAGTTACTATAGTTAGGTTAGTTAATGTTAGTTTAGTTAGGTTAGTTATTGTTTTGTACACAAGTGGCCCGCCACATCACCGCCACCTCACCATCTGCCCAAATAGGCAATGACGCCTTTTGAAAAGGCGTCATTGAGTGTGTGGCACGTGGCGGTGACGTGCTTAAGCAGACGATTGTATGGATAGAAAAGGCGCTATCCATACAATCGGCCCGCCACGTCACCGCCACCTCACCGCCACGTCACACACACCAAATGCAATGACGCCTTTTCAAAAGGCGTCATTGCCTATTTCGGTTATTTCAAACTACACCACCCTATTTTGTGAATTAAATTGTAAAGGTGCTCTACTTTTGGAAAAACCCCTATTTTGTTGGTGATGTGAAGTTCAATGGAAGATCCTGTGCTCTCTTTGTCATTTTATGCAAACTGGCCTATGGTTTCTTCGCCTCCCTATGCGGCACATACCAGGTGTTGACCTCCGATACATGCATGAGATGCCAACAACATTTGGGTGTGTTTAAGTCGGTACCAAAGTGGATCAACCAATCATTTTCATTGTCGTATTATAAGAAACCTCCACTTTTGAGTTTGGAGTTGAACAAGAATCAAACTTCGACTTCTCACGAACCATTGCTTTAGCATAGTAGTTGAGACTTATTAGTTGTTTACTTAAGTCTTTGTGAGGTTTTAGGTTCGAAACTCCTAACTTTTTTAGGCATGACTCTTATAAGATGAGGCATATCTCCTATAAAATAGTTAGGGTCGGATAATCTTGAACATCGCTGTATCCTAACATTTTCCAACCTACATTCAAATAGTTTAACAACACAGTGACAAAGTTTGACTTTAGAGTTTGTTAGCCCACACGATCTTATGCTTCTGATTAATAATTAGTACCTTAAAGTTGAAAATTGAAGACCACCAATATGCATGAATAATATATATGAAAGGTGGTAACATCTCTCATGAGATGAACGAGGTGGTTGGGAAAATTATTGGTTTGATTCTTGTTGGAGTTTTAACTTATTGATTTTTTTTTATGCCACCAAGGAGTTTAGTGTATATAGTTGTTTCAAAGAGCTGGCCTTTGTACATACTTTGACGAATGCAGATTTGACGAGTTCGATTCACAATAACTGTACTATTTTTCTTTTGATTTCTTAATTAGTGGTAAGGACATCTTAGAGCCCCATGAAATCAATCGGGTCTTAATCAAACGCAAATTTGAGACTGTTCAAACACCCAGGATAGTAAAGTTAATTATTGATTTCTTATAAAAAGATAATGTGGAAGGAGACATAAAGCTGGATGGAATTATTGATTTCTTATAAAAAGATAATGTGGAATGAAACATAAAGCTGGATGAGAGTTTAGTTAATAAGATGCATTTGAGAGCATGGTAACTTGCGGGGACGCACACACGAGTGAAGTGCAAGATGTCATCAAGAACTGCTATAAATAGGAATGATGACCCCCATCAAAATGTTCATCTTTGATTTTGTCAAATTCATGGCTAAATTCTTTGGCTTCCATCATGAATCATGATTAATCAATTTTCAGATTGAGAAGTTATCTTAATTACAATTTAATTTATATTTAATGACATTTAATAAAACAAATGATGTTGAAAAAATACATAGAAAAAAAAGTTGTAGATCTAATTAGATTTGTGAAGATTAGTCCATATTCTGGTTGCAATACATCTTCCTCAACAGTTGTGCATGGTTTTTGTGCGGCGGTTGGGTTTGTCTCTTTTTTAATTTTTCATTTTATAGTTAGTTTGTTTTCCCTATTTAAAATTTTTTTATTTGTCTTCTCGTCGTTGAGAAATTTTAGAGTTTTTTTTTTATTTTTGTTGAGAAGTTTTGTTATTAGTTATATGGTTGGTGGTGTTGTGTATTGTAATGTGTTTCAACATTGTCAGAGAAACGATCTACGATTGTCAAATAATTTTAATTTCATAATCGCATTCACATCCAAATTAATGATAATTCTTTTGACGCAGAGATTTGGGGGAGGAAAGCAAGTGACGCCGGAGCTTTAGTTGTCGAGGGTATGTGAATTTGGTCTTTCATAGTTGTAGATTCTTATAAAATCCATGACAAAGATTTCATTTTTACTAAGTCTTATTTGATTGCTTACAAATTACAACTTACGAAAATATTTGGTACTAGAGTGTTAATGGTATACGACATACTTTCTACTTTGTTGTTTTAAGATCTTAGGATGCTCGTTTGTAAGTATGTACATGGTACAAACTACTATTTGAGAGAAATTCCTTTATTTTGCTTCGTGTTCACTCAGTTGTATGAAGATTTTGCATGAGTGAGAAGATATCAGATTGGGAAGACCCGCAATGCCCAACTCAATTAATTTATTCTATATTCAAACAAAGTAACATGCCATCAAGGAACTGGATAAAGTCAACCTTTTATGCATCCTCAAAGACATGGATGGATCAAAGAATACATAAGAGCTTTTTTTTTTTTAAAAAAAAATCTAAGTGAAACCAAGTTGAAGAAATTATATATCAAGCAAAACTCTTGAATGGTGTTTGTTGTGGCAGATCAAACATAGGGAATTTATTTACACTATTCACAGTAACAACAGGCAAAACTCATGAAATGCTAGCTTAATCAATCGCTGCATGGTCATTTTCGTCTTGACGACAATGTAAAAATTTCCTCTCATTAAATATAATCATTTTAATAAATATAATTGGTTGAATTTTAAATTGTGTTTGTTGCGACAAATCAAGCATGACACTTTATTATTTCTATACTTCACACCGTCATGCAAATATTATACATTTTCATAACCATATTTTTGGGATAATAAAACATGTAAATAGTTGAATTAAAGCTATAATGTGCAAAGCATGTTCACATAACTAGAAGAGATGAGTTTGATTTCAAATAATTTATGAGTTTATACATATATATGAGTACTTCTGCCACGAATCTCAATTACATTATATATATGAGTTTGATGGGCCGAGCTTGGCAAGCCCATCAATTAATGTAGAAAAGATGAGAGATACATTGTTTGAGTCCATCCAGCCTAATTTCGACTAAGGAGCTGCATTTTTACACTTCAATTCCACCCTTACACATTGATGGTCTCGTTCTTTTTTTAGTTCAACGAGAGTCGAACCTACGACCTCCTCAAACATTTTAGTGAGTGATCAATGCTTCGTCCATTGCACTAGAGTTACTTTCCAATTTTTTTTTCTTTACTCTTCTATAAATATTGTGGTGTTTATAGAAATACCTTTGACTAGCCCACATCCCATATATAAGAGGTTTTTTTGCATATCTATACTTTGGTGGCAAAAAATCTACACTTTTTTTTTGAGTAACTGACTAATCCCACGGGTCATAAGATTGCGAAAAAAGACCACCAGTGGCAAAAAATCTACACCTTTGAAATCAATCTCAAAAGATTTGTAATTATAACCCTTTTGATTAGTCAATATCATGTGAATGAATTGAAGGTCCATTTTTAAAACATGATGTAATTGCTTAGAGGCAAAACACTCCTTTTGAAACAGTCAAAGGGACTAGTCAACATGAAGTGGATGATTTAAAGTTACAAGTTATAACCCTTTTCCAGTTATTATGCTTGTCATGATTTGCTTACATGACAAAAAAATGTTAGGACTCGTTTGATTCATTTTTGCTAACTTACAGTGTTATATCTCATTAGAGTTAATTCCTTGGAGTTAATATTTTCATGTTTGGTTCAACTTTAAACTTGGAAGGAAATTTCAAATTGTTAAACAATGAAAAATATGAATTGACATAATAGCTTTCAAACAAAAGACAGATGAGTAATTAATGAGTTATTAATGAGGGATAATTGTGCCCACAATTCTTGAGAGATAACTTCCTAAGGGGTGGTGGAGAGATATCTCGCACCGTAGGGTGTAAGTTGAGAGAAAACTTGCAGGTAAGTTAAGTAACTAAATAAGATTAATTGACCAGTTAAAGTGAAAACCTTTTAAAGTGGGTGAAAAAAATGTAGTAAATTTTTTGTCATAAGGGAATAGACATGCAAAAACCCGTATAATGTGCCTTGATCGATGTTGTGTAGTACCTTGCTAGGTTGCGTGGTTCCAAATGTAAAGGACAAAAATAATTTTGATTTAAGTGCAAGTCTTTGGTCTTGTTAATGAAGACAAAAAAAAAAGTGACTGACAATTAGCTGTCTCACACTCCTCTCCCTCTCTATTAATTAGCTTCTCTCCCCCCCTCTCTCTCACACACACATACACACAACGAAGCTCTTTCTCTCGTTCGGCCAAGATCAAGGTAAGGCTTATGTTTTCTTGGAATTAATGGTTGTGGGTAGTTGAGGTTAGAGGTTGGGGATGTACTAACTAGCTACTTTCATGCATCTTGTTGATTTAATGTCAGATTAGCAAGTAAACATGATGAATGTCTTTGTGAAAAGAATGATTTGGGAGCCAGGTGAGATCAAATGGTTGTTTAAGTTTAAGTACCCTGTTTTTACTACAAATCTGTGTGCTTGGTGCTTTTAAAATGTTACATTTGGTTGGAGTTGTCGGATAACTTAAAAAATAGTATATCTTCCATCACTAATTTGGAAACGGCTTAGATAAACATTGTTTCTGGTTTTCTCCAGTCCGCCACATGACATCATGGCATCATATCATTGGGCCGCACCTGTGAAATATAACTTTATTCCCGTTTTGTCTCTTTTTGACTAACAGGTGCCCTAATGATATGATGTCATGTGGCGGACTTGAGAAAATTGAAAACAGTACTATTGTACCTAAGTCGCTTTCAAATCAAGATTATCTTTGATGCATGCAGTTCCTATCAACTTCAACATGCTTAGTTTAAATTGGATTATTAGCGATCTAAATAGCTGCCATTTATATATATTGTCACAAATTAATAACATAGGAGCTTTTGGACCTAACCCTATCTCCTTCAAGAGAATTTTATTTGAGATGCCTTTTCTTGGATTGCACAATATTAAATTCAAAGTCATATCCACCCTTTGTAGTTGGTATTGATTTGAGAAGCACATAAACGCCCTTGGTAGTTGGTATTGATCCGAGAATTTTATTTGAGATATTTTTTGCATTTTGTTTGCAATTTAGGTTCAATTCAAAGCGTAGACAATGACATCCACTTTCAAATTTTTGGCTTGTGAGACATTGGAAAAATATGTAAGTCTTTACTATTTAAGTTCGAATTTATAAGTGAGTTTCATGATTATTAAGTAGGTGTTTTTTTGGGTTGTTCAATATGTTTTTTAGGAGGGTAGTTGAATATGCGATTAATTTGGCTGATTGATTTCCTCTAAAGAATGGTGCAGATTGATAGTTATAAATTGCCTAATATTTATAGCAAGTGTACGGTAAACGTCACAGTAATAGTGACACTTTGCTCGAGCAGTTGCTTAATATTAAGAACGAAAATTTAATGCATGCATGGAGCGTTTTGCATAATTATCATCACGAACTCCTCAATGTTTGCAATATGTTAATGCCATCCCTAAAGAACTATAGACTCAATCGCATGACGGAGACATGCGGTACGTGTGACGGCCCCAAACTCCGAGGTAAATTGGCTACCGCCACGTCGCCAAACACGTCACCAAGCATGTCGCGTCACCGCATACTTACTTTTAACTGTCCGCGATTTAAACTTTTGCACGTATCTTATTCGCCTTAACTTAGTATTTATAGATATTAATATTAAATTGACTAAGTTAAGTTATTTACGATTTATTAAATTATTAAATATGAAGCGGAAGCCTTTTAAAACATGCAAACATCGTATGAAAGAAAAGTTTGCATTTGTATTAATAACTATATAGTGTGGAAACCCGGCAGTAGATACCATGTACATTAATTAGCGACAGAAGTACAAAATGTGAACATATACATGTATAAGGTATACAAGTCCTCCCAAATCATTCATAAAAACAGTAAATAAATACATACAACACCTACGCAAAAATGACGGGCTCTCCTAACTCAGACGTAGTCGCCTGAGACGCCCTTGCCCCGGCTCGTCGCAAGATCTGCGATTTGTCACAAAAAACAATGACATCCCAGGTGAGTAAATCTCAAAGCACGTTAGCTAATATTCACGAAATCCAAGAAAACGGCTACAATTCATGCAATTTAAATAAAGAACAAGAATAAAGTAATCGCATGAAAATAAGTCGTTGAGAAGTCGAATTTGGACACGAGTGTAGCGTGATAGAGAACCCTGGTCGACATTCGGGAATCGTCTTAGCTAAACCGAGAGGAACCATTGACGATCACCTCGCCAAACAACTCACGGTCGAATGAGAGGAACCATTGAACGAGAGAAACCCCATCCAAACATCTCTCGAGAGGAACCCATGACGAAGACTTAGGCCTTCGTCAAACATCTCTCAACCTACGGGTCTCGCGGAGAATAGTCACCGCGTAGCCCTAACATGACAAATTACTCGAACAGCGCGGGATAGCTAGCCCCGGGGTGTGAGTCCGTGCCATGCCCGACCCCGTCGACAAACACACATACACACGTGGGAGTGGATTAACAGAAAATGAACAGCAATAGAAAGCACAATGAAATAATTGAAATGCGAAATAAAGTGTCATAAAAGAATTTTAACTAATTTTCTCGTGGGTGTACTTACCTCAAACAAATTGCAAATCGCTCTCACAACGTCCCGCACACGCTTCGAGATGCGTGACACCCTGGCTATGGTATCCTAGTCCACTATCGTTGCGCTTCGTCGATGATCGATCGTTTCGGCAACGCGCCACCGCACCGTCGCTCCACGTCGTTCCACCGCCGCCGCTTCGGACGTCCGCCGCAGTGAGCTCTGCCGTTCTTGCTCGCCGCGGCTTTTGAGACGTGCCTCTCGGCCGCTGCTGCTGCTGGACGTCCGTCGTGTAAGCTTCGCTGCCCGCGCGCTGAGCCATTACTGGAGCCGCATATTGTTCAGCCCATGACACCTCCGCGTGCGCTGTCCGCTTTCTAGCTCACCTCGCTGGAGCTGCGCTTTCGCACCGCCCGCCGTCACTCTCTCTCTCTTTCTCTAGGCGTCCTCACTCTCTCTCTAGGCGTCTTCTCTCTCTTCTTCTCTCTCTATTCGTTTCTTCTCTTTAAAGGAAATTCTTTTATTTTTGGAAGAAAAAACAAAGTGAAATGATGAGGGATGGGTTTTGTAACATCTCTCGATTTCTAACACGACTTATGTGACACGTGTCGAGGATCGTGACCCGCCACGCGATGATCTTGGACGGTATTTCGAACCTTGGGAGTCGACACCGAGGTAATTTTACGATTTTTTTTTTTATATGTGTAATAGCATTATGGATTAAATGCGTGTCACGAGCCACTCGAGCGATTTCCTTTTTGTTTATGCGTGAGTTCTCGCCTAGGTAACCTGGGAGGAAATACGTAAAAAGTGTGCACGTGACGGAGAAAAATACGGGTCGATGAGGTAAAGTGAGTCAGGGGAACCCGGGGGTTAAGGTTGGGGACTTGTGGGTGGGTAAGGCACACCTAGGACACACCTCACCATATTGGTTTGAATTTCAAACAAAAAAACCAACCACCCCACCCACTCCCATCACTCACACCTCACACTCCCACTCATTCACGTCACACTCTCATCACTCTCTCTCTCTCCTCCCGATCTTTCTTCTCACTCACTCACGGTTTCAATCACTCTCACACATCCCTCTCTGGTCAACTCTCTCCCACTCATCTCGGTCTTCAAACCACACTCCCACCTCCTCTCGGCTTCAAACCTCTCTCACTCACGGCCTCTCTCTCCTCCCTCACCGCCGCCTCTGCTCTCGCGGTGGCCATCGTCAGGACGCCGGAGGAGGCCGCCAACCGAGGTAACACTCTCACCTCGGTTTCTCTCTCTCTCTCGCGTTTCACTTCTCTCACGGGCTCTCTCTCTCTAGGTTCGCTCACCATTCGGTTGGCCGAGACCAAGCCGTCGTCGGAGGTCCGTGGTGGCGAGGAAGGTCGCCGGAGGTCTCACACACTCTCTCTCTCCCGTGAGCACTCGACCACTCTCCTCTCCTCACGGTTTGCTCTCCTCTCGCCACGTTTCTCGTTTCATTTCTTTTGTTTTTGTTGTTGTTCGTCACACTTGTTACGTGTGCATGTGGTTGCCGTGACGAGGACCGGCCGTGGGCGACCTCAGGAGACCCACCGGAGTCCAAGACGTCCCGGAACCACCCCCGCATGGCCCATGCAAAGTACTTGTTGTATACATACAACAAACTCGCTTTTGCTAGGTGTTGACCCTCTCGCCGGAAAAGGCCCTCACCTTGGCGGCGCCACCCGCCGGGACCACCAGTGAGAGGCCGGAACGTGTCGGGGGACCCCACCAAAACTCGTATGTGGGTCCCACAACCCTAAAAGTGGCCAAAAACAGTTTTATAGGTGCAAAGGAATCGATATTTCATGTGATGTGTACGTTGAGGCTCGCACGGAAACCACCATCGCCGGCGGTCCCTACCGGCCGAACCACGATCATTAAAGGTTGTCGAGGTCTCACTTAATATTAGTTGACGTCTAGCAATCCTCGGCTAAGTCCAAACAAACGGACGTAAGGCTTTTGGAATTAGTTCGTGTGATGCCATCGTCGAGTCGAAAAATATATAGTTGCTATTCAAACGTCGCGTGGCGATGAATGGCTATGACGTCGTGATCATGTTGCTCGGTCCGCGAGACCATGACGTGACCCGCATACGATCGAGCCGAGCCTATGACTCGCGATGAAACGAATACGTAGTTTGTCTTCAAAACCCAGAGAGAGAGTGTCTTCTTTTATTTATTAAAATGTATGACCGTCCGAGCCATTCAAAACATTGGAAATAATGATAAGTTTAAACCTAAGTGTTAGTGAATGACTCGACCTAATAACACGAGTTTCCGACCTGTGTCGTAACTTGGAAACTTGAGGATACGCGTTAGGAGTCGCGGGAGTTTTACGTGGATTACGATAATCTCGTGTAAATACACTTGCCTTAAAAAGCATTTGTACGTTAGTAAGCCGGCTAAGAAGATATCATGAGATTCATTTTCACTTTTCTTGTGTTCGTTATTATCCCATCATTGGCATTCCATTCTATGTTCTTGTATGTGTGTTCTTGGCATAAGTACGTCTCGAAGGTACATGCGGCCCGCACTAGAAGGGATAAAACGCGGCACTCGAGCGCACGAGTGTTTGACCACCCCTAGTGATTGTGTGATACCATGTCTTGGATTGTTGTGGATGGTTGTGGATTGTTGTGGTATTGTTGTGGAATATGGACTACTTATTGCCTCTCTTGACTCGTAGAACACGACATGTTTCGATTGCTATCATTTCCAATCGTCTATCATGCATTCTTGCTTATTTATATTCCTGCATTTCAAGCACCCGCATGATATTTAGGCTTGTCTTGTTTGTCGTTTCATGAATTATGTTATATTCTTCTCGGCTTTACTTTCAATTTCTCTCGATTGCTCACCGTCTAGTTTGTGACGGTGGGTGCGAATAAGACGACGGAGCGATAGGGGCAAGGGACCGTGTCTGGGAGACTTTTTGGTGAAATTGTTTGACGTGAGTATGCGAGATGTAGGCTCGTACCTATCCTTTTTGTATGACGTTTATGTATATAAGTATATGGTTGTTTTGGAACCGGGAACTAGGTTTGAGGTGATTTCCATAATTTCATTTTGTTGACTTGGATATGACTGTCTTGGGGGTTTCCACATTTATATAGATTCTTAATTTCCCTTGATTGAGTTATTTCCCATTATTTGATTAGAATATGATTTTTGCTTCCGCTGTATTATAACTGTAATAACTCTTTCATAAACCTTAAAAACCTTAAAATTTTGATAAGTTGAGGCTGACTAGGCTCGTCCAGTTCGCTGAGAAACTGACTCGGGACTGCACGGTCTAGGCCGGGCGTACTCCAAATGCATTGGGAATTTGGGCCGTCACAAAAGTTTGATGTGATGTGTGACATGATGGGATGAGTGATGTGACCACTCAATCCCATACAACCCCGTACACCCGCGTTGCGCGAACTCCGCGACGTCGCACTCTCGTCACTACACGCGTACAACGCCACCAAACGAAATTCTCAATTAATGCGGCGCGAACTATTAAATAATAGTAAAATAAATAAACACTCGCCACACAAAAATAACATATTTCACCCATTATGCGTGTTATTGACTTTTTCACGACGTCCACGTGGATCTGAGCTTATGTTATTAATTTGTAATTTGTCAGTTAATCAGGATCGATTAGAACAGACCGTTACATTACGGATGGATGAATTCTAATGATGTTGGTATGTATGAAATGCAAGTTATGTTTTGCATTAACTATATAGTTATCTCTGAAGTAATATTACTTACACGAGTTTTATCGTCACTTGTAGAGTGTTTTTAACGGTGTGTTGAAGGGGGCTCGATTCTTGCCAATAACAGCGTTGACTCAGATGATTTACTACAGATTGGTGACATACCACGATCAACGCAACCAGGAAATCAATGAAGCAATCTCAAACGGACAATCGTACACGAAATATGTCATGGATAAACTCACGGAAAATGAAAAATCCGCAAGGAGGCATCAAGTCACGTTGATCAATCGAGACATTGGTGAGTTCGAAGTGCAGACTAGAAGACATGGAGATCGCATGCATAAAGGCAACAACACCCAAGTCGTCATCCTAAAGGACCGGGTGTGCAGTTACAATAAATAACAATCGTTTGGTTTTCCTTGCTCACACGTGTTAGCTCCATGTGCCTTTATTCGAGTGAGCTACGCGCGATTCATTGAGCCATACTATAAGATAGATGTGTACGCACAATGTTACTTCTATAATTTCAAAGCCATCCCAAATGAGAAATATTGGCTGACTTTTGGGACGAAAATCATACCCGACCCAAGGTGCAGACGTGGCCGAGGGAGACCAAAGAGAACGCGAAGACAAAACGATATGGATCTTATTAATGTCTCGAGGCCCTTGCGATGTGACATATGTCATCAAGAAGGATATAGAAGAACAATATGTCCTAATAAAGACCGTGAACGAGTCCCTACTAGGAAGAACCGGTGTTGTATTTTTCGTTCAGAGGAACATAACAAAAAAATTGTCTAAGCAGACCTCGACCTTCCAATTAAAATCGATAGTCGATTTTGTATATTGTTTGTCATGACTTAGGTTGGTAATTTGATTTATTTGAAATGTTTGAGCATTCGTTATTGTTCGAACATATATGAAAGAGTTATTGTTTGGTTTCCGAACAACACGATTAATTTTTCTCAATTCATTTATTTGTAGTTGTATAACAATGGATCCAGGTACATCAGATCCTTCACTTTTGCAACTCCAATCTACATACAGATCATCGCGAACCTGGAGGGGTGAGGTAATTTTTTTTACATGTATACGTCAAATGTTCTTGCATAAACGTATAATATATATAGATTAATACATTATCAATTATAAGGTGTACGAAACATTGCGCGTACGTTGAAGACGTGTCGTTCATCGAACGGTGCAGTATTATTCGAGGATGATCTCATATTTTCGTTTCAGTGAGTTCTATGAGATTTTTCGTGTAACATTTTTCAGCCTTGATTGAGCTTTGATTACTGCATTCGTTGAGAGATGACGCCCTGAAACGCATACATTTCACATGCACTGTGGGGAGTGCACAATTACACTTCAGGACGTGCAGGTACAAGTCGGCTTACCTATCGAAGGTATGTCTGTGACGGGAACGACCGATATAGACTATGATGATTTGTGCGAGAGGCTACTTGGTCGAACTCATGTTGGAGATGACATTATTGGTTGTAAACTTAAAGTCGAACGACTTGAACGTAACGTTTCAGCTATAGATGATGACAACGATGAGGAATCGATGCAACGTTATATTCGATTGTACATACTGCAACTTATCGATGGTTGTATATTCGTCGACAAGTCCAATCGATTTGTACATTTGATGTTTCTACCATTGCTTGAGGATTTACAAATAGCTGGACAATATAGTTGGTGGAGTACATGTTTGACTTATTTGTACAAAGAGTTGTGTCGCGGATCTCGCGAAGGTGCACATGAGGTTGCATGCGCGTCAATTCTTGTACATCTTTGGGCATGAGATATTTTCATTCATAGCACCACGGCGCCTGGGTGTTTATAAAGCTCGACCGCGAACAGTTGACGAAGAACACATGCTTATGGACGTTCCATTTGAACACATGTAATACAAATATTATTTCATAATTTCTTTAACATTTACTAAATTTTTATTTTTCATAATTTATTGTTTTGTATACAGATGACTCGATGCATTTTTGGTTACACTGAGTGCGATGCACGTCTTATCTGTTTACAATGATTCACTCGACTCGCAGAATGAGGATGATGTAGTATGACAACTATATGCTGAAGTCATCGGGTATTTTCTCGAATACTGTACTGACGATTACGATATTTGGCTTTCGACGTGTTCCCTAATTTGTTTCCATATAATCGAGTGACATCGACCAGAAAGAGTTATGAGACAATTCAGAATGATAAAAGTGGTGCAACCAAACTGTGCTTACGACACCCGACTGCACCACATCGAATTGCGTGGACCCAATCAAGAAAATTGAGTGACTTTTCACGCAAGCTTTATACAAATGTGAGAAAATCGTGGCCACAACATAATCACAGCGGCACAAGATGAAGAACACGATCATCAAGATTACATGACGTGATATCGTTCAGCCACTAGAAGATTCATTGGACACGACGAGGCTTTACGTGACTATTCGGTAAACTTGAAACTCTTATTTTTTCTCGAACTAATATCTTATATTGCGTGCTTTGAACTCATATTTTTATATCAGTGTAACTTAGTGCATCGACTGAGGCGAATGTTTATTGACGATTAGTACGAGCAAGGTCTTGCTGCGCTTGATAAAGATTAAAATTTTAGACGAAGATGAAAGGCAAATGTCTACTCTAGGGAACGACGAAATTGATGTCGAACATGACATAAATGAGGAGAATGAAGAGAAAGATGAAGAAGAGAATCATGGCGAATCTAATAGAGAGGTGAGAAGAAGAACACGAACAGAGACTGTGGGGGAAAGCACCAGACGTCCTCGTCCACCACGTCTATCTAGTCAGAATGAGATTGCTACAGATAGTAGCAGACGTTCTCCTCCAGCACGTTCATCTCGTCCGAGAGCGAATAGAACAAAGAAAGTTGGCGAGAGTAGCCAACGCTCATCCCCACAAAGTCATTCTTTTCATTGATACATTCCTACATTGTCCACAATGCAACTAGAACCTCAAATGTTTGTACCCAAGTCGCCGATCATGAATCTTCATCCTTATCATTTTGATCCTTATGCACCCGGGTCGTCTTCATATGTGGACCATGGAATGCCTACACATCAATTGTATCCGTTATTGCCTCAATACATGCCGAGTCCATATACTCCATCAATTGTATCCTGTTAACTATGCCGTCGCCTCATGTTTCTTTCGCTCAACTGCATACAGGAAGCCACTATTTTGGGATGGTTCAACCTCCTATTTTTTGGAGCATTAGTAGTAGAGGTGAGTCGAGTGAAGCCCAGAGGAGGAACATCAATCGACTCGACGCTATTCAATGCAAGATCATCAACCTCAACAACCTCAACCGGATGTACAAACACATCGTCCAACTAGACATAAAGTACGTCCGATTTGCATCACCGAGCAACAACGTAATTGTCGTAATAGACATGTATGGTGAGTTTTCTTGATGTCGTGGTGATTTTTTTCAGCTTATATATTGAGTGAACGAAGTTGATGTATACAACCTTCTCATTGAATGAATTTATTTTTTAACAGATCATTGTTTTAATTTTAAGCTCTCGACAAAAAAATTACGTGGTTTTGCCCTATAATTATTTTATTCTTCGTATCTCTACTTATCATCACGAGATAGAAGTAACACAAAAGTTTAAAAGATGAGTTGCATGCTTACTTTGGGTTGCACGGGTTGTCCGCCTCGCAATACGTGTGTGACGTTTGCATGTGGTGCATGGTCTGTAGTGGATATACATGGGTTGTCCCCTCGAGATATGTGCATGACGTTTGCATGAATTGTCCACCTTGAGATATGTGTCTGGCGTTTGCATTAGTTATCCACTTCGAGTTACGTGCATGATGTTTGGATAGTTTGCTTGGACTGCAGCAGGTTGCATGAGTTGTCTACCTCGAAATATGTGCTTCACATTCGCACGGTTTGCATGGATTGCACGAGGTTGCATGAGTTGTCGACACCTCGAAATATTTGTGTGACGTTTGAATGGTTTGCACGAAGATGCATGGCTCGCCTACCTCGAAATATAATAGATAACTCTTTTTCAAAAGGAGTCATTTATATAGTGTATAATTTCGTATATGAAGGAGCTATTCATACAAATGTCTTCCACCTCACCACCACCTCACCGCCATGCATGCCACCCCATCATCAATACCTCCTTTTCAAAAGGAGTTATACCTTACTTTTGAAATTTAAAAGTAAACCTCACTATTTTGTGAAATACAAACTAAATCCACCCCACTTTTTGAAAAAGCCCCTTTCCCTTTGGTGTAGTTTTGCAGTATCTCTACGCAGCACATGGACTAAGAAATTTCAAAGCCCATTTGCATCCCCATTTTGGTTCTTGAGAAGTAGAGCTTTGTAGGGGTAAGGTGAATAAGAATCGTTCAGATCTGGCGCACTCAACTCTTTTAGTTCCATAGTTTTTGAATATTCCTTCTTCATCTGATGCCACCCAAAACATCAACATATCTCCACCTTCATAAGACATGGTATAAACTATATGATGTCGATAAAAAAGTCGACGATCCTTTGTTTTCTTAGTGTGAGGAGCGAGGACATCCCAATTCTCTTTAATGATTGTATCCAAGCTCACTTCACGTACTTTTTGCCATTCTTTTCTTCTCAACCACACAGTGAGTTGTGAATCCATTGTAATGTTGCAAAGTAACTCAATTCACCACACAGTGAGTTGAGTTGTGTCCAAAGGAGAGAATTGATAAGGAATCAATGCCGCAGTCTTGTACATGTACACAAATTTATTCGACGAGGAGTGGGTGCTATTGTGCTCCTTTTGTTTGGCAATTGTCTCTGCGTCTTGATTCATTTCTTGAAACAAATCTAATCTAACCATCTTATCCAATATGAAGAATAAAATGAATGAGATCGTTGGTTAAATCCAAAAGAAGCAATTTACTCCCACACTAGCTAGCTAAGCAAGAATGTCGCCGCCAAGACAACCTCTTTCTTCGACGACCAAAAGGACTTTCTTTTTAGAATCGGCTCTACATAAGCATTTGTATCATGCCACTCTTTCTTTGCACTGAAGTACACTTTTTAATGTCATCTTGTCTAGGACATATTAATTTGAACCTCATTAATTCGGGACTCGCTTATGGTGTCTTTGGAGGATCCAAGGCTAATGCGACGCCGTTGAAGCTTTTGGGAGATCAAAGTCTGTTTCTACGAAAGACTATCCGATGGGTGATCATGATGCAGACAAATGTGCTTTCAAGGCATGAAGTGAATCCAACAAATACCAGTCCATTGCAGTGGAGCCCAAATACACCATTAATTTTCGAATTGTATATGCTTAACAAAGGGAATGGTGCGTGGAGGCAACCTCTAGCGAATCTGCATTTCTTCAAAGGAGTCCACCGATAAGGAGTCATCGCAATTCGGGTACATGAAAATGAAGATTTATTCGACGAGGAGTGGATGCTGTGGTATGCTTGATTGGTGATAAAGAGGAAATCACTTGTAATCACATTGTACCAATGTTTGCAAACTAAGCTGAATCTCATGATTATCTTGATGGGAAGGTGATGCATGGTATTAGGAAAATGATTTTGAGACCTACTTTTGCTACAATTTTTTTTTTTTTTTTTTTTTTTTTTAAAGTCTGCATAAAAGAGGAGCACCGAAAAATGAGAATGAGAGTTCTCAAGCTCATTTTTTTATACTCACAAAATAGAGGAGGGGGTGGTTCCAAACTCATTTTCATTACCTGAAAAATGGAGCGGTTGCATCGATTGACAGCTAAGTGAAACACTTTTAAGTGAGACCAGCACACTAGTTTGAGCTTTGGAGATAGAATGTTCGAGATAGACTTTTTGTATCTCAAATAAATAAAATAAATAATTTTGACGTGGCGATAGCATCTCTATCTAGATGGACGAGACATCATTTATTAAAGGGTAAGAAAATAATAACATTTGAAGAGGTTATGAGTTCGATTCCTATTAAGTCAAAAAATTATAATTATAATTTTTTTTTTGAGGATGATACATCAAAAAAGTGATTTTGTCAATTAGTGTATTTACGTTTTAAAATAAATAAATAATCATAGCGATGAGGCACATACGGCGTCCCTTGAATTGTGCATCGAGATGTGCATCCAAAAGATAATATTAATAAAGTTGTTACATTTCGCGTACTAACAATTAGTTGGTTTGAGTCGTAATTAAATGATTGCTAGTTTTTTTTTTTTTTTTGTTAGAAGTTTCAATAGATTCAAGTATCGTAAATGAGAAAAAATATTGTTTGAAAAAAAAGTGGATTATTCAAAAGATGGATTAATCGGTACAGTCGGCGCGGGATGCGATGCGAAAGGATGATGGATGTACTCCTTGAAGTGCCTCGAGTTTGGGGTTGTAAGTGATTTCGAGGAGAAGGAGACCGCGCGAATGAACCGAACGAAAAACAAAATTGTACGTACTACTACCGTTTGGAAAAAGATTCTACAAGTCGCGCCTTTCTTATAAGTTTGAACTCGATCAATTTAGCGCGCTCCACGTGTCCAATTTTCGAGACAAAAAAGGGAAAAAAATGTAAAAATGACCCAAGAACGATTTCTCTCCGCATTCAACAAGGCGTACGTAAGCGATTCAACAACGGATCTTCCCAACCCCGAAATCAACAAAGAATCCGATCAAGCTCGAGATTCCAAAACAAAGTAGATTCGATTCGCGAGCTTTTCTCTCTCGTGCATCATCATCATCATATTTATCTCGAAAGCTCCGTTAAGGTATTTTTCGACGCCATTAAGTAGTTTTGCAATTGCTAATTCTCGATCCCGAATCTTCATCGCCTTTTTCGACCGAACTCATCAAGAACTCCGCTCGACCACTCGCCGTGCCAATCCTCTCATCAACCCTATCGATCGAACGACTCGATGATTGGAATTCGCAACATTAGCAACTTGTTGGTTGTCGTCAATCTTGTGAGGGGCTTTGAGAGCGGCGAGCCACATACAAGGCTGCCTAGGCTATAGCCCAGGGCACCTTGGTTCGATTAGTGAAAAAAGAAAAAAAATTGAAAATATGTAAGCTAGCCCACTCGTCAAACACTACATTAAAAAATAATTTTATAACATCTAAATATATTCTTATATTCTACGTTTTTAAAACTTATTTAATATGTAATTAATGTTCAACAAGACTATCTATAACTAAGAAATTAATGTGTAATGATTTATAATTTATTGAAGTATTTTGTTTTATAATATTTAGTCAATTGTTAATAACTATTTTTTCATTAATAATATTAAGTTATATATTAATTTAAAATTTAATAAGTTTTAATAACGTATTATATAACACCAAGATCTATAATTTTTATTTTATTTTATTTTTTTTGTAATGAAAGTAATGCTTAAACTACCATTAGTATAGCTTAGGGGAGCTTGAAATGCTAGCTCCGCCCCAGTGGCGGAGCTAGGGTTTGGTGCGACGACATCATCATCATCATCATCATCATCATCATCATCATCATCTCCTTCCACTCGATCTGTGCATCATCATCATCTCGAAAGCTCTCTCTCTCTCTCTCTCGATCTCTCTCGGATCTCCGTCTCTCACTCTCGACGCTTCTCTCTCCGATTCGTTCCCTCAACCTCTCATCTCTCGCATCTCCGTGAGGTGAGCTTTCAATTTTAATTTCTTGCTAATTTGGGATTCAGAGTGGGTTTTGTTGTTAAAGATATATATATATATATATATATATATATATATATATATATATATATTAAAAATATTTTAGAGGACACAAGTCTTTGATGCTGAATTTATCACATGATCAACATAGATAAGTGCTAAAATGAAAGATTCTTGGAACTCTAAATAAATAATGAATCATCTCGATTTGGATTGATGAAAATCAATGACAAGCAAGGCATGTGTGCCAAACTCGGTCTCCCCATTTTGCAAAGCCTTGTGGAATTCTCATCTACACTTCTTCATCTAGATAACCATGAAGGAAAGCATTGTTGACGTCTAGCCTGATGTAGATGCCATTGTCGAGTTGCGGCAATAGTGAGCACACATTTAATCGTAACTAACTTTGCAAGCTCGGGTGCAAAGGTCTCGTGAAAATCAACGCCCTCTCTACTGTAAATCCTTTGGCAACCAAAAGAGCTTTATAACGCTCAATTTCACCATTCGGTTTATACTTGATTTTATAAACCCATTTCGAGTCAATGGCTTTCTTTCCTAGAGTGTGACAATGATGCTAGAGTCCACGTCTCATTTGCTTCGAGTGCTTTAATTTCTTTCTTCAATGCAGATGTTCCTAAAAAATGAATAATTCATGATAAAAATAACGAAGAACGTCGCAAAAATACTACATCAGATCTAATTCATAATATTATCACTCATGACGATGGTCTAGTTGAAATATATTTCGTCTCTCGCAAATCTTGTTCTTCAATCTCTTCTTCTAGTTCATCTCAAGTAGAACCTCAAATAGATCCTCAGAGAACCTCTGTAGCAGCTCACTTACCTACTCGTGTTGCTTATCCTGTTGATACATCTGATGATACTGTTAGTATCAATGATTTTGCTGACTATCAAATTCATATGATAACCAATCTAGAAGACGAAGATAATTTTATTGATTATTTAACGTTAAACCAATTCCTTAAACATCCCTTAACTCCAATATTTTGCAAAATATGTCTTGAAGACCAACAAGCTCTTTTAAGAGAGCAATATTTTACATATATAAAACAACATAAAAACAATATTCCCTTGTTTAACTTTTTAGCTCACTCATGTCCCAAAATAATCAACAAAATTAATACTATTTGGGAAGGCTATAATGGAGAAAAATACGTACAATCTCATCCTCCATTAGCCTCTTAAGATCAAAGAACATATTAAAGCAACTCCTCTTAAAACTAATTTTGAAGAAAAGCTACCTTGTGACGGTCCCTCTCCTAATCTAGGAGCACACCGCCTTGCCTAATCCCGTAATTAAGCCCTAATCATATCAACGAGACTTAACTAGGTATTAGTCACCTTTACAACCTGGACGTCTCTTTTCTCGTGTTGGGATAAGTAATACACTTAATTAATTAGCGGAAGTCTTATTGATTATGCGGAAGCAATTAGTAACTTATGCGGAAGCCATTTATCTTAAGTGTGGAAAACCAGGAAATGACATCACATATATAAAGTCATCAAAATGCATTGAAACAAGAAATAGTCTAAGTCAAGTCGAAGTGGAAACTAACGCTCAACCCAATATACAACCCCAAATAGTATCTCGAAAGACATATATAACATATACAATCAAAATACCAAAAGAAGACCTACAATTGATGCAAGTGATGCGCGCGCATGGCTCGTGGATAATCGCCGATCTTCTCCTTGCCCGCTCGTTTGTAGACGCTCTGCACTCACCGTCATAAAAGGACGGTGAGTACAAGAATAAAACAAGAATCCCCGATGACAAGTTTAATTTGCATTTCCAAATATTCAAATGATATTTAAAAGCATATAAATGGAAAACCGAAAAATAAACCATATGCGAGTAAATACCGAGTTAAACAAGTGATATCGACACTAGGCTAAGTAGTAGTGATTTAGGTCCGGTCTGAGCGATGAAACATGTCACTCCGACTCAAAAATCATATAGCACAAGTGGACTCTAACCCAAATGTTACCAGTGGACTCTAACCCGGTGTGTAGACCACCGGGGACTTTAACCCCGAGTGTCATACAGGTGTCAGTAACATGTGCCGACATCCCCAGGGACTCTAACCCCGTGAGTCGCGCACACTTCGATCGAGTACGTGACCTAAATGCGAAAACTACTTTTAAAATTTCAAGAAATACCAAGTATAGATTATCAAGGCATAGGCACATCTACACACCTAAACAAATAAGGAATACAAGTCATCTTAAACGTTTATAAGATATTCACTAGCCTAATAGCATGCTATTTATCATTCAATTCACATTTAAAAAAACAAGAATAGACATAGCATGAGATATAATCAATGAATCAAATCAAATGAATGGATATCATGCAAACTAGACTCATCAAGTGAGCATAGACACAAAGAACACATGATATAAGAATACAAAGGGAAAATAGTCAAAAGGACTATGCAAGGAGAACAATTAATAGAAATGAAATGCCAAGTAAAATTGTCATTGAGTATGCTCACACAACAAAGTAAAGTCATAGCTTTACCGGGCCTCCCGATACTCCAAATCTTGTATTCGCTTCTCTCGTACCCTTTTCATAGGTTCCGAGTTTGGTGTCTCATTAGTTCAAGTATAGTGAGTTTAAGCTCAATTTAGTTTATTCGTGTATTCAAATTATTTCAATAGACTTTAAATCAATCTTCCTAAATCACCTCTAAAGACTAAATTAAGTTTCAATTTCAAAACTCTACACTTTAAAGTCTGTTTTTAGGCATAAAATGGTCAAAATATCGAAATATAAATTTTTCCCAATTTTTCCGAAATTTTTCCAAAATTTTCCTCATTTTTCTTCTCATTTTTCTGTTTGGCTCTGCCGACCCAAACGGTCCGGAGCCAGATCGCAAGACCCTGGACCAAAAACAGTCCAAGCTCGGCCATGGGCCGAGCTCGGCCCGTTCCTGGGCCCGACCCAAGAGGGGTGCACACGCGCGCGCGTGTGCACCTTCTCTTCCTCCCGATCGACCGGTTCGACGGGGAGCAACATATATCTTTTTTTTTTCCTCGATGGGTTGGGGTTGCTCTCCACCCCAACCCCAGTGGAACCGATGGCGGGGAGACACCCGCCATCTCCACCTGGTCGGCCATGGGGTTCGGCCATGGAGGCCGAACCCCACTCTCGGCCACCCAACCGCCAACCGCCAGAACCTACAACAACAATGAGGACTCACCGCGATTGTGATCTCTTCTCTCCTTCCCCGGCGCATCCCTCGCTTCTCCTCCTCCTCTCCTCTTTTTCTTCCTCGCTTCGCCTCCCTGTGATCTCTCGGGTCACGTGTGGCGTGAGTGTGTTTGTGTGTGTGTGGTGTAAGTGGGCAGGTGGGGTGGTGGCTACGTGGTATGGGTTTTGACCCAAGTGTTACTTAGGGTTCGGGACAAGTGTGATGGGGTTTGTGACACCTAACCGTGACACAACTACGACACTCACCAGAGTGCGGCGTTTCGGACGCCCGGTTTCGCTCGAACCGTGATATCCGCGCACCGCCGCGTCACTAGTCACTCAATATGTTAACTACCACAACCATAGTTTATAAGTAATTCTTTATTTCATATTAGTATTACATAAGACTTACCAAAATGTTAACTACCCGTTCCCTGCCGCACGCTACTCGAGGCGTGTCCCCGCTCTCGTTTCGACGCCTTACAATCTGTACAAACCGACTTAGTAAGTCTACACATTACATAACACTAGGCACTCATCAATACAAAAATACGATATACTTGGCCACGTGCCTCTGGTCTATGCACGTATCACGTTGTAGTCCCACGTCGGGTGGCTGGTGATCCCGATTAAGGAATTAAAACGGGGTTAGAGATTTGGACCGTGACATACCTCTTACTAAAAAGATTTAAATCATAAAATTGAACGAAATAATTTTACGAATATTTATTTATCCACCTTAAGTTCTTCCTCGAAACATAAAGGTTCAACAAGTACTCCGTCCCATATTATAGAATCCTCGAGTCCTATTGCACCAATTCAAGCCCCAACCACTATTAACAAAGTCTTTTCTCCCACTCTCTCGTAACTACTCCTCCTCCATTTCGACCAAAATCCAAATACTCCCTGAATTATTGGAACGCATTGCTACACAATTAGAAGCCATTGATTTATCATCTTTTAAGAAAAAAGGATAAAGCTCTTAAGTAATTGCAACATAAGATAATGAAATAACTCCACATATAGATCAAACATATGAGAGCATTAGAATCCTTCGACAGATTGTGATTTTCCGATAGTCCTAATTATGATTACAGATATCGAAACAACTTTTGGCATTCGACGAATTAAGATCTCTTATCCTTCAAAGAAACATCCATATATACGAAAATGAAACAATTTTACTCAAGTGCCCTCTCCTCGCTCGATCTAATTCTTGAAGAAAGCAACAATAAATGCATAAAATTTGATGGCAATTCTATATATGAATGGAATATTAATGGCTTGTCCGAATATAGAATAACATAAGTCTCACAACATATGCAAATTTATGCTAAAGCTTGTGCATTGTGAGATCATCATGTCAAGGTCACATAGCAAATGCAATTGCTGTGGATTTACAGACAACTTCATGGTTGGTGGCATTATGCCCTAACTCGTCAACAACAATTAGATATTACAAAATCATTATAAAAGATGATAATGGTAATCCCATCTTAGATGCGCAAGTGAAGGCGTCAACAACATAATGGTGTTACTTGTTTACTTACAAATCTTATTTGGCATTTCCTTGGTACTTTATCTACCATAGATAAAAAACTAGAGATCAATTACAAAGTCTAAGATGTCGAACGCTTAATGATTTTTTTGTTGGTATAAAGATACCTTTTTAACAAAGGTTTATACGCTCACGACAACAGATTCTCAATTCGGAAAGAACGTTTTATAAGTAGGTTACCTCCTTATTTCGCGTAAAAGGTAAAAATCATTTTTGCTTTAAAAAAGGCAATGGAACGCTCAATTATCAAAGCCATACCTTTGGTGATTTAATTCAAGCTATACAACAACCGGGTTAGCATTATGTAACGATATACGATTATAACGACAACTCGCTAAAGAAAATAAATCCAAGGATAAAGCATTAGGAACTTTTTGTTATGACTTTCAAAAGCACGATTTAGATTTATATAAACCCTACCCTTCTTCTTCTGTGCGACGAAAGGTCAATAAATTCTCTCGCAAACAAGATGACTTCAGTATTATGAACCATTCAAACAAAAGAAGCGTAAAGCAAAAACTTTTAAATCATCTAAACGAAAGCCAAATACTTGTTATAATTGTGGTAAACCTGGTCATTATGCTAATAAATGCCATTTCAAATCCCGCAATAAGAAAATCCATAATCTTCAAGATGAGTCTTCAGACTGACGATTGTCATCAAATCTTTGAAAATCTTCAAAATACTACAACAACTTCATCTCAAACATAAGTCAATGTGTTAACTCGCACATGAAGAACTTATCCTCGAAATCAAGTGGCAAATCAGCGATCCGGACACTAAAATACAAATATTTTGCGAAATCTTACATCACATGAGACTCTGAAATAGAAATAGATCCTATCAAGGAGAAACAACGATCTAAATTTAAGAAACAATTAGAAATAGATCCCACTAAATATTCCATGCCAACTTTATTACTTAATGAAGTTAATAAACGAAAACCTAATCCTACCATGAGTACAATTCAAACTCTTCAACAAGAATATTGATGCCAAAATAATCAACAAAATATCTTTCTATTGAACAACCCAAAAAAAAACACCTACTTATATTGCTTTAGGCTTGATAGGTGTAACCAAGGGAGTTACATAGGTTAATATGAGGATATATTCTCTTTCGTTTAAACAATTATATGAGTTTTTTGTGCACTTTACATATCTTTAGCATAGTAGTTGAGACTTATTAATTGTTTACTTAAGCCTTCATAGGTTTTAGGTTCGAATCTCCTAACTTTTTTAGGCATGACTCTTATAAGATGAGGCATATCTCCTATAAAGTAATTAGGGTCGGATAATCTTGAACATCGTTGTATCCAACATTTCTCAAACTCGCATTCAAATAGTTTAACAACACAAGACAAAGTTTGACTTTAGAGTTTGTTAGCCCACACGATCTTACGCTTTCGATTAATAATTAGTACATTAAAGTTGGAAATTGAAGACCACCAATATGCATGAATAATATATATGAAAGGTGGTAACATCTCTCATGAGATGAACGAGGTGGTTAGGGAAATTATTGGTTTGATTCTTGTTGGTGTTTTAACTTATTGTTTTTTTTATGCCACCAAGGAGTTTAGTGTATATAGTTGTTTCAAAGAGTCGTTCTCAGTACGTACTGACTGCAATGCAGACATTTAACGAAGTTCGATTCACAAACAATCGTACTATTTCTCTTTGACTTCTTAATTGTGGTAGGACATCTTCCCGATCCCCATGGAATCGTCGGGTCTTAATCAAACTGGGCCAGTAATGAGGCGGTTCAAACACCTACAATAGTAAAGTTAATTATTGATTTCTTATAAAAAGATAATGTGAAATGAGACATAAAGTTGGATGGGAGTTTAGTTAATAAGGCGCATTTGAGAGCATGGTAACTTGCATGGACCCACACACGAGTGAAGTGCAAAATGTCATCAAGAATCGCTATAAATAGGGAATGATGACCCATTCCCATAGCCCCCATCAAAATGTTCCTCTTTGATTTTGTCAAATTCATGGCTAAATTCTTTGGCTTCCATCATGAATTATGATTAATCAATATCCAGATTGAGAAGTTATCTTAATTACAATTTAATTTATATTTAATGACATTTAATAAAACAAATGATGTTGGAAAAATACATAGAAAAAAGTTGCAGATCTAATCGTATTTGTGAAGATTGGTCCATATTCTAGTTGCATTACATCTTCCTCAACAGATTGTGAATGGTTTTTGTGCTGGCATTGGATTGGTCACTTTTTTAGTTTTTCATTTTATAGTTAGTTTGTTTTCCTATTTAAATTTTTTTTATTTGTCTTCTTCGTCAGTTGATGAAATTTTAGTGGTTTTTTTTAATCCTTGTTGAGAAGTTTTGTTATTAGTTATAATGGTCCGGTGGTGTTGTGTATTGTAATGTATTTCAACATCAGTAGAAGCTTGCATCTCCGATTGTCAAATAGTTTTAATTTCATAATCACATTCACAACCAAATTAATGATAATTCTTTTCGACACAGAGATTTAGGGAGGAAAGCAAGTGACGCCTAGGAGCTTTAGTCGTTGAGGGTATGTGAATTTGGTCTTTCATAGTTGTTGTAGATTCTTATAAAATCCGTGACAAAGATTTCATTTTTACTAAGTCTTATTTGATTGCTTACAAATTACAACTTACGAAAATATTTGGTACTAAAGTGTTAATGGTATCCTCGACATACTTTCTACTTTGTTGTTTTAAGATCTTAGATGCTCGTTTGTAAGTATGTACATGGTACAAACTACTATTTGAGAAAAATTCCTTTATTTTGCTTTGTGTTCACTCTCGCTTGTATGAAGATTTTGCATGAGTGAGAAGATATCATATCGAAGACCCAGTAAAAAGCTCCAACTCAATTAATTTAGTCTATATTCAAAGAAAGTAACATGCCATTAATAAACTGGATAAAGTCAACCTTTTATGCATCCTCAAAGATATGGATGGATCAAATAATACATAAGAGCTTTTTTTTTAAAAAAAATCTAAGTTGAAACCAAGTTGAAGAAATTATACATCAAGCAAAACTCTTGAATGGTGTTTGTTGTGTGCAGATCAAACATAAGGAATTTATTTACACTATTCACAAGAATAACAAGCAAAACTCATGAAATGCTAGTTTAATCAATCGCTGCATGGTCCTTTCTTCTTGACGACAATGTAAGACTTTCCTCTCATTAAATATAATCATTTTAATAAATATAATTGGTTGAATTTTAAATGGTGTTTGTTGCGACAAATCAGACATGGCACTTTATTATTTCTATACTTCACACCGTCATGCAAATATTATACATTTTCATAACCATATTTTTGGGATAATAAAACATGTAAATAGTTGAATTAATGCTCGCGAGCTCTAATGTGCAAAGCATGTTCACATAACTAGAAGAGATGAGTTTGATTTCAACTAATTTATGAGTTTAATGCCGAGTTTGATGGGCCCATCAACTAATATATATATATATATATATATATATATATATATATATTTGCTTATATATGAAACATAATTACATTATATATATGAGTCTTGATGGTCGAGCTTTGCAAGCCCATCAATTAATTTAGAAAAGATGAGAGATACATTGTTTGAGTCCATCCAACCTAATTTCGACTAAGGAGCTACATTTTTACACTTCAATTCCACCCATTACACATCGATGGTATCGTTTTTTTTAGTTCAACGAGAGTTGAACCTACGACTCCTCAAACATTTTAAAGCGAAAGTGATCAATGCTTTGTCCATTGCATTAGAGTTACTTTCCAATTTTTTTTTTCTTTTCTCATCTATAAATATTGTGGTGTTTATAGAAATACCTTTGACTAGCCCACATCCCATATATAAGAGGCTTTTTTGCATATCCATACTTTGGTGGCAAAAAATCTACACTTTTTTTTGAGTAACTGTGGATATCCATACACTTTGTTTGACTAATCCCACTCGGTCCTAAGATCGAGAAAAGAGACCACCAATGACAAAAATCTACACCTTTGACATCAATCTTTAAAGATTTGTAATTATAACCCTTTTGATTAGTCAATATTAGGTGAATGAATTGAATGTCTATTTTTAAAATATGATATAATTACTTAGAGGCAAAACGCTCCTTTTGAAATAGTCAAAGGGACTAGTCAACATCAAGTGGATGATTTACAGTTACAAGTTATAACTTCTTTGCAGTGAAAAAAATGTTAAGACTCGTTTAGTTCGTTTTTACCGTGAAAAAAATGTAGTAGATCTTTTTTGTCATAAAGGAATCGACATGCAAAAACCCGTATGATGTGCCTAGATCGATGTTGGGTAGTACCTAGCTAGGTTGTGTGGTTCCAAATGTAAAGGACAAAAATCATTTTGATTTAAGTGCAAGTCTTTGGTCTTGTAAATGAAGACAAATATGTATTGTGTGTACGCGCTAGCTGACAAAAATGAAAAGACCATTAATGTGGAGTATGTTGTAAATTTTTTATATGGGCTACCTCATAGAAAATGACATATCACCAAAAGCATTTTCACATGATTGCATGTATGAATAAAATCAAAACCAGAAGATAATTAGCTGTCATACACTCCTCTCCCTCTCTATTAATTAGCTTCTCTCCCGCCTCTCTCTCTCACTCTCTCGCGCACACACACATACACACAAGCAAGCTCTTTCTCTCGTTCGGCCAAGATCAAGGTAAGGCTTATGTTTTCTTGGAATTAATGGTTGTGGGTTGTTGAGGTTAGAGGTTGGGGATGTACTAACTAGCTACTTTCATGCATCTTGTTGATTTAATGTCAGATTAGCAAGTAAACATGATGAATGTCTTTGTGAAAAGAATGATTTGGGAGCCAGGTGAGATCAAATGGTTGTTTAAGTTTAAGTACCCTGTTTTTACTACAAATCTGTGTGCTTGGTGCTTTTAAAATGTTACATTTGGTTGGAGTTATCATATATCTGAAAATAGTATATCTTTATCAGATATCTGAAAAAAATAGTACATCTTCCATCACTAATTTGGAAACGGCTTAGATAAGCATTGTTTCCGGTTTTCTCCGGTCCGCCACATGACATCATGACATCATATCATTGGGCTGCACCCCGTGAAATATAACTTTATTCCCTGTTTTGTCTCCTTTTGACTAACATGTGGCCTAATGATATGATGTCATGTGGCGGACTTGAGAAAATTGAAAACAGTACTACCGTACCTAAGCCGCTCTCAAATCAAGATTATCTTTGATGCATGCAGTTCCTATCAACTTCAACATGCTTAGTTTAAATTGGATTATTAGCAATCTAAATAGCTGCCATATATATATTGTCACAAATTAATAACATAGGAGCTTTTGGACCTAACCCTATCTCCTTCAAAGAGAATATTATTTGAGATGCCTTTTCTTGAACTGCACAATATTAAATTCTAAGTCATATTCACCCTTTGTAGTTGGTATTGATTTGAGAAGCACATCAACGCCCTTGGTAGTTGGTATTGATTTGAGAATTTTATTTGAGATATTTTTTGCATTTTGTTTGCATTTAGGTTCAATTCAAAGCGGAAAGACACATGACATCCGTTTCAAATTCTTGGCTTATGGGGAGGCATCGAAAAATATGTAAGTCTTTACTATTTAAGTTCGAATTTATAAGTGAGTTTCATGATTATTAAGTAGGTGTTTTTTAGGGGTGTTCAATATGTTTTTTTAGGAGGGTAGTTAAATATATGATTAATTTGGTCGATTGATTTCCTCTAAAGAATGGTGCGGATTGATAGTTATAAATTGCCTAATATTTATAGCAACATAGACTTAGCCTCAAATTAATTAGGGCGACTACTAACAACAACCGCAAATGTACCTGATTGAACGTCAGTAATAGTGACACCAACTCGTGTTGGTGCTCTGGAATATCGTATCAATAAGGACTGTTATGTGTTAATATTTAGTCTAACTAAGAAATAGAGTTAGGCACTTAAATGTTGGGTTTTGTAAAAATAAATTATTAATTAATTTAAACTAACTAATTTTAAGTAATTAAAATATGTCTTAAGCTATGTAGAAAATATCGTAGAAATCTAATTTACCAAAATTGTATCATTCGAATCCAATTTAATTATAAAGTTTCACAATTCATGCAATGATAGTACGATTTTTCTACAATTCACTCCATCTCGAGGTCTCGATGATGAAGCTTTTAACATTTCACTTGACTAAGCAGTTTACGGCGTGAATGACATAAGTGAGATATTGTATTAAAAATCGAATTCAATTGTCTCTACTCAATGACCATCATCGTCACGCGTCATATGGTCTAAGGTCAGAGTGTTTCCCCTAATCCGGTTCAAAATCTCAATGGTCATGGTGACCTTCAAACCCTAAGTTCTACACCTACTTGATCAAGGTAAGTATAGCATAGCACGCAAGAACACACAAATCAAAACGTTAAATTGAGAGAACAAATATAATTACATTGAAACCAAAAAATCCCAATTTGGGATCCAAAGATCCCTATAACAAAAGAGATTACCACATAAGTGAGTTCAATTCAACATAATTCATGATAGAAAATAAGAAAAACATGAATTCAAACCTAGAGTTTGGATGAAATACAAGATTCGAAACCAATCTTTAATTCTCCACAAGTTCTTCTCAGTTCTCAAAAGAGCAAAAGATGATGATCCTTATCTCTCTTAACTATATATATATATATAGAGGGATATTTTGGTTCAACAAAAATACGTTTAAAATCTTAAAAATAGGCAAAACTCGGATTTACTGGCTGTGGCACCCACACAACACCCATGATATGTAAAAAACTCAACCTCGCGCTGTAGCGGCGCCGTGGAGCCCGCACAACGCCTATGATATGTCAAAAAACTCAACTGCATAAGCGCTTCGAAGCAAGACCGTGGCGCTAAGCAAAGACAGTCCAACAGCCTTTCACTTTTCTTCTTCATTTCTTCACGTTACTCGTCTTACCTGCCTAGTCTCGTTATCCCTCGAACCTAATACACCCAAAAATATACTAAATAAGCTTCAAATTATCAACTACTTTATTAAATAATTAACTAAATCCTACTAACACTCGTAATTATGCTTCACACTAAGCCTACATGAATCACTTTTCATTATGCTTGATGCATTAACTACCGCACCACGTCTCGGGAGCGTTAAAGCAGGTCGCGTGAATGCCGAAGGTAACTTCTTTATATTACTTTATAAGTTTAATCGAGTAAACAATCATCAAACCTCTCGATATTTATAATAAAGGCTCCTTCTCTAAAAAACAATATTTCATTATAAAGTTAGAAGAAGATACCAAATCTGGTTGATGAAGATGGTCGTGAATTACTACTTAGCTTCTCCGAAAATAAATAAATATAAAGAAACTCATAAATATTTACACATAGGACTTATTCAAGTTTGCTATCAAACCATTAATATCATTAGGCCTTAATACTTCAATTTTAGTCTCCGTACTTGAGATAAACGTCATCAAAATTTCAATGATTCATTATTAGGAATGATAGAAGGTAGTTTAGCACAAGGACCTCCATACATTTTAATTGTTTTCCAAATTTCACCTTAAGCCTACATGATGAATTTGCTCATGAAGCTGCTTTAGGTATTTATACTCAAGGTTTTAAAGATGAAAGACATGTTCAAATGTTGTCGTCGCTATCGTATTTATTACAAATTAATGCATACAATTATACTCGTATGTAGCATATACAAACCTTCAAAACTTCTACTCTATTTTTAACAAATATTCAAAATAAAATTGTTGATAGAAAATAATTAAATTGGAAAGATATAGACATTCCAAAAGTATGGACCATACATGATACTAATAATGAAGAATGCCAAAAATGACATATATCGATGAAATTCATAAAATCATAACGCATGATGATGGTAAAGTAGAAATAAGTGTTTGCCGCTAGGTCTTCTACTTAATCTCGTCAAGAAAATCTCTTTTCAAAAAATTCTCATTCAAACTCCACCATCGATATCTCCAAACATACTCGCATCCGAATAGCTGCACTCCTATTTATTCTACTACATCTCCAAATAAAGGTATTAATGATTTTAGTCTAATATCAAATTCATACAATTACTATTGATTCTAATTTCGATGATTTCATCCTTGATTATCCTCTTTTAAAACAACAATTTTTACAACATCCATTAAAACCTATATTTTGCAAACTAGTTACCAAAAATCAACAAGCCATTTTACGAGAAAATATTTTACTTATATTAATCAAATAAAATATAATATTCCATTTTTTTGACTTTTTAGTTCAACATTGTCCAAAAATAGTTCACAAAATAAATACAAT